>CM069145.1:55732466-55822466 GCA_035221665.1 Okamejei kenojei | reverse complement strand
AGGCCCTCTAGGCCCTTCCAGTCCGTGCCGACCATTTGTTTTCCCCTAGTCCCATCTACCTGCACTCAGACCATACCCTTCCATTCCTTTCCCGTCCATATACCTATCCACTTTACTTTCAAATGTTAAAATCGATCCTGCCTCCACCACTTCTGCTGCAAGCTCATTCCACACAGCCACCACCCTCTGAGTAAAGAAGTTCCCCCTCACGTTACCCCTAAACTTCTGTTCCTTAATTCTCATGTCATGCCCTCTTGTTTGAATCTTCCCTACCCTCAATGGGAAAAACGTATCCACGTCAACTCTGTCTATCCCTTTCATCATTTTAAAGACCTCAATCAAGTCCCCCCTTAACCTTCTGCGCTACAAAGAATAAAGACCTAACTTGTTCAACCTTTCTCTGTAACATAGTTGCTGGAACCCAGGCAACATTCTAGTAAATCTGCTCTGTACTCTCTCTATTTTGTCGACATCCTTCCTATAATTAGGCGGCCATAATTGTACACCATACTCCAGAATTGGTCTTACCAATGCATTGTACAATTTTAACATTACTTCCCTACTCCTACATTCAATGCTCTGATTTATAAAGGCCAGCACACCAAAGGCTTTCTTTACCACCCTATCTACATGCGATTCCACCTTCAGGGAACTATGCACAGTTATTCCTAGATCCCTCTGTTCCACAGCATTCCTCAATTCCCTACAATTTACCATGTACGTCCTATTTTGATTTGTCCTGCCAAGATGTAGCACTTCACACTTATCAGCATTAAACTCCATCTGCCATCTTTCAGCCCACTTTTCCAAATGGCCCAAATCTCTCTGTAGACTTTTAAAATCTACTTCATTATCCACAACACAACCTATCTTAGTATCATCCGCATACTTACTTATCCAATTTTCCACCCCATCATCCTATCATTGATCTACATGACAAACAACAGTGGACCAACACAGATCCGTGAGGCACCCCACTGGTCACCGGCTTCCAACCTGACAAACAGCCATCCACCATTACTCTCTGGCATCTCCCATTTAGCCACTGGTGAATCCATCTTGCTACTCCGCCATTAACACCCAAAGATTGAACCTTCTTAATCAATCTTCCATGGGGAAACTTGTCAAAGGCCTTACTGAAATCCATATAGACAACGTCCACTGCTTTACCCTCATCAATTTCCCTAGTAACCGCTTCAAAAAATTCAAGAAGATTTGTCAAACATGACCTTCCAGGCACAAATCCATGTTGACTGTTCTTGATCAGACCCTGTTTATCCAGATGCTTACATCCCAGAAATCAGTCTGATGAACCTTCTCTGCACTCCCTCTATGGCAATTCCTCAGATTTGGAGACCAAAAATGTACGCATTACTCCAGGTGTGGTCTAACCAAGACCCTGTACAACTGAAGTAGAACCTCCCTGCTCCTATACTCAAATCCTTTTGCTATGAAAGCTAACATACCATTCGCTTTTTTCCCTTGAGGTCAGACATGAGTATTATTGCTTTGTTGTTGATTGCAAATGTGCCAATGTAACTCAGCTGCAGAAGGAGAGTACAGTGTGCAGCATGTGCATGCAGTGCACGTGACTGAGGATGAATTTATTTCTTTGTGTCTGATGATGATTGGCAATGAGCTGTGTAGTTGTGGAGCCAAGACGTTACTTCAGCTCTGTCTAATCATTTTCAACCATAATTTCTGCATGTCTATTAGGAGAATAATTATATGCATTTGGTTCTCCAGGCTGGTCATAAAATTAGCTTTCCTAACCTTTAGGAGATATGCTGGCCTCACAAAGTGTTTCGGTAAACTGAATATTTTCCTATTGAGTAAAAGGGTGAATACAATTATTATTTGCTGGAAACTCATGGCATATTTAACTTGGAGGAGTGATTTGAAGATGATTATCGCAATTTCTTTCCAACAGTAATAAAAAAAAATCGCAAGCCCCCTATAAGTCAGATGGAGATGAAAATTGGAGGAACATCACAGACAATGAAGGCCGCAATAAGATAGAAATCTCAGAGCCTCAAAATAAAGTCATTAAGGGAAAACACAAGGTGAATTAACTGTAGAAAATGTTTGGGTAAACAAACACAAAAAATATATAATTATTTTTTTTTTAAAGAAGGAACTGCAGATGCTGGAGAATCGAGGGTACACAAAAAGCTGGAGAAACTCAGCGGGTGCAGCAGCATCTAAGGAGCGAAGGAGATAGGCGACGTTTCGGGTCGAGACCCTTCTTCAGACTGGTCAGGGATCAGGGAAACGAGAGATATAGACGGTGATGTGGAGAGATAAGGAACAATGAGTGAAAGATATGCAAAAAAGTATCGGTGATAAAGGGAACAAGCCATTGTAAGCTGTTAGTGGTGTGAAAATGAGAAGCTGGTGCGACTGGGGTGGGGGAGGGAGATAGAGATAGAGGGAATGCCAGGGCCCGAGGGCTGAGGGAGAGGTGGGAAGGGGAGGAGACAGCAAGGGTTAACAGAATTGAAAAAATTCAATATTCAAGCCCAAAGGATGCAGACTCCCCAAGCGGAATATGAGGTGCTGTTCCTCCAGCTTGCGGTGTTGCTCACTCTGGCCGTGGAGGAGGCTCCGGACCGAGAGGTCGGATGTGGAATGGGAGGGGGAGTTGAAGTGCTGAGCCACCGGGAGGTCGGGTTGGTTATTGCGGACCGAGCGGAGGTGTTCGGCGAAGCGATCGCCAAGCCTCCGCTTGGTCTCACCGATATAGATCATCTGGCATCTGGAGCAGCGGATGCAGTAGATGAGGTTGGATGAGGTGCAGGTGAACCTCTGTCGGACCTGGAAGGACTGCTTGGGTCCCTGAAAGGAGTGGAGGGGGGAGGTGAAGGGACAAGTGTTGCATTTCTTGCGGTTGCAAGGGAAAGTGCCCGGGGAAGGGGTAGAGTGGGAGGGGAGGGAAGAATTGACAAGGGAGTTGCGGAGGGAGCGGTCTTTGCGGAAGGCAGACAGGGGGGGGAGATGGGAAGATGTGGCGGGTGGAGGGGTCACGTTGGAGGTGGCGAAACTGGCGGAGGACTATATGTTGTATTTGCCGGCTGGTGGGGTGAAAGGTGAGGACCAGGGGGACTCTGCCCTGTTTGCGAGTGGGGGAATGGGGAGCGAGGGCAGTGTTGCGGGGTATGGAGGAGACCCTGGTGCGAGCCTCATCAATAGTGGGGGAGGGGAATCCCCGTTCTCTGAAGAATGAGGCCATTTGTGATGACCTGGTGTGGAACACCTCATCCTGGGAGCAGATGCGGCGTAGACGGAGGAATTGGGAATAGGGGATGGAGTCCTTACAGGAAGCAGGGTGGGAGGAAGAGTAGTCCAGGTAGCTGTAGGAGTCAGTGAGTTTGTAGTGGATGTCGGTCAGGAGCGTATCACGTGCAATAGAGATGGTGAGGTCAAGGAATGGTAGGGAAGTGTCGGAAATGGTCCAAGTGTATTTGAGTGCCGGATGGAAGTTGGTGGTGAAATGAATGAAGTCAGTCAGTTGTGTGTGGGTGCATGAGGTGACACCAAAGCAGTCGTCGATGTAACGGAGGTAGAGGTCGGGGATGGGGCCCTGGTACGCCGAGAACAAGGATTGTTTCGACGTACCCAACAAAGAGGCAAGCGTAGCTGGGGCCCATGCGTGTCCCCATAGCTACGCCTTGTGTTTGGAGGAAATGGGAGGAATCAAAAGAGAAGTTATTGAGGGTGAGGACCAACTCTGCTAGGCGGAGGAGGGTGTCAGTGGACGGGTATGGGTTGCTCCTCTGGTCGAGGAAGAACCGGAGGGCTTTGAGACCGTCCTGGTGGGGGATGGAGGTGTAGAGTGACTGGACGTCCATGGTAAAGATGAGAGGATGGGGGCCTGGAGAATGGAATGCACGGAGCCGAGGGAGAGTGTCTGAGGTGTCTTGAACATAGGTGGGGAGGGATTTAACAAAGGGGGATAGGATGGCGTCAAGGTATGTGGAAATGTGTTCGGTGGGGCACGAACAGGCAGAGACAATGGGTCTGCCAGGGCAGTCGGGTTTGTGGATTTTGGGGAGAAGGTAAAATCGGGCCGTGCGGGGCTGGGAAACGATGAGGTCGGAGGCTCGGTGGGGTAGGGAGCCCGAGCTGATGAAGTCGGTTATGGTGCTCGAGATGGTGGCCTGGTGTTCGTCAGTGGGGTCATGGTCCAGGGGTAAGTAGGAGGAGGTGTCCGAGAGTTGGCGCGCGGCCTCCGCTTTGTAGAGATCGACGCGCCAGACTACCACGGCACCTCCCTTGTCGGCGGGTTTGATAACCCAGTCTGGGTTGTTACGGAGTGAGTCGATGGCAGTACGTTCAGAGCTGGAGATATTGGAGTGAGACAGGGGGGTGGAGAAGTCGAGGCGGTTGATGTCCCAACGGCAGTTCTGGATAAATAGTTCTGCAGCCGGAAGGCTACGAGGGGGGGTCCAAGTGGAGGCGGTGCGTGGGAGACAGGAAAAGGGGTCATCAGTGGGGGGCGAGGGCTTCTTCCCGTGGAAGAACGCTGTGAGGCGGAGGCGACGGTAGAAGAGCTCCAAGTCGTGGTGGGCGCGGAACTCATTGAGGTGGGGACGGAGGGGGACAAAGGTGAGACCTCTGCTGAGGACAGACCGTTCGATGTCGGAGAGGGGGAGGTCCGGGGGGATGGTGAACACGCGGCAAGGATGGGGGTTGTGGCCTGAGGAAGGCAGGTGAGTGGACTGAGGACGAAGCGTTGTGTGGTGGGGGGGTGGAGGGTGGTCAGGGGTGGGGGTGTATGGGGGTTGTGGTGTGGGTGGGGAAGAGCGGGGGTTACATGGTAGGGGGAGGATGGGGAAGACCTAGTGGAATAGCCACTAAGGTTACTGGGGCTGGGGAGACGGGCACTAGGACCCAGTGCCGTTAAAGACAGAGTGGTGGGAGGAGTTAGCAACGTGGAGGCTTCAGGCCCACTGCAGAGTCCAGTCTGCAGGTGAGGCGACAGCCGCACGCTGCTGGAGGGCGGTGGAGAGTCGTGGGTCGGCGGACCCGAAGGTAGGAGTCCGCGGGCAGTGCAGTCGGGGTCGGCGGGCGATGCGTTGGAGGTCCCGGTGGGCGGGTGGTCGGTCCGACCGGTGAGGCGGCGGGATGAGTGGGGTGCGGTGCGGCGGCCATGTTCGGGGAGCCCCGGTCCGGCGGCGATGCTCTGTAGGCCCGGTCCGGCGGCGATGCAAGGTGAGGCGGGTGCGGCTGTGGTCTTCGGTGGGCCCAGTGCACTGGCGATGCTGGATGGGCCCGGTGCGGCGATGGCGTTAGGTGGTCCCGGGGGACGGCGAGGTTCGGCAGTCGCGTTGCGCTGGTGATGGGCGGTGGAATCGGGGAGGGGGAGATAAACAGAGTTACCAGGCAGGCAGCGGGGCTGGGCATCATCGGTAGGCAGGTGGAGGTCGGCGGCAGCATCGGCGTGGAGGTCGGTGAAGGCGGCGTCCTGGTGAGTCCTGGAGGCGCTCCTCGTGGCCAAGATGGCGTCGGGGGACTCAGGCCGGCGGCTCGGGCCAGAGTTGGGGCCCGGGGCCTGCGGGCGGTCGAGTCGGGGATTGTCGATGGCTGGAACGGCCTGGAGGCGGGCTAATTTCAGGTCCTTGGTGGAGGTAAGGTGGGACAGGAATTGTTGATTGAAGCGGTGGATCTTCCGGAGGATGTAGTGTAGTTGGGGTCCGTTGCAGGTCTGGGTGAGTGAGGCCCGAAGTTTTGGGAGAGTCAATGCGAGGTCCTGCTGGTGTCGGCGCATTGCAACCAGGGTGGATCTTAGTGCCCGGTTGGAGAATTGTACAGTGTGGCGGCAGATGGCCCGTCGGTACCGATAGTCCGGCTGGGGTCTGAACTGGGACGCAGGGAATTGGAGCTGGAATCCACGGGGTATGAAATGGAGGCGCAGGCAAGCCCCGAGGAAGCAGATGTGACTGTGGTATCGAGTCTGGGTGAGGATGTGGTCGTAGAGTTGGAGGGAAGGGGGTATCACAGAGGGGGAGCAGTTAGAGAGGAGGTTGTGAAACTGTCTCCGTAGGGAGGAGGAGAACTTCTTCAAAGTAGGCATACCTTGAGGAGATATCGCAGTGGAGTAGACAAAGTTTTAAAGAAGGAACTGCAGATGCTGGAGAATCGAGGGTACACAAAAAGCTGGAGAAACTCAGCGGGTGCAGCAGCATCTAAGGAGCGAAGGAGATAGGCGACGTTTCGGGTCGAGACCCTTCTTCAGACTGGTCAGGGATCAGGGAAACGAGAGATATAGACGGTGAATGGGAGAGATAAGGAACAATGAGTGAAAGATATGCAAAAAAGTATCGGTGATAAAGGGAACAAGCCATTGTAAGCTGTTTGTGGTGTGAAAATGAGAAGCTGGTGCGACTGGGGTGGGGGAGGGAGATAGAGATAGAGGGAATGCCAGGGCCCGAGGGCTGAGGGAGAGGTGGGAAGGGGAGGAGACAGCAAGGGTTAACAGAATTGAGAAAATTCAATATTCATATATATAAATATATAATTATATAAGAGAGACGGTGACTCGAGGAACTGCAATTGCTAGAATCTTACGTAGAGCACAAAGTGCTAGAATTCCACAACTGGTCAGACAAAAACTATAGAGGACATGGGTAGGTGACGTGTCTGGTTGAGACCCTTCTCCAGTCTAATAATTATATTAATTAATTTGAATGATGATTTTAACACACTGATCTTAAAGGCATAGTTGTGTTTGGATAACATTAATTTGGAATGCGATTGCACAAATCTTGAATGTTATACTTCAATTGCATTGATTACAAATGTTGCTTTACTATCTGGACTCCTTTGGTCAGAGGTGATACTGATTTTTGAGTTAATCTCTGTGTACCTGTAATAAGTAAAATGGATAAGGGAGGATGTAACAAGTAAAATGGATAAGGGAGAACCAATAGATGTAGTGTATCTGGACTTTCAGAAAGCCTTGGTAAGGTCCCACACAAGATATTAATGGGCAAAATTAGAGCACATGGTATTGGGGGTAGGGTTTTGACATGGATAGAAAATTGGTTGGCAGACGGGAAACAAAGAGTAGGAATTAACTGGTTCCTTTCAGAATGGCAGGCAGTGACCAGTGCCGCAAGGCTCGCTGATGGGACCGCAGCTATTCACAATATATATTAATGATTTAGATGAAGGAATTAAAAGTAACATTAGCAAATTTGCAGATGACACAAAGCTGGGAGGCAGTGTGAAATGCGAAGAGGATGCTATGAGGATGCAGGGTGACTTGGATAGGTTGGGTGAATGGGCAGATGCATGGCAGATGCAGTATAATGTGGATAAATGTTATCCACTTTGGTGGCAAGAACAAGAAGGCAGATTATTATCTGAATGGTGTCACATTCAGAAAAGCAGAAGTGCAAAGAGACCTAGGTGTCCTTGTACATCAGTCAATCATGCAGGTGCAGCAGGCAGTGAAGAAAGCTGATGGCATGTTGGCCTTCATAACGAGAGAATTTGAGTACAGGATCAAAAGAGGTCCTTCTGCAGTTGTGCAAGGCTCTGGTGAGAACACATTTGCAGTATTGTGTGCATTTTCATTCTCCAAATTTGGGGAAGGACATTCTTGTTATTGAGGGAGTGCAGCGTAAGTTCATGATGTTAATTCCCGGGTTGGCGAGACTGTCAAATACTGAAAGGATGGAACGACAGGGCTTGTATTCACTGGAAGGATGAGAGAGGACCTTATAGAAACATGTAAAATTATTCAGGGATTGGACAAGCTAGATTGTTGGCGGAGTCCAGAACAGGCGTCACAGTTTAAAAATAAGGGGTAGGCCATTTAGGACTTAGGAGGAGAGTTGTGAATTTGTGGAATTCCCTGCCTCAGAAGGCAGTGGAGGCCGATTCACTGGATGAATTAAAAAAAATAGTTAGATAAATCTCTTAGGGCTAGCGGAATCAAGGGATATGGGGGAGGGGGGGGGGAGGCAGGAACGGGGTACTGATTTTGGATGATCAGCCATGATTACATAGCAGACTTTAGGAGTGCTCCCCCTCCCCCCCCCCCCCCCCCCCCCACTTACCCACTCACCATCAACAACATCACAGTCGCATCTGTGGAGTATTTTAAGTTTATCGGAACCATCATCTCCAAGGCCCTGAAATGGGGGGCCACCACCGATTCCACAGTCAAAAAGGCCCAACAGAGGATGTACTTCCCGCGGCAGCTGAGGAAACACAATCTGCCACAGGCAATGATGTTACAATACTATACTGCCATCGTAGATTCTGTCCTCACCTTCTCCATCATAGTCTGGTTTGGCTCAGCCACCTAGCACGACATCCGGAGGCTGCAGTAAATCGTCCGATCAGCTGAGAAGTTTGTTGGATGCTCCCTTCTCCCAATTGACGAACTGAACACTGCAAGGGCCAGGACGCGAGCGGGTAAGATCATCTATGACCCCTCTCACCCTTCCCAAAACTCTTTGAAGCACTTCCCTCTGGACGTTGACTCCGGACTATCAAAGCCACCACAGCCAGACATAAAAACAGTTTTTTTCCACGAGTAGTAGCTCTACTCAATAACCAAAAGAGTGTAGCCTCCTTTTCCTCTGGTATTTTCCTTCATTCACATGTTTAAACTGTGATGTTTTCTTATTGATGTTTAACGTTTTATGTGACATTCTTAATTGTTACTGTATGTCGTGTTGTTACTTGCGAGCAGAGCAGCAAGGCAAATTCCTTGTATGTATGTATACATACTTGGCTAATAAACTTACTCAATAAACCAGGCATGTGCCGTCAGGGTATGCAAGGTAGGCACTGCCTACCCTGACTAAAATTATAACATAGTCATTACTAAATATAAATAATAAAGGCATGGGAGAATTATTGCTATCAAAGAGATCGATCTCTTAGGTACGCATAATTCTCCGTGCCTTTCATCCGCAGCACATGTAACCTTTGAAGGTCTGTGCAGCCCACGTGCCGACAGCGCTGTTTCAAGCGTCAATTTCAAGCGGGGCTGAAGGCAGCAGAGATTCTTGGCGGGGGTTTCAAATATGGATTGTCAATATTTTAAGTGTATGTTAGGAAACAAAGAGAGAAAAACGGAGTTCGTGTACGAATAATGTGGCAAGTACATTTTGTGTTTATGTTTTTAAATACTGTATTTCCTGGGGGGTAGGGTGGGGGGGAGCTCCTTTCACAGCGTTTGGGGAGTCAGCCCGGGGTAAAGCTGCGGGGAGGGCACGAATGTTGTGAAGGAGGGGTCTGGAGCATGCCACTTGCGACGCTCCTTGCACGGAGGCGTGCAATGCCACCGCATTGAGGCCGGGGGAGGGGGGAGAAGTAGCTCGGGTGGCTTTGCTGGAGAGCGGAACCAGCCGCCACCTTAGCTCCTTCTGCCGGCCCCCGCTCACCTTTCGCCGGCCCTCGCTCACCTCTCGCAGCTCTCCGTCTAAAAACCTCTCCTGCCGCTCGCTGGCCTCATTCATGTCTGGTTCAGGTTGAGGTTACTCGGCTGTGGGAATTTAAGGATTTGCAGGAAGCCGCTAACATGAGCGAGCGGCTGGTGAGAGTTGTTCAGAAGGAGAGCACTGCCAGAGGTGAGCGGGCCGGCAGAAGGTGCTGAAGTGGCGGCCAGTTCTGCTCTCAGCGGCTACAGTGCGGTGGCCCCGGAGCTCTACGGCAGCGGTGAGTGAGTAAGTTACTGGCATTATCCCCGACCCAACACTCCTGCCCTCCCCGCAACTTTACCCACGGCACAGACTCTCCACACGCTGTGAAAGGAACTCTCCCCCCAATTGGTCACTTGAACAAGTGTTGTCATTCAAATAGATGACAACTGGTTCAACCTTTCCCTGTGCTCCCTTTTTTCCCACCATCCGTCCACCTGCCATCACCCTTCACCCCCCACCCATTCAGTAATTCAGAATAAAGGAGACTTGGAAGCCTTGAGCAGATTGAATTGTTACTGTCTTTATTTTTATTTTTATGCAGAGAACAATCTGCGCATGCGCGGTTTATGCATTTTGTTTAAAGCCGACTGACTGCCCACCCTGAAGAATTACTCACGGCAATAACCCTATTCATTCATTAATTCATTTATTTATTCGAATGGGGGTGTTGGCTCAAATGGCCGAATGGCCTACTTTGTTCCTATTTCCTATGTTGCTATGTTACCTGTTACATAAATAGTACCACTTTTCTGATCTTGTAGATGGTCAGCACTCTAGTGATTCAAGCAGCCAAAGCCTGCGCCATGTACCGATGCCGAGCTATTAACAAAGCGGGAGAGGATCAGAGGATTATCTTCTTTTATGTAACCAGTAAGTATGTCATATCTGATGCAGCTTCTCTTTGAGACAGCCCCATCTGACGGGTCTGCTGAGAGTTGAATTTTGTGATTTGAGATCTGTATTAGCAGGGAACTTGCCCAATAACCGAAATACTGCCCAACCTCTTGAAGAAGCTGTTTTTTTCCGAATCAATATTATGGGGATGACCATATTGGGGAGGTCCAGAATAAGGGGGGTCACAGTTTAAGGATAAGGGGGAATTCCTTTAGGACCGAGATGAGGAAAACATTTTTCACACAGAGAGTGGTGAGTCTCTGGAATTATCTGCCACAGAAGGTAGTTGAGGCCAGTTCGTTGGCTATATTTAAGAGGGAGTTAGATGTGGCCCATGTGGCTAAAGGGATCGGGGGTATGGAGACAGGCAGGTACAGGATACTGAGTTGAATGATCAGCCATGATCATATTGAATGGTGGTGGAGGCTCGAAGGGCCGAATGGCCTACTCCTGCACCTATTTTCTATGTTTCTATGTTTCCATGATAAGTAAGCACTTCATGCCAAATAATTTCGGAAAGGTGTTTTCAGTTTACAACACCCCTTGGAAGAAGCTGTTTTTTTTCTGAATCAATATTATGATAACTAAATACTTCAGCCAAAATAATTTTACAAAGTACTGTTTATATTTTGCAAACGACGTGACATTTTCTCTGCAGTCAAAGAAACAAAGGGTGCAGCATTAGCCCTGTTGTCATGCGAACCTCTGTCACAGGAGATTAGACCTGGGTGAAAGGTCATAGATAATATACAATAGCTGCAGTAGTAGGCCATTCGTTCCTTCGAGCCAGCACCGCCATTCGATGCGATCATGGCTGATCATCCACAATCAGTACCCCGTCCATGCCTTCTCCCCATATCCATTGACTCCCCTATCTTTTATGTGCTGCAATGGCAATCCGCATTTCACTACACCAATTAGTGTATGTGACTAATAAAGAACCTTTGAACCTTTGAACCTTTGAGCCCTGTCTAGCTCTGCCTGAATACTCTGCCCCAGAGAACCAGCCTTCACTGCCCTCTGAGGCAGAGTATTCCACAGACTCACAACTCTGTGTGTGAAAATGTTTTTCCTCATCTCCGTTCTAAATAAGATTCCCTCTCATCCTTTCAGAATATACAAACCCAGCCGCTTCGTTCTAAATGGCTTACCCCTTATTCTTAACCTGTTGCGCTTGGTTCTGGACTCCCCCAACATCGGGAACATGTTTCCTGTGTCTGGCATGTCCAAACACTTAATAATCTTATATGTTGCAATAATGTTACATGTGCAATAAGAATTCCTCTCATCCTTCCAGAATATACAAGCACAGCCGCTCCATTCTATCAACATATGACAGTTCCGTCATTCCATGAATTAACCTGGCGTAGCTACACTGCAATTCCTCAATAGTAAGAATGTCCTTCCTCAAATTGGGAGACCAAAACTGCACACAATACTCCAGGTGTGGTCTCACTACGGCCCTGTACAACTGCAGAAGGACCTCTTTACTCCTATACTAAACTTCTCTTGTTATGAAGGCCAACATACCATTTGCTTTCTTCACTACCTGCTGTACCCGCATCTTTACTTTAATTGACTGATGAACAAGGATCCCCATATCATGTTGTACTTCCCCTTTTCCCAACTTGGGAAAAGCTGGGAAACTCAGGGACCTGAATCTCCAATTTATAAAGGTTAAGTGAAATCTTTAGCATATTGTGGTGTGATTGAAGAGTCATCAACCCCATCTTTAAAAAAAATGTGATGGATGGAATGAATTCAATTAATATTGATTACACTATATTATGATTTTAAAAATTGTGACTTCTCTATATTCAATCTGATAGAGGCAACTGAAGAAGATTCTCAATTCCTGATCTTATCTTAAGTTGAATTTTTATATTTTTCTTATTAATAACTGACGAGGAACATTGAATAGTGATTGAGGCAATTACTGTTGCTGTCTCGATTACAGTGCGGGAAACATTTAATAGGTTGTTATTGACCAGTGAGCCACTGATTTAGCAGAATAACAATTCACATTCTGCTTTATCACCGTGGTTCTTTTAACTTACTTGATTGTTCAATTTTGGCAGAGTGCCAGTGGACCATGCCAATTGTTCCTATCAGAAATAAGGCATTTAATCATCTGGAGTCCAGAAGCCAGGCATGCATGCCAAATACAGAAACATCAGAGTCACTGACCTGCACGGATAGAGCCCAGCAGTATAGAATGCAAGTAAAATGTAGGGGATTGCACCTTGGATCATACAGTAAATTAGGGCGAGCAGTGAATGCAAAACTCCATTGATTTTAAAAGGGACTGGAGGGTTGTGGATTTGGAAACAAAGAAGATAAATAATTTATTTAAAAGTATTTCATGGCAGTTTGACATTGATTTATTTATTAGCATTGTTTAGTTACATTTTTAACAATAAACAGTTTGCTTCAATGTTAATAATTAAACAAATGTCTCGCAGTGTCATTTAGACACTAAAATAAATAATTCACAAAACTTAATGGGAGAGTAGTTGGATTTGTTTCTTTGCCAGCTGTCAAACTTTCAGGGTATGTTGCCTGGAATCTCAAATATCTAAGGGCTGTGAATGTGGACAGGTTAACCTGTCCACATTCTGGACGAGGTTAACACCAAGGGTCAGCATCTATAGATTCTAGATGGAGGAATTTGGCTAGCAAGGACTGGTCCAATGATTCCTTTAGGACAATAGATACAAATGTAGGTAACTTAGTAATACAGTCACACAAATAGTTTTTATGGCTCACTGAATTTCCAGCATTTCATCAGTGTTATTCTTGTCTTATAAAATGAATCCGACTAATAAATGAATTATTTTCCTTGTCACACTGAATTTGAGTTAGTTCTTCCGTTAAAAGTGCGAGCAGTTTGGAAAGTAGGTATTTCCTGCTTCGAAATAATTACGTGACCTCATTAGTTTCGGGAACCAGTCTTGGTGAGGCCAATCTGTTTTATTAATAATTTGTCTAACGAAATTTCATCAATTTTTTTAGGAAAATTATGTGTGAGTATGGGACAGATAATGCAAGACGCTCTGACCGTTTTCCGAATGGAAGATCACCATTATGTGCATAAAACATAATTATGCACCTAAAGCATAATGCTCATAAACATATGCTCATACAATGCTTCACAGGAATAGATACAATTCTGCAAATTGTGAGGCGTAAATGTCCTTGCTAAGCCAAATCTCCTCCATTTTTCCTTACGATTCTGCTCCAACTACAGATGTAAATTATTTTCCTCCCTTTTGGGGGGTTCTGTAGATTTACAACCAAGTGAATATAATATTTGAATAGTATAATTAAGTTTAACCACTTTGAATTAAAGCTGGCTAAATTTATGCATTTCATTAAAAAAAAGACTGAATCTAACTAAGGGGTAAATAAATGTATATTTAACACCATTTCAATCCAGAATGCATCATAATACTAAGATTAAACAGGAACTTACAAGTTTGAAGTGTGATCTTTATTTTCTGAGGAGTTACGATGAACAATTACGTGAAGAACCCCACTTTAATTCACAAATTAACAAATATACAATAGCGACTCCTCTCTCCCAGGGAGAAGCTATGAAACCGAACTTAAAACAGAATGGGCGAACACCCCGGCTTCAATATGCGGCATATTATAAAAGCTTTGAAAAGTCAATTCATTTGACCATCCTGCGGCCGCGAGGATATGGTCTTGAGGGACGTCCATTGCCCTCTCCGCTGACGTTGATGCCGCCCTGGTGGAGTGAAATATAACATTGTCACTATTAACTCCTGCACACCCCAACACTTGCTTCAGCCATCGTGAAATGGTCTGAGCTGACACTGTCACGTGTGGCTGTTTGTGGCTAATAAACAATGTTTCCTCAGAGCCTCTAAGGCTTTTAGTGACTTCAATATAATGCCGCAAGTGCGCCACCACGCTAAGCCATCACAGTCGGCATCAAAATCATACTGGCCTGGTATACTCTCCCCCTCCAAGAGGGAGATTCTAGGAAGCCGGTAGGTGTTGCCGGTGCAGGCTCTTGGAGAGGCCGGCCCTCTTGATGGAGCATCCTCTCCTATAGGAGCTCCATCCTGGTTACCCGTTCTAAGGTATCTATTCTTGAGAGAGAACCCGCCCGACCGAACTCGTCCGAGATATGAGGTTGCTTTGGCAAGAAAGGTGAAAGTAAATCCAAAGGGTTTCTACAGCTATATTAATAGCAAACGGATACAAGGGATAAAATTGGACCATTAGAGAGACAGAATAGACAGCTATCTGCAGAGCCAAAAGAGATGGGGGAGATATTGAACAATTTATTTTCTTCGGTATTCACCAAGGAGAAGGATATTGAACAATGTGAAGTAAGGAAAAAAGTAGAGTAGCTATGGAAACTATGAGATTAAAAGAGGAGGAAGTACTGACACTTTTGAAAAATATCAAAGTGGATAAATCTCCAGGTCCTGACAGGATATTCCCTAGGACATTGAGGGAAGTTAGTGTAGAAATAGCAGGAGCTATGACAGAAATATTTCAAATGTCATTCGAAACGGGAATAGTGCCGGAGGATTGGTGTACTGCGCATGTTGTTCCATTGTTTAAAAAGGGTTCAAAAATAAACCTAGCAATCATAGACCTGTTAGTTTGACGTCAGTGGTGGGTAAATTAATGGAAAGGATACTTAGAGATAATATATATAAGCTTCTGGATAAACAGGGTCTGATCAGGAACAATCAACATTGATTTGTGCCTGGAAGGCCATGTTTGACAAACCTTCTTGAATTTTTTGAAGCGGTTACTAGGGAAATTGATGAGGGTAAAGCAGTGGATGTTGTCTATATGGATTTCAGTAAGGCCTTTGACAAGGTTCCCCATGGAAGGTTGGTAAAGAAGGTTCAATCTTTGGGTGTTAATGGAGGAGTAGCAAGATGGATTCAACAGTGGCTCAAGGGGAGATGTCAGAGAGTAATGGTGGATGCCTGTTTGTCAGGTTGGAAGCTGGTCACCAGTGGGGTGCCTCAGGGATCTGTGTTGGGTCCACTGTTGTTTGTCATGTACATCAATGATCTGGATGATGGGGTGGAAAATTGGATAAGTAAGTATGCAGATGATACTAAGATGGGTGGTGTTATAGATAATGAAGTGGATTTTCAAAGTCTACAGAGAGATTTGGGCCATATGGAAAAGTGGGCTGAAAGATGGCAGATGGAGTTTAATGCTGATAAGTGTGAAGCTACATCTTGGCAAGACAAATCAAAATAGGACGTACATGGTAAATGGTAGGGAATTGAGGAATGTTGGGGAACAGAGAGATCCAGGAATAACTGTGCATAGTTCCCTGAAGGTGGAATCGCATGTAGATGGGGTGGTAAAGAAAGCCTTTGGTGTGCTGGCCTTTATAAATCAGAGCATTGAATATAGGAGCAGGGAAGTAATGTTAAAATTGTACAAGGCATTGGTGAGACCAATTCTGGAGTATGGTGTACAATTTTGATCGCCTAATTATAGGAAGGATGTCAACAAAATAGAGAGAAGACAGAGGACATTTACTTAAATGTTGCCTGGGATCCAGCAACTATGTTACAGAGAAAGGTTGAACAAGTTAGGTCTTTATTCTTTGGAGCGCAGAAGGTTAAGGGGGACTTGATTGAGGTCTTTAAAATGATGAAAGGGATAGACAGAGTTGACGTGGATAAGCTTTTCCCATTGAGGGTAGGGACGATTCAAACAAGAGGGCATGACATGAGAATTAAGGGTCGGAAGTTTAGGGGTAACGTGAGGGGGAACTTCTTTACTCAGAGGGTGGTGGCTGTGTGGAATGAGCTTGCAGCAGAAGTGGTGGAGGCAGGATCGATTTTAACATTTGAAAGTGAAGTGGATAGGTATATGGACGGGAAGGGAATGGAGGGGTATGATCTGAGTGCAGGTAGATGGGACTAGGGGAAAACAAATGATCGGCACGGACTGGAAGGGCCGAGAGGGCCTGTTTCCGTGCTGTAATTGTTTTATGGTTATATGGTTAAATCGGCCGGACAGACTTTCGAGTGGCGTTAGCCCCTCCGGCGTAGCCACGGTGCTCTCGGACACCAAGTCCGTAGTCGCTGGTCTCACTACCAGCGACTCGGTAGATGAGCTATGCGGCCGCCCGCTACCCGCACTCCTGCGCGCATTAGACACTTTTGCTACGGCTCGCCTTGCTGCTAACACCGTCTTCATACTTGAACTTGCCTTCCTGTAACAAGAAGTAACAAGCGCAGAAATCGACCTCCAACAATTTTGACACTTACCTGAGGCCTTTTACAACTACCAGCCGGTCGCTGCGCCATGCGTTAGTCATAATGACTCGCATGCCGACTAGCGGAGTTCTTCACGGAATCACTCACGTTACTCCGAATGATTTTTTTTTGACATTCACCATTTAATAATGTGTATTTCAAAAGAAAAATATCTATTCATGTATTTATCAGTAAACATCAAACATAGGTCCACAATTACTGATTTATCCAAGAGATTATGCTGAACATTAAATATTACTTAAATCAATGTTTCATAACACATTTACAAAATAAAGACAATTGGCTGAATCTTTGTTTTTTCAGGGTTGAAATGAGTTTGCACCCTGTTGATCATCCGATTGAAAAGTACAATGCAGGGCTGACCGATTTTCCTATGAGAGCGTAAAGTATTATATACTCAATCCAGCAACTCTTGAAAGCCTCCGTCGTTCTCCTGCTAACTTTTCTTGTGAGCATCTCAAACGGGATGCACATGAGGTGGGTTCGAGAGTGAATTCGGGCCACAAGACTGAGAATATCACCTTCGAAATGAGATGCAACAATATATCTCTTCAAGATCAAGGATATTATCTGTGTGAAGCCCAGTATAAAAAGACAGGTGCAAAGCAGTGTGTGAGGAAGACTCGCTCTGTATAAGGTGTGAAATATATCGTTTTATTGGAAGAAAGCATTGGGACACTACCTCTTTTTGTCAGACAAGTTGATGAATGTGAGCAAAGGTCAAAGGTGCATTAAAAAAAATCTGGGCATGCATTATTAACATCTTATAATGTGATAATACTATTTGTCTTGCTCAGATACATCATTTGTATGGGATGTATCCGTATAACTTGCCTCTCCGTTTAACACACGGAGATACCATAACCCATCATTTAACATTTCCAAAAATTATTTGTGACAACTGTCAAAGTGTTCATTAACTGAAGTATCTTCTGATATTGACTACAGCTCAACAGGCTCCTTTTGTGCTTCATAACATGACCAACCAAACTGTGAACATCAGATCTTCTATTGAGATGAAATGTGATGTGGTTGGGGCACCACGGCTACATATTATCTGGTATAAGAACGAGAAGCAGATTCTCCCAGCATCAGGTAGGCTGCTTATAGTTTTCCATATTATTGATCTCTACTATGTTATATTCAATCAAAATTACTCTCACTGTGTTGTGACAGCTTTCTCAAGACAACACGCATATGGAAGTAACAAAAACAGAACACAAAGTGCTGGAGTATCAGAGTGGGTCAGGCAGCATCTCTAGAGAACATGGAAAGGTGACACATAGGGTTGGAATACATTTTCAGACCTGAAACGTCACCTCTCCAGATATGCTGCCTGATCCGCTAAGTTACTCCAGCACTGTGTGTCTTCTTTTGTAATCAGCATCCGTAGTCCTTTTTTTTCATTAAGTACATAACACAATGTATTCACACTCCTCTTAACTGAAAAAAAACTCCACTCTCTTTTTGATCACTACTTATCAACTGCAAGTGAAATGTGTGCAACATTAGCTAAGGATAGTACCTGCTCCATCAGCTATTAATGCGACCAAATTATACTGGGTCACCATCTAACACTGACGGATGTCCTTGTGGATATTCACTCCATGCTAATTGAAGAAGAGATGTACGGGAAGATTATTTCAGTGTTGGAGACACAATTATACATTGAAAGATTGAGACAGAGTCTTCACAGCAAATAAAATGGAAAAAATGCAGCAAGCACTCAGCAGATCAGATAGCATTTGCAAAAAGGTGGCACAGTGGCGCCGCGGTGGAGTTGCTGCCTCGCAGCGCCAGAGACCTAGGCGGGGCCTTACATCGCCCGGTGCGGCTTAAACGGCCGCGGGACTTACCAGCACCCGCCTGGGGCTCTAACATCAAGACCCAGTCAGGGCCTTACATCGCCTGGTGCGGCCTTAATGGCTGCGGGACTTGACATCGCCCGCCGGGGACGTTGACATCGGGAGAAGAATGGAGATCAGGGGAGATACATGATTTGCCTTCCATCACAGTGAGGAGGAGTTTCACTTTGATGGATGTTTGTGTAAATTGCGTTGGTGTGTGTCTTGGTTGTTTTCTTGTTGTATGACTGCGGAAACCAAATTTCGTTTGAACTTAATTTTAGGTTCAAATGACAATAAACGGTATTGTATTGTATTGTATCCTTACTATGGGTGTTGTCTGTACTGAATTCGTATGTTCCCCCATGACTGCATGTGTTTTCTCTGGGTGCTACGGTTTCCTCCCACGCTCCAAAGATGTGCAAGTTTGTAAGTTATTGGCTTCTGTAAAAATTAGAAATTGCCATATCATGTTGATAGGAGCAGAATTAGGCCATTCGGCCTATCAAGTCTACTCTGCCATTCAATCATAACTGATCAATCTCTCCCTCCTAACCCCATTCTCCTCCCTTCTCCATATAACCCCTGACATCCTATTGTCCCCAGTGTGTAGGACAGAACTAATGTACTGGGTGATAGCTTATGCGGTGCGGACGCGGTGAGTGGGCTGAAGGAACTGTTTCCGTGCTGAATGCCTAAAGTCTAAAGAAAAACAGAGTTAATGCCTCAGGGTGAAGATTCTTCGTCAAAGCTATAAAAGTGAGAAAATAAGTTAATCTTGATTCCAGCAATGATGAGGGAGGAATGAATGTCATAAATGGAAAGTTTTTGAACGTATGAGGCCAGGCTGACAAGCTTCCTGACAAGCTGCTGGTGAAATCATGTGTTTGATAGGTTAATTAGGGCAGCTTATACGAGGGCACATAGATACAAGGCAAAAGGGAGTGCGATGGAGAGTTACAGTGACAATCAACTGGAAGGGCAGAATCAATATTCAGACTGAAAGCAGATGCCCTGCAAAATAATCATCCAAGATGTTGAAACAAGGAACCTCAGATGCAGGTTTACCAAGGAAAGACACAAACTGCTGGAGTAACTCCGCGGGTCAGGCAGCATGCCTGGAGAACATGGATAAGTGACGTTTCAGGTCGGGCCCCATCACGTCTGAAGGGTTCGACCAAAACATCACCCATCCATGGTGCTGCCTGACCCGCTGAAATAGTCGTCCAATGGGTGTTAGCTTTCTCTAATGTACAGAAGGCCAGTTTGTGAGCACCAAGTGCTGTTCATTACATTGAAATACATATCAGAGCTTCAACTTTGAATCTCTGGACAATGGGAAGTGAAGCGGGTGAGAGGACAGCAGATGTTGCCTGCAAATGTGTTGTGAAACGAGAAGCGGTGGATTAAGATGGATGCAAAGCAGAGAGTTTTGGAGAGAATAGTCCCATTGAAATAGTGAATATTGATGTTGCAAAAGATAACCCTTTGAATGAGGAAGCTGGAAATGTTGAAAACATGGGAACCCTATTCTTGCTCTATTCAGAAGGAGTGGACAAGCCGAGCAGAGATGTGGAACAAGGAGACAATGTGTTCAACAGTTCCGTGAACTGCGGTAGAGGGGGGGGGGATATCTAACTATGGGAGAGGGGATAAAGGAAAATATCTAACTGTAGTAGCAGGGAAGAAGGAAGACGTCTTGAAGAAACCTGAGCTGAGAGTCTTGTTATGAGAACAAATGCAATGGAGACAGAGGAACTGATGAATTGAATTGCAGGTGAGGAGGAAGTATAGACAGAATAGTTATGGGAATCTGTGGGCTTGTGATGGATGTAGTTACTAACGTATCCACTGAGATGTGGAAAGGGAAAGAAAAGGTGTATTTGGTCTTTCAAAAATACTTTGACAAGGTCCCACACAAGAGATTAATGTGCAAAATGTGAGCACATGTTATTGGGGGTAGGGTATTGACATGGATAGAGAACTAGTTGGCAGACAGAAAGCAAAGAGCAGAAATTAACGGGTATTTTTTTCTAAATGGCAGGCAGTGATTAGTGGGGTGCCTCAAGGCTCGGTGCTGGGGCCCCAGTTATTTACGATATATATTAATGATTTAGACGAGGGAATGAAATGTGACATCTTCAAGATTTGCGGATGACACAATGCTGGGTGGCAGTGCGAGCTGCGATGAGGATGCTATGAGGCTGCAGGATGACTTGGATAGGTTGGGTGAGTGGGCTGATGCATGGCAGATGCAGTATAACGTGGATAAATGTGGTTATCCACTTTGTTGGCAAGAACGGAAAGGCAGATAATTACCTGGGTGGTGTCAGTTTTGGAAAAGGGAATCGAGACCTGGGTGTGTCTGTAGATCAGTCACCGAAAGGAAGCATGCAGGTAGAGCAGGCAGTGAAGAAAGCTAATGGCATGTTGGCTTTCATTACGAGAGGATTTGTGTTTAGGAGCAACAAAGTCCTACTGCAGTTGTACAGTGCCCTGGTGAGACCGCACGTGGAGTATTGTGTGCAATTTTGTCTCCTAAATTAAGGAAGGGCATTATTGCTATTGAGGAAGTGCTGCATAGGTTCATCAGGTTAATTCCCGGGATGGCGGGACTGACACATGATGAAAGAATGGGCGACTACGCTTGTATTCACTGTAATTTAGAAGGATGAGAGGTGATATTACAGAAACATATAAAATTCTTAAAGCATTGGACAGGCTAGATGCAGAAAACATGCTCTCGATGTTGTGGAAGTCCAGAACCAGGCGTCACAGTTTAACAATAAGAGGTAGATCATTTAGGACTGAGATTTAAAAAAACTTCACCCAGAAAGTTGTCAATCTGTGGAATTATCTGCCACAGAAGGCAGTGGAGGCAGATTCGCTAGATGTGTTTAAGAGAGAGTTAAGGGAATTAAGTGGTATAGGGCAAAAGCAGGAACCGGGTACTGATTTTAGATTATCCGCCATGATCATATTTAATGGCGGTACTGGCTCAAAGTACCGAATGGCCTTCCCTTGTGCCTATTTTTCTATATTTCTATGTTTCTAAGAGTATGACCAAGTTAAGATGAAATCAAGGAAATTGCCAGCAAAAATAATGAGATTTGTAAATCTTTCTAGACGAAGTGCAGACCCGTTGGGGGGGGGGGGGGGGGGGGCAGCATGTGGCGTCACACACACTAACAACCACCCCGCACACACGCTAACTACCCTTGATATTATATTAATATTATTAATTTGCTCCTTTTACCCCATAATCGTCCTATCCACCGACGCATCGCATGCGTGTCTAGAGTGGGAGGGGAGGTATTAGAGAGTGAGTGGAGAGAGGGAATGGGGATATACAGAGAGAGAGGGGGGGCAGAAACAGAAGTGCAAGAGACAGAGAGGGGGTGGAGGGGAGCAGGAGAGGATGTGTGCGTGAGGGGGGGAGGAGAGGAGAGGGAGATGGAGAGAGAGTGGGGAGGGGGAGATGGGGAGAGAGTGGGGAGAGGCAGATGGGGAGACAGTGGGGGGAGAGGGGAGGGGGAAGGGAGAGAGAGGGGGATGAGGATGGGGGAGGGGGAGGGGGGGGGGGGAGGGGAGGAGAGAGGGGAGGGTAAAGGAGGATACAGGGGTAGGGCAAGGTGTGGTAGAGTGGGGAGGGGGAGGGTGGGTGAGAGGGGTAGATAGGGGTGGGGAAGGGGAAGAGGGGGAGGTGAGAAGAGAGTGGTGAGGAGAAGAGGGGAGGAAAGGGAGAGGTGGAGGTAGAGGGGGAGGGGAGAGGTGGAGAGAGTGGAGGGGGAGAGAGAGGAGAAGGAGAGAGTGGAAGGAGAGAGGAGGGGAGAGCGAGGAGGGGAGAGAGAGAAAGGGGGAGGGCGAGAGGTGGGGAGGGGGAGGGAGAGGGGGAGAGTGGGGAGTGAGGGGGAGAGGCGTAGCAGGGAGTGGTGGAAGAGAGAGGGGAAGGGGTGGGGGGAGATGGGGTGAAGAGAGGTGGGGGAGGGGAGGGGGGGTGGGAGGGGAGGAAGGAGAGGAGTGAGGAGAGAGAGAGAGATGGAGGGGTTTAGAGGAGGGTGGGAGAAGGGGAGAGAGGGAGGATGGGGGGAAGAGGGAGGGGAGGAAGGAGAGGAGGAAGGGGAGGAAGGGGAGGATGAGGGAGAGGGGAAGGGATGAGGGAGGGGGGGGAGGGGATAAAAGGGGAACAGTGTCGAGGGAGGGGGAGAGGGAGGAGGGGTAGGGAAAAGGGTGGAGGGGAGAGAGGGGGGTGGAGGGGAAAGGGAGGGGGAGAGAGAGGGGGTGGGGGAGGGAGAGCGGTGGAGAGGGAGGGGGAGAGGCGGAGTGGTGGAAGAGGGGCAGAGGGGAAGGGGAAGGGGGCGTGGGAGAGAGGGAAGGGGTGGGGGAGATATGGAAGGGGGTGGGGGAGAGCTGGATGGGGGTGGGAGGAGAAGGGGGAGAGAGAGGGCGAGGAGAGGGAGATGGAGAGGGGGAGAGAGAGTGGGGGGAGGAGAGTGGAATGTGTGGAAGGGGAGAGAGGTGTGGGGGAGGGGGGGGTGGGGAGGGAGTGGGGAGGAGGGGAGGGGGGAATAGGGAGGGAGGGGTGGGGGGAGAGAGGGGGAAAGAGTGGGGACATAGAGAGGGAGAGGGAGGGGTAGGGGCAGTCCATCTATTCTCCACTCCCTATCACCTCCCAATCCTCTTTCTCAATTCCCACACACGTGATCACGCGCTTCGACACAGTCTGCGGAGGGGCGGGGGCTGTGGCAAAGGCAGATGTAAATTAGATCCATTCTGATTGGCCATCTGTGATGGATGGCATTGTGACATCACACAATGGAAAGTGCTGGAACATCAGGTGGGGGGAGGGGGGGCTGGTGCTGGGGCTGGTGCAAATGCATATGTTAATGAATCCATTCCGATTGGACGTCTGTGAGCATTGGGCATTATGACATCACACAATGGAACGTTCACCAACATTCTATGGGTGAGAGCTGTTTGATTTTTTTAACATTTTGAAATATTGGGGGAGGGGGGAAGTATTTTATTAAAAATTGTATACATAAAAATGTCTAAATGTAATGAGGAGTGCATTAGTGAATGTAAAAGCGTAATAACCATATAACCATATAACAATTACAGCACGGTGACAGGCCCTCTCGGCCCTTCCAGTCCGTGCCGACCATTTGTTTTCCCCTAGTCCCATCTACCTGCACTCAGACCATACCCCTCCATTCCCTTCACGTCCATATACCTATCCACTTTACTTTTAAATGTTAAAATCGATCCTGCCTCCACCACCTCTGCTGGAAGCTCATTCCACACAGCCACCACCCTCTGAGTAAAGAAGTTCCCCCTCACGTTACCCCTAAACTTCTGTCCCTTAATTCTCATATCATGCCCTCTTGTTTGAATCTTCCCTACCCTTAATGGGAAAAGCTTATCCACGTCAACTCTGTCTATCCCTTTCATCATTTTAAAGACCTCAATCAAGTCACCCCTTAACCTTCTGCGCTCCAAAGAATAAAGACCTAACTTGTTCAACCTTTCTCTGTAACATAGTTGCTGGAACCCTGTCAACATTCTAGTAAATCTCCTCTGTACTCTCTCTATTTTGTTGACATCCTTCCTATAACTAGGCGACCAAAATTGTACACCATACTCCAGAATTGGTCTTACCAATGCCTTGTACAATTTTAACATTACTTCCCTACTCCTATATTCAATGCTCTGATTTATAAAGGCCAGCACACCAAAGGCTTTCTTTACCACCCTATCTACATGCGATTCCACCTTCAGGGAACTATGCACAGTTATTCCTAGATCCCTCTGTTCCACAGCATTCCTCAATTCCCTACCATTTACCATGTACGTCCTATTTTGATTTGTCCTGCCAAGATGTAGCACTTCACACTTATCAGCATTAAACTCCATCTGCCATCTTTCAGCCCACTTTTCCAAATGGCCCAAATCTCTCTGTAGACTTTGAGAATCTACTTCATTATCCACAATACCACCTATCGTAGTATCATCTGCATACTTACTTATTCAATTTTCCACCCCATCATCCAGATCATTGATGTACATGACAAACAACAGTGGACCCAACACAGATCCCTGAGGCACCCCACTGGTCACCGGCTTCCAACCTGAGAAACAGCCATCCACCATTACTCTCTGACATCTCCCATTCAGCCACTGTTGAATCCATCTTGCTACTCCGCCATTAACACCCAAAGATTGAACCTTCTGAACCAACCTTCCATGGGGAACCTTGTCAAAGGCCTTACTGAAATCCATATAGACAACATCCACTGCTTTACCCTCATCAATTTCCCTAGTTACCGCTTCAAAAAATTCAAGAAGGTTTGTCAAACATGACCTTCCAGGCACAAATCCATGTTGACTGTTCCTGATCAGACCCTGTTTATCCAGATGCTTATATATATTATCTCTAAGTATCCTTTCCATTAATTTGCCCACCACTGACGTCAAACTAATAGGTCTATAATTGCTAGGTTTATTCTTTGAACCCTTTTTAAAAAATGGAACAACATGCGCAGTACGCCAATCCTCCGGCACTATTCCCGTTTCTAATGACATTTGAAATATTTCAGTCATAGCTCCTGCTATTTCTACACCAACTTCCCTCAATGTCCTAGGGAATATCCTGTCAGGACCTGGAGACTTATCCACCTTTATATTTTTCAAAAGTGTCAGTACTTCCTCCTCTTTGAATCTCATAGTTTCCATAGCTACTCTACTTTTTTTTCCCTTACCTCACAGAGTTCAATATCCTTCTCCTTGGTGAATACCGAAGAAAAGAAATTGTTCAATATCTCCCCCATCTCTTTTGGCTCTGCAGATAGCTGTCCATTCTGGTTCTCTAATGGTCCAATTTTATCCCTCGTTATCCTTTTGCTATTAATATAGCTGTAGAAACCCTTTGGATTTACTTTCACCTTTCTTGCCAAAGCAACCTCATATCTTCTTTTAGCCTTCCTAATTTCTTTCTTGAGATTCTTTTTATATTCTTTATACTCCTCTAGCACCTCATTTACTCCATGCCTCCTATAATTATTGTAGATATCTCTCTTTTTTTCGAAACAAGTGTCTAATTTCCCTTGAAAACCATGGCTCTTTCCAATTTTTACTATTTCCTTTCAACCTAACAGGGACATAAAGATTCTGTACTCTTACAATGTCCCCTTTAAATGTCCTCCATGTCTCTTCTACATCCTTCCCATGAAACAAAGTGTCCCAATTCACTCCTTTAAAATCCTCACGCATTCCCTCAAAGTTAGCCTTTCTCCAATCAAAAATCTCCACTCTAGGTCCTGTTCTGACTCGCTCCATAATTATATTGAAACTAATGGTATTGTGATCACTGGTCCCGAAGTGCTCACCAACGCATACCTCCGTCACCTGTCCTGCCTCATTTCCTAACAGGAGGTCCAGCACTGCCCCTTCTCTGGTCGGTACCTCTATGTACTGCTGCAAAAAAACTATCCTGCACACATTTTACAAACTCCAAACCATCCAGCCCATTTACAGAATGTGTTTCCCAGTCTATTTTTGGGAAATTGAAATCTCCCACAATCACTACCTTGTGCTTACTACTAACATCTGCTATCTCCTTACATATTTGCTCTTCCAATTCTCGCTCCCCATTTGGCGGTCTATAGTACACCCCTAAAAGTGTTGCTACACCGTTCCCACTTCTCAGTTCCACCCAAATAGCCTCCCTAGACGAACCCTCTAATCTATCCTGCCAAAGCACTGCTGTAATATCCTCTCTGACAAGAAATGCAACACGTCCACCTCTGGTCCCTCCAATTCTATCACCCCGGAAGCAACGAAATCCTGGAATATTTAGTTTCCAATCACAGCCCTCCTGCAACCATGTTTCACTGATTGCCACAACATCATATTTCCAGGTGTCAATCCAGGCTCTAAGTTCATCCACCTTACTTACAATGCTCCTAGCATTAAAGTATGCACATTTTATAAACCCACCATCCTTTATTCTCTGTCTATTATCTTTTTCATCTTTCTCGCCTACATTTTGGGTCCGAGTGCTTCCCTTCTCTGCCTCTTGCCCCACACCCTGTCCCCTAACCCCCTCTACCCGAGTAATGTCTAGCAAAATGGAAAACATCGCGGCGTTTGAGGGTCTGGTTTTGGCGGACCATGGAATCAAAGGCCAAAAATTATATCTGAAAAAATAATGGATTGTGTCATACACACACACACCCGTTCGACACACACACAGACATACACAGAGTTTTTAAAGTATATAGAAGTGAGTGCAAGAAGCAGCATCAATATCATTCTTAATGTTTCACAATAAATATTTGGCTGCTCAGTGTTTCCAGCATTTTCCACTTTATTTGAGATATACAGCATCAGCGATTTTTCTTTGATTTTCAATGACAGCGAGCACTTGGTCGCGATTTCTATAGAAAGTCAAGATACATTTGTGAACTTTAGAAATAATGTACCATAAGTAGTAGGAGAAAAAAGCAGGAATTGGCAACGTGACTATTATTTTTTTTTGTGCCTTGTTATTTAGCACATTCTGTCATTTTGTCACCACTGTGAATAGCGACATTGTGAGTTGTGCAGGAAATTGAATTTTACTTCGCAGTCACGTGAGTGACTACGTGATAAGGCCGTCAGCCCGCATGCGCGTCACTACGTTGTCTCGCTTTGCGCAACGAGCCGACTGGCGGAAGCGTTGCTCTGCCCAGCGGTAAGTTAAACCTGAAGGTAAGTTTCCCCTTATTCCCAGGTTTTCTCTTTTCTTCTTCTGCAGGAATCTCTGTACAAGAGATATACCCGCTGGACAAATTGGGGCGAAGTCCGGACGGGCCGCAAAACCAGTCATGGACCGCGGGGAATCCCGGTCTCTGACAACAGTCAGTGGCTTCCAGACCGTCTGTGGTTCCCAGGAAGGGGGTAAAACAAACCACAAGCCGGCAAGATCTGTGAAGTCAGGCCAGGACGCCCCCCTCCCCCCCCCCCCCCCCCCGACATACAGGGGTCATCTCCTTCCAGACCGGCTGTGGTTCCCAGGAAGGGGGTAAAACGAACCATAAGCCGGCAAGGTCTGTGAAGTCAGGCCTGGAGGGACCGCCCCCCTCCCCGACATACAGGGGTCATGTGTTTACAGACCGCTGTGGTTCCCCAGGAAGTGGATTAAACCAACAGCAAGTCGGGTAGGCCTGTGGAAGTCAGACCAGGAGGGACCCCTCCAACATATAGCGGTCAGCCGCTTCCAGACCGCTGTGGGTCCCCTGAAAGGGGGTAAAACCAAAAGTAAGACGGTCAGGCCTGTGGACTAAGGGTCAGGCCAGGAGGGTTCCCCTCCATCAATGGTAGCATCTGCGGGCGTCTAAACCCACATTGAGCACCTGATGGAGAGGTTGTTCCACAACGATACTCCAAAGGAGCGAGTTATCAGCGCTGGTCCCCTTGGGGGCCCGCGGCAGCGGCACCTGTTTCAGGGCTGCACAATGTCTCCCTCTCTGAGGAGGGGAACATTCAGGGTCAGTTCCTGTCTGACAGAGTAAAAAACTTGATATACGCCCGTAGGAAGGGCCATGTCAGCGCAGGTATCCTCAGGGGCCTCCAGCAGCATCTGTTTTCAGGGCTGCCTACGAATCTAGTTGTGGAGGGGAGTGCGAGTGGTCAGTGTGTAACTGACTTTACAATTGAAAGTGTATCCGTGGAATATACTGGAGCACATGCATTATGGCTTCAAGAGATACTCGCAAACGAAGGTGTTGCTGCTGGAAGAGTGGGTCTCCAGCCATTGGCAGAATACCCGGAAGGGACCAGAGGTCCCTCGCGCTACAAATGCCGGCAGTGAACAGTGCAATCAGGGTGTTATCCTGGGGCATGGGATCCAAGAAATGAAACCAGCCGCCGAATCCTCTCTTCAGGTAAGACTTATCCCACAGGTAAGACCAGGATGAGGAAGCAAATAGCTGTCAGACTAATTAAGGTACCGATGCTGAGCATAGCTTCAGCAGTAGGCGACGACACACCCCATGCCTCCATCGGGGTAAGCGGTTCACTGAAGCCGGTGGCAGCTTGAAAGCTGGGCACGGAATTATTACCAAAGTTCTCAGTATGAAGAGGTTTCAGACCAAGGCCCAAGCCGGTCTCAGGAAAAATTTGGAATCCACGCACCCTACCAGTCCTACTCTCCAATCAAGGAGGGGAAAAATAATCCGCATCAGAGGTCTTTGGGCTTACCATAAGACCACCGTTAGCCATGGAGGTAAGTGGGTCTGGTTTTTCCGAAACATGGGGTTGTGGACCATTTATAAGTTGGTAATATTTCCTCTTGTGTTTTTTTTTTTGTTTTGTTTTTTGTTTTGTTTTTTTTAATATGTTTTTAATTAGAAGTAAATACATAATAAAATACATTGTGTTTGTTATAGTCATACATTATTAATATTATTTATATTAACAATTGTATCGTAATTGTACTTCTTTATATTTTTAAATTTTTATATAGATAGAAAATAGTAGAAAAAAAGTGAAAAAAACAAAAAAAAAAGAATGGAGTATTCAACTGATTATGCATCATTGGAGCTATATCCGTGGATTATAATAATTCTTCATCTATTCCTTAATTCAGGTTTCAGTCAGGTTCTCGTGCCGAACCAATTTGCCCCTTCAAATATTCAATACATGGGGACCATATTCTTATGAATAGTTCCTGGTTTTTCCGAAACATGGGGTTGTGGACCATTTACAAGTTGGTCATATTTACACTTGCGTTTTTATTCATTTGACAATGATAACATGAGATTCAGATCTGTTTTGTTTTTTTAACTGATGATATCATGTGAATACTTTATACTGCACAACATACATAGGTTCCAAGCAGGCTTGGAATTGGGGCCGGAGTTGTCTTTCGAAGCAGGCCCAGTATTATGACCAGGATTGCCTTTCAGGACAGGGTGAAAGATGGAGGATGTCACTTCATCCAGATTTAACTCGTATGTGCAGTATCAACTTTCAGAATACGAAACTTCGTTACTGTCTAACAATTGATTTATATAGGAGCTATATGGTAAACATCGATCTCAAAGATGCATGCTATTCAGTTCCCATTCACAGGGATCACCGGAGATATTTGAAATTTATCTGGATGTGTCAATGATAACAGTTAAAGCGTTGTAAAATGGACTAACTTCAGCTCCCAGGTTTATTTACCAAATTACTAAAACCGCTGCTTGGGCTGTTCAGAGCTCAAGAACATTTGTTATCGCCAATCTGGATGATGTTTTAAACGCTGTTTTTTACTAAAATTAACTGTTGCAGCCCCAAACTATATTTGAGGAATTGGGGTCCCTCATCAATCCCGTTAAATTTAAGTTGATACCAATCAGAACTATTGAATATTGGGATTTACATTTAACTACCAACTTAACAGGGACCCCGCCCTGGGGCAAGAGATTGAATTAACAGAAGCCTGTAACAACCTCGTTGTTATGAAGCAGCCTTCTATTCATCAAGTGTAATTGGCAATATAGCAACTTTGTTTCAGCGGTGCAACTTGGGCTTTTGCATTATCAGAACTTACAACGTGCAAATAATTAACCTATGAAATACCATATATGTAATTATTAACAGACCTATGCTACTACCAGCTGAAGCTACCAAAGTCACAATGCGACTGGACAGGATGGTTACATCTGCTAATAACATAATATTTTATGTTTCGATTTAATTAACCAGAACAAACCAGGGCGTTAGGTCTCAAACTAGTTTCATGGCACACCCCATGGACCTTCGGTAATGTGGGGTCACACATTTACAACAATATGTCCAGGTCACCTAGAGCCTTTAGCAATGTCTGTTAGTTACAAATAACTTCATAAGAAGTATTAGTTCTACCATCTCCAGCTGGTTAAACGGGGTTTTGGTTAATGCATGAGTCGATACTATATTTTCAACACTCACTCCACCAGGGCTGCAACTACATCAGCTCCAAAGGGTATGTACGTTCTACTGGACCACATCCTAGCAGCTGCAGGATTGTCAAACGAACATACTTTCCCAACATTTTATAATAACCCATTGCCAAACCGGGGTTATTTGCCACCTCCATTTTAACTATATTTTGATAGTTTCCCCCTGGATGAGAGGGGTCACTATTATTTTCCTTTGATCATTAAAGCATCAGCATTATTAACAAACTAATCATGTCTGAATGCATTAATCTTTTTCACTCATCCATGGAGGCTTCATGCAGTGTGTACACATGGACTCGTTTCCGGCATGAAATCACAGAGCTTTGAAATCTTCACGTAGCCACTCACATGACTCCGAAGTAAAATAGTAAGAGTAAACTAGAACTTACCAGTTTGAAGTTTGATCTTTATTTTATGAGGAGTTACGATGAGCGATTACGTGCCCACGGGACCCAACCCTCGTAACATAAAGGCCATCTGGTAGTTCTACTCTTCATTAATCTTACTATGTTCAGTTCAAACATTATTAACTGCAATTTATCACCGCTGCTTTGAAGATTGACGTGCATGTGGGCTGACGGCCTCCTTCACGGAATCGCTCATAGTAACTCCTCATGAAATAAAGATCAAACTTCAAACTCGTAAGTTCTCGTTTAATCTTACTATTTTATTGACCTAATGCATTGTGCCTCTTCATTATCAGGCATTGTTCTCGGTGAGCTGAACAGGACTTTGACCATCCAGAGACCGAAGAAAGAAGATGAAGGGGTGTACAAGTGTGAAGCTTGCAATATGCAGGGCTGTGCTGAGATCTATGTTGCAATTGCTGTAGAAGGTTAGAAGTGACCGAGAAGAACACACTTCCTTGGATCCACATGTCATACTGTTCATATTTACGTACCATCAAGCATGCAGCATTAAATGTTACTAAATATTATTTTACATAGAAAGCAATGGTTGCACCAGGCTACACATCTGGCTAGTAGTTCCAGTATAATAATTGTGAATTTCTAACAATATTAAATTGATGTGGTGAATTGATTATTTGATTACTAATTTCATTCATTAAAGTGAATTAATTACTGAATGTAGATTGTTTAGTGGCCTACTTGTGTTGTCAAACCATTGTTTCTGATTGTCACGCTTCTGTTGCAACCTGGATTGAACCTCCTCAGGTGGAACCACTTGTGGGATCAATGCCTGGTCTGCAACAGGCAACGTGGCACGGATCTGCCTTGACAATAAACTTTGAGCAGGTGAACTCAAGATGGGGTCGCTGGAGATGCTGCGTAAGTTGAGTAGATCCAGGAACTATGTCAGATTTAGCTCTGTAAGAACGTTCCAGGAGCTGTTTAGCACTTTTGACAGACTGTTCAGCCAACCCATTAGACTGTGGATATTCAGGGCTGCTAGTGATCCGGTGCAAATTCCAGCATCTAACGAACTCCCTGAATTGTTGGCTGGTGAACTGACTGCCGTTGTCAGATAGCAGTCTGCCTGGCGTTCCTTGGGCAGAAACGTGACGAAATAACTTCGAAATCACTCCGCTGGAAATGGGGCTGCTGAGAAAATCAATGTCGAACCATCCTGATTAAGAATCCACGAGCACCAGGTACTGCTTGCCATGCCAGTCAAATAAATCAGCTGCCACTGTAGACCACGGGAGCGCAGGTACAGGATGTGACAGAAGTGGTTGCTTTTGTTGGTGAGGTGCCAAACTTTTGCGCATTGCGCAAGATGCCACATTTTCCGTGATGTATTCAGCCATACCAAGCCAGTAAAACATCCTTTTCGCCCGTAAAACAGTGGATTCCGCACCTGGGTGCCGTGCATGAACAGCGTTAAAATACCGGTGATGAAGCGAAGCAGCAACCACGGCCTTGTGTCCTTTTAAAACAACGCCGTCATGTAGCACCACCTCATCTCAGACAGCGAAGTAGGGCTGGACTGGCAACGGAACATTATCATGTTTGTCTGGCCAGCCGCGTTTAAGGACGGAGGTTAGCGACCGTAGGGTCTTGTCAGTAGCACTGTGGGCAACCAGGTCCTCCATCCAGGAAAAAGGGATAAAAGACACAGTCATCACAATAAATTCATCATCCAGCGAGGGCGGTTCCTCGCAGGTCTTCCGTGGTGCGCGTGAAAGTGTGTCAGCCAAGTGCTTATCCTTACTGCATTTGTGGATCAGAACAATGTCATATTTTTGAAGTTGCAGTAACATTCGGTGTATGCACGCTGGAGAGCTATGGATAGGTTCATTGAAAATGCTAAAAATGGTGGTCAGTTTCAATTGTGACAGCGGCCAAAGATGAAATCGTTGAATTTGTTGCAGGCAAACACAACCGCTAACGGTTCTTTTTCAGTTTGGGCGTATCGTTGTTCTGTGTCAGACATGGTGCATAGGCAACAGGCTTATTGCCATGGCCATCATTCTGAAGCGCCCAGCCCGTGTTGTGAGGCGTCACAAGTAAGTGTAATCGGTAGGTTAGGATCAAAGTAAGCTAGAGTAGTAGCAATTCCAAGCAGAATCTTTGTGTAGCAATGTTACAAAATGTTGAGATTTCAAAAATCAATACTTAATTTATCCCATCCGATAATGCATAAAAAGTTGTTTTATTTGACACCTAATTCACTTTCATATCCTCAGTATTAAAATAGTTATGGCCATTTTCATACTCTGATCCCTATTGCTCCCTATTGCTTTTCCATTGACTTAACACAAAAGCTGTGATCAAGGACAGTCAAAAGCCCATAACGTTCTTAAAAATTAAGAGAACTGAAAGACATTTTCAGTTATTATAGATTGAAGCATTCTGAAACAAATATGCAACAATCTTACTCGGATGACCTGAAATTAAAGCATATAGTTAGTTAGTTACCTAATTGTAGCTAATTACAAAATTCAATTATTAGATCTAAACATCTATCCATTTCTTAAGAAAAGCTTAACATTTGAATTAAGTGTCCATAACATTCACACAAGAATTCACAATACAACATGATTTTTAAATCTCATTGTCATGAATTTATCCAAATAGAAGTAATTTAGTGTTTAATACCCGTAAATTAACGGGCATTTAAATCATCTTGCAAGTGTGATTTTGTGGAATGCGATCGATTGGAACGTTGCATTTGCGGTGAATTTAAGCCCATATCGGCAGGAAAAACACTGCCAGTTCGTATGGGGCCTAAATAACCTTTTCGCAACGTGAAATTTTGATTAAAGGCATCCTAAGAAGCACGTTTATATGTAAAAATAAACGGTTTACCAGGCTTTGTCCCATACGTGAGATGTGTCCCGTTGTCGGCGTTAACGGCTTTAGAAGACAATTTTTACTTTACTCCTACTATTAAATTATCCAACGATGTTTTTAAAAAATTGATTAAACACAGGTCGGATAGATTAGTCTTCAGCAGCTAAGCAGACTGACAAAGATCAACTTCAACAGGCACTAGGAAACGACATTTAAACCCGGATTCAACAGTGGCTGAATGGGAGATTCAGAGAGTAATGGTGGATGGCTGTTTGTCAGGTTGGAAGCCGGTGACCAGTGGGGTGCCTCAGGGATCTGTGTTGGGTCCACTGTTGTTTGTCATGTACATCAATGATCTGGATGATGGGGTGGAAAATTGGATAAGTAAGTATGCAGATGATACTAAGATAGGTGGCGTTGTGGATAATGAAGTAGATTTTCAAAGTCTACAGAGAGATTTGGGCCATTTGGAAAAGTGGGCTGAAAGATGGCAGATGGAGTTTAATGCTGTTAAGTGTGAAGTGCTACATCTTGGCAGGACAAATCAAAATAGGACGTACATGGTAAATGGTAGGGAATTGAGGAATGCTGTGGAACAGAGGGATCTAGGAATAACTGTGCATAGTTCCCTGAAGGTGGAATCGCATGTAGATAGGGTGGTAAAGAAAGCCTTTGGTGTGCTGGCCTTCATAAATCAGAGCAGTGAATATAGGAGTAGGGAGTAATGTTAAAATTGTACAAGGCATTGGTAAGACCAATTCTGGAGTATGGTGTACAATATTGGTCGCCTAGTTATAGGAAGGATGTCAACAAAATAGAGAGAGTACAGAGAAGATTTACTAGAATGTTGCCAGGGTTCCAGCAACTATGTTACAGAGAAAGGTTGAACAAGTTAGGTCTTTATTCTTTGGAGCGCAGAAGGTTAAGGGGGGACTTGATTGAGGTCTTTAAAATGATGAAAGGGATAGACAGAGTTAACGTGGATACGTTTTTCCCATTGAGGGTAGGGAAGATTCAAACAAGAGGGCATGACATGAGAATTAAGGGACAGACGTTTAGGGGTAACGTGAGGGGGAACCTCTTTACTCAGAGGGTGGTGGCTGTGTGGAATGAGCTTCCAGCAGAAGTGGTGGAGGCAGGGTCGATTTTAACATTTAAGAGTAAAGTGGATAGGTATGTGGACGTGAAGGGAATGGAGGGGTATGGTCTGAGTGCAGGTAGATGGGACTAGGGGAAAACAAATGGTCGGCACGGACTGGAAGGGCCGAGAGGGCCTGTTTCCATGCTGTAATTGTTATATGGTTATATGGTTATTTCAGTTGTATAGGGTCTTAGTGAGACCACACCTGGAGTACTGCGTACAGTTCTGGTCTCGAAATCTGAGGAAGGACATTATTGAAATAGAGGGAGTGCAGAGAAGGTTCACCAGACTGATTCCTGGGATGTCAGGAATGTCTTATGAAGAAAGACTGGATAGACTCGGTTTATACTCTCTGGAATATAGGAGATTGAGAGGGGATCTTATATGAACTTTAAAAATTCTTAAGGGGTTGGGCAGGCTAGATGCAGGATGATTGATCCCGATGTTGGGGATGTCCAGGACAAGGGGTCACAGCTTAAGGATAAGGGGGAAATCCTTTAAGACCGAGATGAGGAAAACATTTTTCACACAGAGTGGTGAGTCTCTGGAATTATCTGCCACAGAAGGTAGTTGAGGCCAGTTCATGGGCTATATTTAAGAGGGAGTTAGATGTGACCCTTGTGGCTGAAGGGATCAGGGGGTATGGAGAGAAGGCAGGTACAGGATACTGAGTTGGATGATCAGCCATGATCATATTGAATGACTCGAAGGGCCGAATGGCCTACTCCTGCACCTATTTTCTATGTTTCTGCTTTCCACCTCAGAGTCACTCTGGTTATTTCCTTTGCTCTTGTTCCGCAGCCTTTTTCGGCCTCTGTTGGCGGACAGAATGTTTCTGATGGTCAGGGCGTGAGCAATACCATCAGCGCGAAGGGCAGAAATGGGGTTACGGTGGGATTTAGCCAGTCAAACGCTTGCCAACCTGGTGAAATACAGAACACGTCTTTTATTTTGCAAAACCATCCCACGTTGTTTATTATGTGCAATGGTTCGTACATGAAGTAACAAGGAATGTTTTCCGCAACGCCAAGAGAACATATGATCCCGATAAGAATCGTCGCCGTTTTCATAGAAACATAGAAACATAGAAATTAGGTGCAGGAGTAGGCCATTCAGCCCTTCGAGCCTGCACCGCCATTCAATATGATCATGGCTGATCATCCAACTCAGTATCCCGTACCTGCCTTCTCTCCATACCCTCTGATCCCCTTAGCCACAAGGGCCACATCCAACTCACTCTTAAATATAGCCAATGAACTGGCCTCAACTGCCCTCTGTGGCAGAGAGTTCCAGAGACTCACCACTCTCTGTGTGAAAAAAGTCTTTCTCATCTCGGTCTTAAAGGATTTCCCCCTTATTCTTAAGCTGTGACCCCTTGTCCTGGACTTCCCCAACATCGGGAACAATCTTCCTGCATCTAGCCTGTCCAACCCCTTAAGAATTTTGTAAGTTTCTATAAGATCCCCTCTTAATCTCCTAAATTCCAGAGAGTATAAACCGAGTTTCTCTTTCTTCATAAGACAGTCCTGACATCCCAGGAATCAGTCTGGTGAACCTTCTCTGCACTCCCTATTCCTGACATCCCAGGAATCAGTCTGGTGAACCTTCTCTGCATCTATGGCAATAATGTCCTTCCTCAGATTTGGAGACCAAAACTGCACGCAATACTCCAGGTGTGGTCTCACCTTTCGCTTGGCAATATATCTATCAATGGTGAATGCGACAGTTAACCATACAGAGCTGTCTCTGGCTCCTTACGTAACGACAGCAATAACTCTGCAGCCTCGAGTACGACTCAAAAAGTTAACTGGGAAATATATTCCACGGATTCGATTCAATATCACCACAGTGATCGCGACGAGCAGATCCGTCACTGCCACGGAAAGGAGGTATTGGCTGATACATCTGGAGAGACCGCACCTTCCTCGGGCCAGAATCACAATCGCCATTAAATTAGCTTGATCGAAAAGAAAAAGGGATAAATATGAAATTTTGCGTGTGATCGATGCATCCCACAAAACATGCAAATAACTTTTACTTAAATCTTTCTAAAGAGTGTTAACCAAACCAAGCATTGCTATACCCTTACCTGGAACGGCAACAGCAGCAAACATCAGATAGTATATTGCCAACAAGGTGAACCTCCGACCCAGTCTCAAGTCTTTTGCAGACTCTAACAAGTTTTCTTCCAAGAGCCCTGTATTTGGTTCCATCCACCTTCCCATCAACTCTGACCAGCTTCCCTGTCCCTGTTGAAGAAAAGCATCCCCACAGCATGATGCTGCCACCACCGTATTTCACAGATGGTGGTGGCAGCATCAGATGGGGGATGGTGTGTTGAGGGTGACGTGCAGTGTTAGTTTTCCGCCACACATAGCGTTTTGCATTTAAGCCAAAATCTTCAATTTTGGTCTCATCAGACCAGAGCACCGTCCTCCATATGTTTGCTGTGTCCCTGACATGGCTTGTGGCAAACCGCAAACGGGACTTCTTATGGCTTTGTTTCAACAATGGCTTTCTTCTTGCCACTTTTCCATAAATGCCAGATTTGTGGAATGCACGACTAATAGTTGTCCTGTGGACAGATTCACCAACCTGAGCTATGGATCTCTGCAGCCCCTCCAGAGTTACCATGGGCCTCTTGGCTGCTTCTCTGATCAATGCTCTCCTTGCCCGGCCTGTCAGTTTAGTTGGACGGCCATGTCTTGGTAGGTTTGCAGTTGTGCCATACTCTTTCCATTTTCGGATGATGAATTGAACAGTGCTCCGTGAGATGTTCAAAGCTTGAGATTTTTTTTTATAACCTAACCCTGCTTTAAACTTCTCCACAACTTTATCCCTGACCTATCTGGTGTGTTCCTTGGGCTTCATGATGCTGTTTGCTCACGAATGTTCTCTCACAAATCTCCAGGCCTTCACAGAACAGCTGTATTTATACTGAGATTAGATTACTCACAAGTGGACTCTATTTATTAATTAGGTGACCTCTGAAGGCAATTGGTTGCACTGGATTTTATTTAGGGGTATCAAAGTAAAGGGGGCTGAATACTTTTGCACGCCACATTTTCAGTTTTTTATTTGTAGAAAAATTTAAAAACCATGTATCATTTTCCTTCCACTTCACAATGATGTGCCACTTTATGTTGGTCTATCACATAAAATCCCAATAAAATACATTTACGTTTGTGGTTGTAACGTGACAAAATGTGCAAAGGTTCAAGGGGTATGAAAACTTTTGCAAGCCACTGTATGACATTAACATATTATTATTATTATTATTATTATTATTATTATTATTATTATTATTATTATTATTATTATTATTATTTGTATTATTATTATTATTATTATTATTATTATTATTACTATTATCAGTCCTACAGGGTTACGATAATTTCAAACCCCATCGAGGTAACAAAAATTAAAGGAAATGTTGACGGATTCTGCTGGCTAGCAATTGCATATATCCGGAAATGTGGGATCTGGAACCTTTCGTTACCGGTTTTGTAACATAAGAGGATATTCCCGGAACATGAGAATAGATGACAGAAGCAAACATAAAAAGAGGGTGGTCGCTTTAAAGGGATTGTACAATAGCCCAACCCGCATTGAAAATTGGCAACGGGAGTTGCAGAGCAACGACTTAGGGTTTTGTTTACTATTAGCTGCAAATATATTACGATCGCAATAGTGGAGGATATTAACTTTCCACATCCAACATGCTTTCCAAATTGACTAGTAGAGTGGAATCGGTAGAATCTGTTTAGTACAAGCAATGACATTTCCCCAATAAACATGTAGACGACCACACCCGAGACGGGGAATAACTACGCTGAGAAATAAAGTTCCTTGGAAATAATGCATCGAGGATTTAGTGGGGGTGCAGTATTGGGACAAGTGATTACAATTCTATTCGTTTCAATACCATGTTTGGGAAAACAAAGGAGAAGCAGGGGTATGGATGGAGACGGCTGGACGCGGATCGGGCACATTCGAGAGTGTGAGCATCCGAACTGCAGAAGAGAAAGAGAATTGGGCAGAAGGGTACCTGGTCGAGAGGTCAGAAATTGGGTGTGGGGGGAAATGCGTCATAACACAACGAATGCAGTGTAAATACCAAAAATCCTGACTAGGGGGAGGCCCGAAAATGAAGCTTGAAAAAGTGAGATGGCGGCGAAGACAAATACCAAGAAAGGGCATTCGTGAGTTTGGGTGAGAACGTGGTCGAAGGGCAGCAGCAATGAGAAGAGATTTCCCATAGCCCATCAAAGTGAGCATACAGTGTTTCGAAGAAATATCGCGATTGAGCATTAAAACGAACACACACGAGATTGCAAATACTAAAATCCGAAGCAAACAAAAACAATCTACTGGATGAACTCGGCAATACAGGCCAGGCAATACCTGTGGAGGGAAATTAGCAATCGCTGTTACTCGTCTAGTCAGTCTGACTATAATGAAAGAGTATTGAAACATAGACACAGATATATAGGTGCAGGAGTAGGCCATCGGCCCTTCCCTCTTGAAAAATTCGAGTGTATTAACATCCACTGCCTTCTGTGGCAGAGAATTCCACAGATGCAAAACTCTCTGGATGGAAAGGTTTTTCCTCATCTCAGTCCTAAATGGCCTACCGCTTATTCTTAAACTGTGACCCCTGGTTCTGGACTCCCCCAACACCAGGAATATTTTTCCTGCATCTAGCCTGCCTAATCATTTAAGAATTTCATGTTTCTACTAGAGTGGGGCCCGTTGGGCCCCGTTCCCCCAACGCAATATTCCACCACTCACCCGTTCCCCCAACGCAAAACGTTAACCCAACGCAATATTCCACCACTCACCAATAGCCCCCAACTGCGTAGGCGCGCCTCATTTTCCCCTATCCCCCAACACACCCTCTCCCTCTTCACTCTCCCTCTACTTCCTCCTCTCCTCCTCCCCTCTCCCAATCCCTCCCTCACCTCTCGCTCGCTCATCTTTCCCATACCCTCAGTCACCCCACCCACTCCATTTCCCCTCTCCCCCCCTACCCCCTCCTCTCCCTCTAGCAGCATCAGATTTTATTCGCCAAGTATGTTTTTCAACATACGAGGAATTTCACTGGCCAAGTCAGTCATACAATTAAAAGCAACACTCTAAAACACATTTTAACATGAACATCCACCACAGTGACTCTTACACTTTCCTCACTGTGATGCAAGGCGAAATAAAGTTCAAGGCCTTCCTTTTGTTGTTCCTCCGTCGGGGGCCTCGAGCCCTCCGTTGACGGGACGGCCTTGACTCCCGTAGCCGGCGGCGTTCGGGCACTCCGCGCCGAGCGCTTCAGGTCCTGCATCGGGGGGTTGTCAGCTCCCCCGCGCCGGGCGAACAAACCTCGCGTCGGGGCTGGTTGAACCTACTGCGGCGTTGGAGCTCCCGACTATCCTGTCCCGACTGCGAGCCGTTGATGGTAGGTCCCCAGGCCGCGGTGGGAGCGATCCCAGGCAAGGGATCAGATCCGATGTTAAGTCCGCGCCCCCCGGTGGGGCTCCCGGCAGTTAGAGCAGGGTTAGAACTCCATCGATGGTAGCCCGCAGAATGTGATCCGAAAATCAATCACATCTCCGGGAAGGTAAGAACTTAAAAAAATATACCCCCGGCACCCCTACTGCCTCCCCCCACATAAAACAAACCGAAGTACATTAAAACAAACTCTTGACAGACGCTAACCATAACAAAAAGATGAAAAGCGAACATTTCCCCGGCGCGCCTGGTGGTCTTAAACAACAATCCTCTCATCGTCCCCTCCCCCACTCCCTCCCTCTATTTACAACAATGTTATAAATCTCTCATTGGACTGGGAGTCCTGTCTTTGTTAACATTGAATGATCCCTCTCCCCTCCTTACACCAAGTGGCACCCGTTGGGCTTCGTTCTCCCAACACAAAGTTCCGGTTTGGTGCAGTGGGAGCACCGCGGGAAGGGGAGGGAGGAGTGCGGCTCTCGGCCCAGTCCGTATCTGTGTCCTTGTCTTTGTGCGGCAGTATTCAGGGCCCTGGGTTGTGGTTCGAACCAGTGCGGGCGGGCCCGTGGGGAAGCTTCTCCCACTCGCTCTCCCCTTCTGCGCTGGTTGCCTCTCCCGCAACCACCACCGCTCCCTCCTCCCTCGGCTGGTTGCCTCTCAAACTCCCTTCCCGGAGGACGAGGGAGCGAGGAGCGCGGGTTCGGGCCCAGTCCGTGTCTGTGCCCAGCGGGCTTTTATCGGGGACAGCGAGTTTCTTAATGTAAATGAGATCCCATTGTGACGTCATAGCTGTAACCGCACTTGAAGTTATTGTTCTCAAAATTGGGTTTTGTAAAGTTAAAAATGTGAATAACGTGTAAAATATAACATCGATCTGAACGAATACAACGTTAATACAAGACACTACAGAACATTGGTGAGTAAGGTGGTCCAAAAATTGTAGCGGTAGCTTGTACCGTTTTGGCGTAGGTCAGGTCATGACGGACACGCATGCATGCCGATAAGATGAGAGTTTTAGTAATACACTAGACAAAGTGGGATCCGTTGGGTCCCATTCTCTCACGGGAGGCCTGGTCCCCCAACGCAATATTCCACCACTCACCCATAGCAACCAACTGCGCATGCGCGGCTGACGGGTCCCCATTTTGACGCTCCTGATCCCCCCTGACCCCCCCCCCCCCCCCAATCCGTCCCTTGCCCTTACACCTTTCTGGAGGGCTAGTACAAGTGTCCTCTGCCGAAGGGGGCTCGTATCCGGAGGGCTAGCAAAGTCATTGTGGGCTGAATATACTTTTCCTGGGCTAGTCGTGTAGCTGGGCACCGGGAGGGGGATTGCTTCAGGTGGGGACCAGCGGGAGCGTTCTGTAGCCAGGGAAGGGACGGCTTCAGGCAAGGGCCGGTGGGGGGGGGGGGGGAGTGGAGTGGACTCACTCACTCAGCACGGCTTGTGGACGCAACCACTCATTCAGCACGGCATGTGGACTCACTCACTCAGCACGACTTGTAGACTCACTCACTCACTCCGGACGGCCTGTGGACTCACTCACGCACTCACTCACTCAGAATGGCTTGTGGGCTCACTCACTCAGCACGGCTTGTGGACACACTCACACACTCACCATTTGCATACAGACAAATAGATCCACAGAGGATGCCATCTCTGTGGCACTTCACACTCTCCTGACCAACCTGGAAAGACAGAGCACCTACATGAGGATGCTCTTCATTGACTATAGCTCTGCCTGCAACACGGTCATCCCCACCAAGCTCACCACCAAACTCGACCAGCTAGGCCTCAGCTCACTGATATGCGATTGGATCCTGAATTTTCTGATGGAGCGACCGCAGGAAGTGAGACTGTGGCCACACCGGTCCTCCACTATCACCCTGAGCACCGGCACACCACAGGGCTGTGCACTAAGCCCCATGCTCTACTCCCTCGTCACTCATGACTGTATTCCTGCATTCGAGACCAACACCATTGTCAAGTTTGCAGATGACACAACGGTGATCGGGCTGATCACCAACGGTGATGAAACAAACTACAGAGCAGAGGTGCAGAACCTGGCAGACTGGTGCTCACGGAACAACTTGTCACTAAATACCTCCAAGACCAAGGAGCTGATTATCGACTTCAGGAAGTCACAGAATGCGGAATACGCCCCAATCTTCATCTACGGGGACAGTGTGGAGAGAGTGTCCAGCTTTAAGTTTCTGGGCACTCACATCTCAGAGGACCTCACATGATCCACCAACAATGCTGCGCTGTCAAAACGGCACAACAATGACTGTTCTTCCTAAGAACATTGAAACTGTAAATAGGCAATGCACAGACTCTTAAAGTGTGCAACATATTTTAATGATAGCACTGGGTATTACATACATCATCAAGCACTGGCTACATTCTTCTACTGAACTGTACCCAGGGAGTGGAAGACGTTATCATTGATGTTAACTAGGCGGGGTTAATGGTACTGAGGTAGCTATATGATTGGTTGCATATATAAGCCATCTACATCGTTCCCCTTAGAAAATCAAAACAACAACAGAATTAAACAGCAGAATTAAACAAAATCGCCATAACGAACAGGTACCTTACTAATCCGGCCCGAGCGCGTACGGATGTTTCCCCCTTCCCCTGAAAGAGCAGAAGAAACAGGACGCGAGGCAGCTGGGGAACCAGGGAAGGGCGGTGGGGTGGTAGAAGCAGGAGAGTGAGCACTCCGACCGGCAACAGGTGACCCGCACAGAGGGGAACAGGGCGCTTGATATGGGGATCGAGGCATGCAGGGAACACTGGCTGGGATGGCAGCCGGCTGCTGGTGAGAGCGTGGCGGGGCATTGGGCCCCGGGGGCTGCGGCTTCGGCTCATTAACCGCAAGCAGGTGTTGTCGACCTCTTCGGTAGTTAGTTCCCTCATAGTCGACCAGGTACGAACGGGGTGAGTTGTCCACCCCAACCACGGTAGCCAGACGGGAGTGACCACCGGCGGTCTGCAAACGAACAACCTGTCCAGGCAACAGAGGATCGTGTGGCCTGCACGAACGATCGTGGGAACGCCACTGGCTGTCATGTTTCTCTTGAATGCGCCTCTGCACGGAGGCAGGCTCCAGCACCCGGGGTTGCAGCTGGAGCTGAGCAATCGGGATGGTAGATTTGGTTGTTCTGGACTTCAGACGCTGAGCAGGTGACCCCATGGCCAGATCCCTGGAAACATTCCTGAGGTTCAGGAGATCCAAATACAAATCAGAGTTAGACAGTCTCGCCTGCTCCATCTTGGCGCTTGGCGCTGCGGACGGCCTGTTCAGCAAGGCCGTTGCTCTGTGAGTACACTGAGCTGCTGGTGAAATGCACGAAATACCACTTGTCGGCAAAATATTTGAATTCTCGGCTGGTAAACTGCCTGCCGTTGTCAGTCTGCAGCCGGACAGGGGACCCAAAAGTGGAGAAATGTTTCCGCAGCTTTTGGATCACCATCTCCGACGTCAGGGGTGTCAGTAAATCCACTTCGAAAAAGTTTGAGTACGAGTCGACCAGGGCAAGGTAGTGGTTACCACGCCACTCGAAGATGTCGGCAGCCAACGAGGACCAGGCCAAGGCAGGGGAAGGCTGTTGCTGCAGGGGCTGTCGCTGCTGGTGTGGCGCAAGACTGTTGCACGTGGAGCAGGCAGAAACTCGGTCTCGGATATATTTGGCCATTCCTGGCCAGTAGAATTGGCACTGAGCGTGGACGAGTGTTGCATTGATCCCAGGGTGTCCGCTATGGGCTGCGCAATAGTAAAAGTCAAACAGGGAGGAAGGGACTAGAACTATGTCCCTTGACGATAACGTCATTCTGGAGCACCAATTCATCGCGGACCAGGAGGAAAGGCTGTGTTTTAGTTGGCGCGCTGGAGCACTTTGTTGGCCACCCTGATTTAATCACAGAGGCAAGCCGCTGCAAAACTGGGTCGGCAGCGGTGTGCTCGGCCAAAAGCTGTAACTGCTTGGTGGGAATAAAGTCAACGCCCAGTACGAGCAAGTCCTCTGTTTTGTAGGGGTGGCGAGCACAGGAGGTCAGTGGGGCGCGGGATAGGGTGTCCGTAATGTGCATCTCGGTGCCCTTCTTGTAGATGATGTTCAAATCGAAACGATAGAGCTGCAGCATCATACGCTGCAGCCTGGCAGGGGCAGCGTGAAGCGGCTTGTTCAGGATTGTCACCAGTGGCTGGTGGTCGGTTTCGACCATAAATCTGCTGCCAAACAGGAAGTCTCTAAACTTAGAGCAGGCGAACACCACCGCGAGCAGCTCCTTCTCGATCTGAGCGTACTGCTGCTCGGTGTACTTCATGGTGCGGGAGGCATAGGAGACAGGATGCAACGATCCATCGACAGACTAAAGGCAGGCCACACCCAGACCGAACTTGGAAGCGTCACAGGTGACGGTGATGGGGCGACTCACGTGGAAAAACCGCTACGTCGGAGTGTTAATCAATTTCGACGAGCCAGTCAAAGGCCTGCTGGTGGTGTGGGAGCCAGGCCGAGGCGATATCCTTTCTTGTCAGTTGCTGCAGGGGTGCACACAGCTCACTGAGGTTTGGTATAAACTTCCCAAGGTAGTTCACCATGCCCAAGAATCGTTATAGACCTGGCACGTCGGTGGGGGCTACCATCTCGGAGATGGCAGCCGCCTTCAAGGGGTCGGGTTTTAGTCCATTAGAGGTGAAAACGTGTCGAACACCTGACTTCTGAGATACAAAACCGGCACTTGTTGGGATTCAGCTTCAGGTTGGCCTTTCGCGCCTGATCCAGGACGCGGTGGAGGTTCAGGCCGTGCTCGGCAATGTTCTTCCCATAAACCAGGATATCATCCACGATGATGGCACATGGCAGGTCGGAGAATATCAGCTCCATCGTTCTCTGGAACATCTCGCTAGCGGAATTGATGCCGAATGGCATTCGCAGGAACTTGAATCTGCCAAACTGTGTGGCAAAGGTGGTCAGGTCAGAAGACACTTAGTCCAATGGGATCTGCCAAAGCGAGTTCTTAGCGTCTAGGACCGAAAAGATGGTGGTTTGCCCGACCTGAGCCGCCACGTCCTCAACAGACCGAATGGGGTAGTGTGGTCGCCTGATGGCAAGGTTTAAGTCGTTTGGGTTGATACACACACGTATTTCATTCTTGTCTTTCTTTATCGTGGCGACCATGGTGGAGACCCAATCGGTGGGCTGGCCAACCGCTTCTAGCACCCCCATGTCGACCATGTTGCTGAGCATCGCCTCGACCTTGTCTTTCATGGCGTGAGACACCCTGTGAGGTACGCGGGCCACGGGTTGTACATTTGGGTCAATGAAAATATGGTATGTCAGTGGTAACTTTCCCAAGTCATCGTTGAACAGGTCTTGGTATTTTGCAACTGGGCCAAACGACAGTTGCACTTTGTGGACCATGTGGTCGAAGGGCACAAGGCCAAGATCTTGGCACGCACGGTTGCCCAGCAGAGTCACACAGTCAGAATTCAAAACATAGAAAACCAAGTTTCTCGTGGCCTTTGGCAGCATACAAGTTAAAGTGGCCCTCCCCGCAGGCCTTAGAATGTCTCCTCCATAGGCATGCAGAGTAGCATTGGCAGCAATCAGGGGCTCATTATTCCTTATCTTGTTGAAAAGATTTATTGACAAAACATTGACCTTCGCACCAGTGTCTAACTTTGCAAGTCACAGATACGGTGGGATCAGAACGTTGGCCAAGTGCATGTAGGAGGGTAAACACACTCGAATCCTCGGGAGAATTAATTGGATCTGCATCATAGGATTTAGCTATGTTGGGCTGTGAGCCGTAACAGCCATCAGATTGTCTCAGCATGTTTAGATTAGGTCTGGAAATCCGTACCGGTCTTCCACGGAAACGACAGGCCGCAGAGAAATGATTCAGTTTTTTACAAAAGTTACAGGCCTTGCCATAGGCAGGGCACGTCGACAGTCTGTGGTGCATGTAGTTACAGTTTGGGCACCTTTTGGGGGGCACTTCACCGGGACCTGGGTTGGCACTCAGCAGAAAAGCATTGTTTCCCATCTGAGGCTGTGGTCTCCTAAACCCAGCCAGGTTGATATATTGATTGCCGAAATCCCGGTGGTCATCTGGCAATACAACGACCTCAGACAATCTGCAGGCATGCATGGCTTTTTCTAACGTTAGATCCGAATCCCTGAGAAGCTCACATCGCAGCTTCTGGTCACGCATGCCAGTTACTAAAACGCCTCTAGTGAGTTGGTCTGTCATGTTACCACAACGGCACCGCTGGGCGAGATAACACAAATTAGCGATAAAACGTTCAACAGGTTCATCCGGCAACTGTTTCCTTGAAAAGAACCGTGCCCTCTCTAGAATGCGGTTCGAGGGCAGGTCACAAATCTCCCTGAACTTACGTAGCAGGCAAGCGGGCTCACTATCAGATTCTGCAGGAGTAGTCACCACGTTGTTGTCGTCCAGGACCGCTGGAGCGTAGGTGAATGTTCTGGGTCTCTTCATGGCATCAGGTCCGACAAGTTTGAGTAGGAGGGAGGCTTTAAGGGAGTCAGGATCAGCGCAGTGTGCGACGTTGACAAAGTGGGTGAAATCAAATTCAAACGTGGCCCAGCGTTCAGAGATGTCAGCATCAAAGACAAGCTGCGCGGGCTTTCTGCAAGAGGACGCCATGGTCAGAGAGATTAAGCACAAATAGGCACAAATCAAAAGAAAGAAATAAAACTCGATAAACAGGTGACGCAGGTATCTTCCAGCTTCGACACCATGTAAATAGGCAATTCACAGACTCTTAAAGTGTGCAACATATTTTAATGATTGCACAGGGTATTACATACATCATCAAGCACTGGCTACATTCTTCTACTGAACTGTACCCAAGGAGGGGAAGGCATTATAATTGATGTGAACTAGGCGGGGTTAATGGTACTGATGGAGCTATATTATTGGTTTCATATATAAGCCATCTACAGAAACGGACTGGTCTGCCCCAACAGCTGCTGACGACCTTCTACCACTGCACGATAGAGAGCATAGTAACGTATGGCATCTCTGTGTTGTATCTCAGCTGCACGGAGGCGGAGAGGAGAGCTCTTCAGCGCGTCGTCCACAGAGCGCAAAAAATTATTGAGACGCAGCTACCAGCCTTGGAGGGCATCTACCACACTCGGTGCCTTAGGAAGGCCGTCAGCATCCATAAATGCTCCTCTCACCCTTCTAATGGACTGTTCGAGCAACTCCCTTCCGGCTGACGCTATAAGGCCTTCCAGACTCAGGAATAGCTTCATTCCCATAGCTATAGCAGCTCTGAACCGGCCCTGCTGACCCCCCCCCCCCCCCCCCCCACACACACACACACACCTCCATGGAGTGTATCCCTCGGATGGTCACGTCGCACTTTAGTCTGTTTTGGTTTTGACTGTTTTACTGTTCTAATATTCTTTTCACAAACCTTGTTCTCGGGGTATCTAAACCTAAATTGTATTAGTCGTTTAAGTTATGACATCAGATGGAGTTGCAAACCAAATCTCGGTGCACTTATGTGTAAGGACAATAAAATATATTATTATTATTATTATTATTATTATTATTATTATTATTATTATTATTAGTAGTAGTATTATTATTATTATTATTATTACCATGGCTTGTGGACGCACTCACACACTTACCACGGCTTGTGGTCTCACTCACTCACTTAGCACGGCTTGTAGACTCCATCACTCAGCACGGCTTCTGGGTCACTCAGCACGGCTTGTGGAGTTAGTTATTCTCTCACTCAGCACGGCTTGTGGAGTTAGTTATTCTCTCACTCAGCACGACTTGTGGATTCACTCACTCACTCAGGACAGCTTGTGGACTCACTCACACCCAGCATGACTTATGGACTCACTCACACTGCACGGCTTGTGTACGCACTCAATCACTCACTCAGCACAGCTTGTGGACTCACTCACTCACTCGGCATGCCTTATGGACGCACTCACTCAGCATGGGTTGGACACTCACTCAGCACTACTTGTGGACTCACTCAGCACGGCTTGTGGACTCACTCACCCACTCAGCACGGCTTGCAGATTCACTCATAAAGCACGGCTTGTGGACACTCACTCACTCAGCACGGCTTGTGAACACTCACTGACTCACTCAGCACGGCTGGTGGACTTATTCACTCACTCGCTCAGCACGGCTTGTGGATTCACTCAGCACTGCTTGTGGACTAACTCACTCACTCAGCACGGGTTGTGGACTCACTCATTCAACACGGCTTGTGGACTCCCTCACACCCACCTCGGATTGTGGACTCACTCATTCAACACGTCTTGTGGACCACTCACTCACTCAGCACGGCTTGTGGACTCCCTCACACCCAGCACGGATTGTGGACTCACTCATTCAACACGGCTTGTGGACGCACTCACTCACTCAGCACGGGTTGTGGACTCACTCACTCACTCAGTACGGCTTGTGAACCTATTCACACACTCACTCAGCACGGCTTGTAGACCCACTCACTCAGCACGGCTTGTGGGCTCCCTCACTCACTCAGCTCGTCTTGTGGACTCACTCACTCAGCTCGTCTTGTGGTCTCACTCACTAACTCAGCAAGGCTTGTGGGCTCACTCACTCACACAGCACGGCTTCTGGGTTCACTCACTAACTCAGCACGGTTTGTGGACTCACTCGCTCACTTAGCACGGCTTGTGGACTCACTCAGCACCGCTTGTGGGCTCACTCAGTCGCTCACTCCGCACAGCTTGTGGACTCACTGACTCACTCAGCACGGCATGACACACTCAGCACGGCTTGTGGACTCACTCAGCACGGCTTGTGGACTCACTCACTCAGCACGGCTTGTGGACGCACTCACTCAGCCCTTGTGAACATAGGACCCAACGGATCACACTTAGTCTGGTCACAGACCAGACCAGTTGCACTTATCACGCACTAACCTCGTGCAATCCAATTACACACACCGAGAGGATGCCACTTCAATCTTGGTTATAATTAGTTTTCACCATTTATTTGTAGATCTACTTTCAATACTTAAATAATGGCGCTGAATTGAAATCTTCCAAAATGATTGTATTCAACTTGTCTTTAATGTACTCAATTTATCCCTGCGTATTTCAATTGACGCTTTCATTGCTGCAGTTAGGTCAGATGCATGGGCTGCTTAGAACCTAATAGGATGGACATTAATTTCTCCAGTTTTCAGTTACTACACTACCTCATACCCCTGCTTCCCTCGCCTCTTTTCCTTTCTCACCCTTCCCCTCTGTTGTGCCCCATTTGGATTCGCTCTTATTCATCTCCTCCTCCCCTTCCACCTAAATATATTTCTCTAGCCTTTTGCAAGTCTTCAATCTTTGGCTCACACTTTCTGCTTCTTATCTTTGGCGTTTGCCCAACCACTGCCAGCAATATCCACACTTACCTGCAACTCTATGACCTGTCACTTCTCTCTTCCAGCTTCCTCTCCCCACAATCAGTACCCTTAATTACATTAACTTAATTAAAAGACGGAAAACATGGCAGATAGCAGTGATCACAGTAAATGGCAGGTCGCTGGAGAGTGTGTTAGATCAGAAGGATTCAAGAGTGAAGGTACATCGTCGATTTCGGTTAGACAAGAATATTTTCGGTGCACGTTTTCATCAGTCGGTGTATTGAGAATATAACTGGGATGGTATGTTGTCATTGTACAATACATTGATGAGGCCACATTTCGAGTGTTGGTTTCGGCTTTGGGCACCATACCATAGGAAGGATTTTGATAAAGATTGTTTTGTATTGTATTGTATTGTATATCTTTATTATAATTTTTCCTCAGTACTTACATACTCAGAGGGAACGAAAAAACATTGCTCATTCAGTGTGCGGTAAAAAATAAATAGAAATAAAAATAAAAATACATATATCATGAGTTCCAATCGGCAGCGGCACAACAATGGCTCTGCTTCAGTGTGTCCAGGTTGGTGGTTGGTGCGCGATAATTTGGCAGGGGGCAAAGTCCGTTTATCAGTCTTATAGCGTGCGGGAAGATGCTGAGGAGCATCCTGCTGGTTTTGCAGCTGATGCTCCTGTACCTTTCGCCTGATGGCATGATGGAGAATATCTAATGCGATGGGTGGTAGGGGTCTTTGATGATGGAGATGGCTCTGCTGATACATCTCTTCCTGTATATGTCCAGCAGGAAAGGGAGTGGAGCACTAATAATCCTGCTGGCGGTCTTCACAATCCTGTCCAGTTGGTGCCGTTGGTATGCCTTGCAGCTCCCGAACCAGGAAGTGATGCCGTAGGTTAATGTGCTCTCGATTGTCCCCCTATAAAAAGTTCGTAGGTGTGCAGTGGGGAGACCTGCTTTCCGTAGTCTACGGAGAGGGTGGAGTCGCTGCTGGGCTCTCTTGACAAGTGCTGTGGTGTTGGTCGTGGAGGTCAGGTCATCTGACAGGTGGAGTCCCAGAATCTTCACACTGCTGACCCTTTCCGCATCAGTACAATCGATGTGCAGAGGTGTATGGCGTTGCTTTCCCGCCCTCCTGAAGTCAACCACCATCTCCTTCGTTTTTCCCATGTTGAGAATGAGGTTGTGGGATTTGCACCATCCTGTGAGCAGCTCCACCTCCATCCTGTACGCCGACTCATCATTGTCACTGATGAGACCCACCACTGTTGTATCGTCAACGAACTTGTTGATGAAGTTGTTGTTGAGTCTAGCAGTACAGTCGTGTGTAAGCAGACTAAACAGCAGGGGGCTTAGGACACAGCCTTGGGGTGAGCTAGTGCTCACGGCTATGGGTTTTGACGTCCTACTGCCCACCCTGACTGTCTGCTGCCGTTGCGATAGAAAGTTCAGGACCCAGTTACATATGCCAGCATCAACCCCCAATAACCCCAACTTCTCCACCAGCTGCTGCGGAATGATTGTGTTAAAAGCAGACCTGAAGTCTATGAAGAGGATCCTGGCATAAGTATTTTTCCGATCAAGGTGTGGCACTACGAGGTTCAGTGTCCTCTGTGAATCGGTTGGCTCTGTAGGCGAACTGCAGTGGGTCTAGGTCGGCAGGTAGGCTATTTTTGATATGCTGCATAACCAGTCGCACAAAACACTTCATTACTATGGGTGTTAGAGCCACGACGAATGAATAAAGATGGACGAATACAGAGGATAACGAGGATGTTGCCAGGACTTCAGGCAAGGGCATAATGGGCTGAAGGGCCTAGTTAACGTGCTGAATGATTCTGTCAGTGTATTTAGCAGACTCTCCCTTTTTAGAGCATAAGGTCGCACATTACAAATATATGGATGTTGACTTCCCTTGGAAAGATAAGGATGCAGCCTCCAACGGATTTATGATGCACGAAATCCTAAACAAATTACCGAAAAAGACTGACAAATGATGCATCCTCCCATTTCGCCATCTTAAGCGAGTTCCATGTGCCTGCGTTTTGTTCATATTTCACAGCACCCTTCCTATCCCAGTACCTGTATTAATATATTTAAATGACTGTAATTGGTCAGATCAGTTATTTGAATGGTGCAGCGCTTGAACCTGGATTGCACTCAGGATCAGTCCGGTCCAACATGTAACCAACACATTTATATTCGATACTAGTATTCTCAGATCAGACTAGTTGCACTCTATTGCGTACTTATGTCATGAAATCCAATTGCATACACTGAGAAGCTGCCACATTAATCTCAGTTATCATTAGCCGTCAATCTCAATCAATCAATCATTTAATCAATCGCTTTTATTGATCACATACACATATAAGTGCAGTTAAATGAATTTGCCAGCAGCGGCACAATCAAAAAAGAACACACAATCCACAAAAAAATTAAACACAAACATCCAGCACAACTTTCTTCACTGTGGTGGAAGGCACAAAGTTCAGCCAGTCCTTCTCCATTGTTCACCCGTGGTCGGGGCCATAAACCGCCGTAGTCGCCGCCTCGAACGGCCCGATGTAGAGGCCCCCTCGTCGCGATAATTGAAGCTCCGACGTCGCGACGGTGGAACACACTCCGCGGCTTGGAGGTCCCGAATCGGCGCTGTCCTACCGGATGCCGCGGCTTCAGGATGTTATCGGCAACAGGCCGGACTTCGGAGCTCTTCTCTGGCTGTCCCCGACCGCGGCTTCAGGATGTTATCGGCCGCGGCCCGGCAGTTGGAGCTCTTCTCCGCAGATCCCCAGCGAGGGTTCCCAGGCTCTGGACGCTGCGCGTTGTAACACTCCGCGGTCCATCGATCGGAGAGGCCGCACCAGGGAAAGTCCGGGAAACTCCGGGAAAGGCCGCACCAACGGATTTATGGTTTTTGGCCGCGAGGGAGGCAACAAGGAAAAAGCCGCCTCTCCCTGGAGGGGGCAGCCGAAAGCGGTTCCGCCATACCCTCCAACCCCCCCCCCCCCCCCCCCTCACCTCCCCCCACACATGCCACACCAACAGACATTAAAACACACATTTGGACAGTAAAAACAAACAGAAAATTAGAAATGACGAACACGTTGCTGGCAGGGCAGCCGACTCGCAGCGTCCCGAATCTTGCACGATTCTCTTTCTGAAGTGACCAAGTAATGTAAAATGTTAAAGAAACCCGAATTGGCTACTTTTGTTTGATAAGAAATTGTCCTTGTTATTTACGTTAATTTAATGAGCATACGACCAACATTGTAGATAACAGCGATCACAGCGAATGTCTGGACCCCGGAGAGTGTTGTAAAGCAGAAGCATTCAGAATTGAATCTACATGGTTGCGTAACAGTTAGATGGGTCAGGCAAGACGGTTTTCGGTACATCGTCCTTCATCAGTCATGGTATTTAGTAAATAAATTGGAATGTTATGTTAAGAAGTTTGTGAGAGCGCCTTTATAATCTAAAGGCGCCCTCACAAACTTCTTAACATAACATTCCAATTTCTTTACTGTGTTCAGTTTTGGTCACTCCACTATAGGAAGAATTGTGTTAAGATTGAAAGCGTATGGTGAAGGTTTACGAGGAAGTTGCCAGGTATTAAGCTACGGGTAAATACGGCAGAAGGACCTTGTTTTCCTGCTTTATGATTATATGCCCCTTTAAGGTCCTGCATGAATGGTGAGTGCAATGGCGATGCGTACGTGACTACATATGCGGGAGAATTGTTTCTAAGCGAGGTAGCACTAAAGGAGCCCTGATCCTGCACATGTCCTTCAAATATCAAGGGCAGTTCTTGTGGATGTGAGCAGAGACCAGAGGGCGAATGAGCAAAATATTCCTCGTGCTAGGCAGAATGAGGAAATAAAACATTTAAATAATACTAACATTTATAGCCAGACAATTTAGTGAACAAACACAAATATCACCTGACGATCGAGTTTCCAAAGGAATGGCTTGAGAGACATTAGACATGCTGATTGTTACCTTCCATATATTTGTTCAGATTCTGCAATTGTTCGCACAGCCGCAAAACTAACACAATTATTCAAGAACGTAGCGTTAAAAAAATCAGGACGTTGTCGATCTGATAACCGGACATCAGAGGTAGGAAAATCAGATATGTAATAAACTGTGTAACATAAAACAGCCTAAGAAGAATAATGAGATTAAACATAATTAATAGAGATTTATAAAATGTGCGTCTTGTTTGCCTAATATTCTGGAACTCTTTTTCCGTTCACCCGTGGTCGGGGCCATAAACCTCAGTATCGCCACCGATAAAGAGGAAACCAACAAAAGTGGTGTGTGTGCGGGGTAAGCAGGTGGCAAGTGTGTAGCAAAGGAATGCAGATGTTAGTTTGAAATCGAAGGTAGACAAAAAATGTAGGAGTCACTCAGCGGGACAGCAGCATCTCTGGATAGAACGAATGGATGACGTTTCGGGTCGAGACGTTTCGGGTCTGAAGAAGGGTCTCAACCCGAAACATCGTCAATTCCGTAAGTAGATAGGACTTTGGTGAACATGGCATCGTGTTCGACACCGACATTTGGAGATTAAGGGCCTATTTCTGCTCTGTACTTCTCTGTGCTCTGAGTTCTATGAAGGAAAGCAAGGGAAAGATTCGAATGCCGCTGATTTTGCGGAACAAATTAAATAGGAATAAATAATAAAATCTATTGTGGTGTAGGGGTTAGGAGAAGTTAAGGACCGTTCTTTTCAAATCAAAAGGAACTGAGAGAAGGATCCAGAGGAGGTTTACAAGCATGATCCCAGGAATGAGTGGGTTAACATATGATGAGCCTTTGACGGTACTGGGCCTATATTAGCTTTATATTCGAGTTTAGAAGAATGAGGGGAGACCTCTTTGAAACGTTCAGAATAGTGAAAAGTTTGAATAGAGTGGATGCTGAGAGTATGATTCCACTAGTGGGAAAGTCTACGACTAGAGGTCGTAGCATCAGAATTATGGGATGTTGTTTTCGGAGATGAGGAGGAATTTCTTAGTCAGTCGGTGGTGAATCTGTGGATTATTTGCCACAGAAGGTTGTGGTGGGAAGGTCAGTGGATATATTTAAGGCATAGATAGATTCTTGAGTAGTACGGATGTATTATGGAGAGAAGACAGAAGAATGGGGTTCGGAGGGAGAGATAGATCAGCCATGATTGAATGGCGGAATAGGCTTGATGGGCCAAATGGCCTAATTCTGCTCTTATCACTTATGATCGTATGATCATATGAGATAGTAATTCATTTTGCATGGTAGACATCATGATTCAATAAAAATTATAGATTATTAGCACCACCGCTGACTGCAATGTTCAAATTCTGAAGAATGAGGGCGTCAACAGTAGTTAATCCACGGCAGTGTCTCGCTAGCAAACACTTTTCCTCGGGACACCGTTGGTAAAAGTGACCACATGACGGTCTTTTTGGAAGCATAGTCCTCTCTGTTTTCCAGTGTCATCCGGCAAACAAGCGGAACAGTCTCAGAACATAATAGGTAATTCGAAATTGTGGACGACCAGAGCAGACGGGTCAGACATGTTTCGCGTTATTTTTATCAAACAAATGGGTCAGCGCTGGTTCAATTGGAATTTCAGAAGATTATATCGGGAGCAACGTGTATATCCAAAGAATGGGATTAGACTATTATTTGAATGGCGACCGATTAAGAAAAGGGGAGATGCAGCGAGACCTGGGTGTCATGGTACACCAGTCATTGAAAGTACGCATGCAGGTGCAGCGGGCTGTGAAGAAAGCAAATGGTATGTTGGCATTCATAGCAAAAGGATTTGAGTACAAGAGCAGGGAGGTTCTACTGCAGTTGTACAGGGTCTTGGTGAGGCCACACCTGGAGTATTGCGTACAGTTTTGGTCTCCTAATCTGAGGAAAGACATTCTTGCCATAGAGGGAGTACAGAGAAGGTTCACCAGACTGATTCCTGGGATGGCACGACTTCCATATGAAGAAAGACTGGATAGACTTGGCTTGTACTCGCTGGAATTTAGAAGATTGAGGGGTGATCACATAGAGACTTACAAAATTCTTAAGGGGTTGGACAGGCTAGATGCAGGAAGATTGTTCCCGATGTTGGGGAAGTCCAGGACAAGGGGTCACTGTTTAAGGATAAGGGGGAAGTCTTTTAGGACCGAGCTGAGAAAATCATTTTTCACACAGAGAGTGGTGAATCTGTGGAATTCTCTGCCACAGAAGGTAGTTGAGGCCAGTTCGTTGGCCATATTTAAGAGGGAGTTGGATGTGGCCCTTGAGGCTGAAGGGATCAGGGGGTATGGAGAGAAGGCAGGTACAGGATACTGAGTTGGATGATCAGCCATGATCATATTGAATGGCGGTGCAGGCTCGAAGGGCGGAATGGCCTGCCCCTGCACCTAATTTCTATGTTTCTATTTTTCTAATGAGTGGCTGCGCTGGTGAAAATATTAGCCCGTGCCTTTGATATTCTCTCATAGAATAAGGACATAATCGCAATCTGCGTCTCATCCAAAAATTACCCTGAACTACGAGAGTAGCTAAAGTGTTAAAGAAGGAACTGCAGATGCTGGAGAATCGAGGGTACACAAAAAGCAGGAGAAACTCAGCGTGTGCAGCAGCATCGACGTTTCGGGTCGAGACCCTTCTTCAGACTGGTCAGGGATCAGGGAAACGAGAGATATAGACGGTGATGTGGAGAGATAAGGAACAATGAATGAAAGATATGCAAAAAAGTATCGATGGTAAAGGGAACAAGCCATTGTAAGCTGTTTGTGGTGTGAAAATGAGAAGCTGGTGCGACTGGGGTGGCCGCAAGCTGGAGGAACAGCACCTCATATTCCGCTTGGGGAGTCTGCATCCTTTGGGCTTGAACATTGAATTTTCTCAATTCTGTTAACCCTTGCTGTCTCCTCCCCTTCCCACCTCTCCCTCAGCCCTCGGGCCCTGGCATTCCCTCTATCTCTATCTCCCTCCCCCACCCCAGTCGCACCAGCTTCTCATTTTCACACCATAAACAGCTTACAATGGCTTGTTCCCTTTATCATCGATACTTTTTTGCATATATTTCATTCATTGTTCCTTATCTCTCCACATCATCGTCTATATCTCTCGTTTCCCTGATCCCTGACCAGTCTGAAGAAGGGTCTCGACCCGAAACGTCGCCTATCTCCTTCGCTCCTTAGATGCTGCTGCACCCGCTGAGTTTCTCCAGCTTTTTGTGTACCCTATGTTCAAATTCTATATCTATATCAAAGTAGCTATATTATTTCAGCGGACAGTTAGGTATTCGCACTTTATTGTGGCGTGGAGTTTGGGGGCTAACACATACAGGCTTTCTTCTTTGGAATGGTCCAAACGAATGAGCCAAACGTACCTTGATAATCTGGAAACGATCATCGTGAATGAACAAGCTATATATTTGTAATTGTACATTCTTGGTCGATTAAGTACATGCAGCCCAGTGATGTTATTAGTATTGTTAGACCGAGTGGTCTGACTCTCCTGGGCTGATTGTTCCTCCCTTCCAACTGTAGACCTCAATACTGACATGATTGTGTTCTTCTGCTATTCCCTCTATTCCAACCATGCCATTTCCTAAACCTCAACCCTACACTAACCCCACCTCTCCCCCTCCTCTCCGATCTCCCGTCATCCCCTGCAGTGCCTCTCCTGAGCCCCCGTCTACCCCTTCTGACCTCAGCCCTGACCGCAGTCAGAATTTCACCATCCCGGCTAATCCCCCGGTACCTGATGATTTGGAATGGTCAGTCCTCAACAGATGCCTTACCTTTTTACTCCGATGCCACCATGATTTGAGCTCTTGTTTCAACGCCTGCGCCGCAGGACTTGTTTTATATGGTACAAGAGTACTCAGCTCCCAGGAACGACCCCTTCTCTCATCTCCAATATTTCTCATTCAAGACTCCCCCTGCCGGCGATCTACTCTCTTTTGAACTATATATTACCAACTGCCGGTGCGACATTAGTCTCCTTCTCTTCATACCATCTGTACGCACAACTTTCCACTCTCTCAGGAACAATCTAACTAGCTCCAGCACACCTCTTCATAGCTACGCATTGACCATGACGGCACAGCGAACACCAAGCCATTATTTCCAAGGCTGTTTCCGATCTCATCACCCCTTGCCATCTCTCCTCCACAACATCCTACATTATCGTTCCCCAGTCCTGCACTTCCCGCTTCTATCGCCTTCTAAAAATACGCAAAACATGACTATCCCGGCAGACCGATTGCTTCTGCTTCATCCTGCCCCACATATCTCATTTCCAAATACATTGATTCCATCATATACCCCCTTGTCCCATATCTTCCAACTTGCATTCGAGATATCTCACAGGCCCTTTAACTCCAGCCTTCAGAGGGGTCCTGACCCGAAAAGTCAACTTCGTGGTTTGACCCGCTGATTTACGCCAGCGCTTAACATATTTTATATAATACGATGGCCCATTATTCCATGAAGTTTAAAATAGTCACGGAAAAAAACGAAAAAAAATGATTGATTAAAAAAAAACCCCACTTGTAAAGGTGCAGCATTAGAAACGTAGAAACATAGAAATTAAGTGGAAGTGGATGTAATATGGACCTCGAGCAAGCACCGCCCTTCAATATGTTCATTGCTGATCATCCGAAATAAAGGTTTCAAGGTCAGTTTATTGTCACATATACCGTTTAGGGCACAGTGAAATTCCAATTAACAGTACCCGTTCCTGCTTTCTCCCCAAATAACACAAAATGCTGGAGCAACTCAGTGGGACCCGCCGCATCTCTGGGCAGATGAAATGGGTGACCTTTCGGGTTGAGACCCTTCGTATAACCACGTTCTCCCCATATCCCTTAATTCCGTTGACCCTAAGAGCTAGATCTAACTCTCGAATACAGCATTCGTGCCTGGAAACAAAATTCCCACAAAATACCGTGGTCTTCAAAGCGGAAGTGTTCGAGTTAAACCGCCCATCGCAAAAGGCTGACAGATGGACACGGCTGACGATCTCTGAACAAAATAGGCGCTTAAGAGAAAATAGTACATGCAGCTTTCCGAAACCTTTATGAATAACTAACTAGTTAGGTAACACACAGACATCAATCAGGAAGCGAAGACTGCATAGAAATAAAAGAACATAAGCAGTGACATAAATTTGCACTTAGCACTTTTTTCTAAGCATAAAAGTTAAAATTGCTGTCGGTCGATCGATGGAATCAGTAATAGAGAAAATCTACAATTCATTTGGTCATTACTGTGATACTAAATTTAACTTTCGTAGTTATCCTCACTTAAGCAGATGAAATTAGCGTTAGAGTAAAACAGGGGGTGTCATACATGATTGGACTGACCCCATAATGTAGAGATACGGTGTGGAGGGGCCACAACATTGAATCGCGAGCTGTGGGGTCAGATCGTATAGACGTTATTTCTGGACACGATGGCCTTTCCGTGCCAGAAAGCTCCGTAAGTTCCACATCCTCTACAGTCCTTTTGCTCGATTTCTGCTGGATGGGAAGCACAGAACATTATACTTGAGATAGGATGTAGCGAATACGAAGACCGATTTAAAACAGGTCAAAGCGAAGAATGGAATAGAATAGAATAGAATGCCTTTTATTGTTAATTCAAACAGACGAGGTTTGAACGAAATTTCATTCCTAGTCTTTTACATTACAAAAAAACCCCAAGACCCACACTTACACAAACATCCATCACAGTGAATCTCCAACACCTCCTCCCTGTGATGGAAAGCAACAGTCCGATCAAGGATAGTCCGAGGGTCACCGATGATGTAGATAGTAGTTCAGCACTGCTCTCTTGTTGTAGGAGGTTGATTGCTACCTCGTAACAGCTGGGAAGAAATTGTCCCTGAATATGGAGGTGTGCGTTTTCACACTTATTCACCTTTTGCATGGTGGGAGACGGGAGAGTGGCCAGGGTTAAATTCGTCCTTGATTATAATCTCTGACATCGATCCAACGTTTTCCTATGCGGTTTTTGTATCGGCAGCATCTCCAGGTGTTTTAGATGTCTTTTCATTTAAAAACAATCACACATGTTTTATTATATCGTTGTCCCAAATCCCCCTCCTTTGCAAAATGATATTCGCACTTTGCCAATTCAACAGCTTTTTTCATAGCCCAGCAAAACTATTAACAGGGCGGAGCAGATGATAAGGATACTTAAACAAAATAAATTGTTAAGGCACTCTGTGTGGGGTAGACGTGTCATTAACGAAAAGGGAAGATGCGCAATTAATGCATTAAAGATTAAAGTTACTTTCCACGGTTTCAGATCTTTGCCAATTTCCGGAATTTGTCATATGGATATTTTACCGCTCCCTTCAGTTCCTCTCTGAATTTTCTCTGCGTCCCTACATAAATGCACGTGTTGGTGCAGCAGCTGCAGAGGAGAAACATGTATCCGCTCTCCTGTAAAATGAATCTTGGGTCATTGTAATTGGATCCTTCAAAATATAAGCCTTTCGTAAATCGCACGTAAAACACATTTACAACATAGGTCGTCCATAAAAGAAGAAAACTGCCCGATATCGACATCAGCAAAACTATCGATTTTTTTCTGTTTTCTACCTCTGAGTCACTCTGGTTATCTCCTTTGCTCTTGTTCCGCAGCCTTTTTCGGGCTCTGTTGGCGGCCAGAATGTTTCTGATGGTCAGGGCATTGAGCAATACCATCAGCACGAAGGGGAGAAATGGGGTTACGATGCGATCTAGCCAGTCAAACGCTGCCCAGCCTGGTGAAATATAGAAGACATCTTTTATACGGCAAAACCATCCCACGTTGTTTACTATGTACAATGGTTCGTACATGAAGTAACAGGGAATATTTTTCGCAACGCCAAGAGAACAGATGATCCCTATAAGAATAGTCGCCGTTTTCGCCTGGCAATAATCCGTCTTCAGTTTTTGGCAGCAAATGGCAACGTATCGATCAAAAGTGAAAGCGACTGTTAACCATACAGAGCTGTCTCTGGCACCATACGTAACGACAGCAGTAATACTGCAGCCTCGAGTACGAGTCAAAAAGTTAACTGGGAAGTAAATTCCCCGGATTCGATTTAATATCACCGCAGTGATTACGACCAGCAGATCCGTCACTGCCATGGAAAGCAGGTACAGGCTGATACATCTGGAGAGACCGCACCTTCCTCTGGCCAGAATCACAATCGCCACTAAATTAGCTTTATCGAAAAGAAAAAAAGATAAATATGAAATTTTGCGTGTGATCGATGCATCCCTCAAAACCTGCAACGGACCTTTACTTAAAACTTCCTAAAGAGTGTTAACCAAACCAAGCATTGCAATACCCTTACCTGGAACGGCAACAGCAGCAAACACCGGATAGTATATTGCAAAAAAGGGACCTGTGACAGTGTTATGCATTTCGGTCAGAAATGCTGACAGGAAGAATCGGAGTAATTCTACTATTTCAAAAGCTCTGATATTTATAGCTGATGTTACCTCCAGAGAGACAATTAGATGACAACATCATTCAACGTCTTACAGCAAACTGAACAAAAGAGTTAAGATGGCCGTTTACAATCTCACATGTTGCTCTCGTAATGTGGAACATGATCACACGAAATATTTGAATTAGGATATTTATTGCAATGTTTAGTGAAACGCATTCTAAATTTTCTCTGGCTAAACTGAATATCTGTTTCGCTCCGCCGACACCAAACGGGAAAATGCCAAATACAAATTTGCCATTATGAGATACCTTAATCGACCAAGCATTCTGTTTGTTTACTGGACCAGGCAAATTAGCTAAATTGAAGCTGCCAATATCGGGGAGCAAGTATTGAATTGAAATATTCATCCTTGGGAGAAATGTTGCACACGTTTCGCCATTGTTCACAACTGCCAACGACCTATATTGAATTAAAAACACAGGGCAACTCTTAAACCATACCTATCATGTTCGAGGTAGAACTCGTAGACATACGAAGGGGTGGCAAATTATAGCACATTGCGCCGGCGCTGGTTTTATCACATAGTCCATACACCCCGCGATTCTTACTACCAAGCCAATTGACTAGGCTGCCCTGCATCCCATATCTTCAGTTACTTTTCAAGAACACCTCAAAAGCCTTGCCAACTTCCATCAAGAGCCCGCATTAATTTTCTTGGTTCAAAATTACTTCACCAATTTCCCAAGACCTGAATTTGGCGCGCAAAGCTATGCTAACTATTAGTAATCTGTTTTACCTCCCTAAATGCAGAAGGAACCCGTCTCTATCCCCTCCATAATCTATTGGTATTAAACTATCGACAAGGTAGATCCTTGGGTTGTTCCTGTTGTGCTGCTTAAAGATAGGCACAACGGTGTCCACTCCACAGTGCTCAGTACGTCTCCCATTTCGAAAGAAGTTACAAGAATCCTCTGCCAGGGATCCGGTAATTTTATATCTTCCTTCTATAACGCCTCGTGGTACACATGGCCGGGTCGCGGTTATTTAACGAGGTTAATTTGTATTGTATTGTATTGTATTGTATTGTAATTAATTTATAACCCAAGTATGTAAAAACATAAAATGAATTTGATTTGCCATACAGTCATACCAAAAAAGCAACAAGGCACACAACTATGTCAAAATTAACATAAACATCCACTATAGCGCACTGTGATGGAAGGCAAAAATGTATTATCTTCCCAATATTATCTTAAAAGAGGAGAGTGAGTTGCATTTTTGGTTAAGGAGGATGTCACGGCTGTGTTCAGATGTGACATTACGGACGGTTCGTTTTGTGAGGCTATATATGTGGAGGTGAGGAACAATAAAAGGGATGATCACCTTTTTGGGGTTTTACTACAGACCCCCGAATAGTCAGCGGGGATTAGAAGAACAAATGTGCCGGGAGATTGCAGACAGCTACAAGTCAAATAACGTTGTTGTGGCGGTAGGAGATTTCAACTTTCTCAATATAGAACGGGCAAATCATAGCGTGAAGGGTTTAGATGGGGTGTAATTCCTCAAAATTGTTCAGGATATTTTTCTTAAAGCATGTGAGGCCCCCACACGTGAGAGGGCAACGCTGAATCTAGTATTGGGATATTAGGAAGAGTAAGTTAACGAAGTGTGTGTGGAGGAGCCATTTGGGACCAGTGACCACAGTTCGATTAGGTTTAAGATAGTTATGGAGGGAAAAGGAACATCGGCCAATTGGTATGTTTGTAAAAGTGTACAGAAGAGAGCTTAGGATGTGTACGTCCCCGTAAGAGTGAAAGACAAAGCAGCCAAACATAAAGTAGGGAGACGTGAGCAAAACGTTGACGAGGGCAAAGCTGTAGAGGTTGTGTACATGGACTTGAGTAAGGCATTCGACAAGGTGCCGCATGGTGGGCTGCTCTGGAATATTAGATATCGTGTGATCCAAGGAGAGATAGCTGAATGGATAGCAAATTGGCTGCATGGAAGGAAGCAGAGGGTGATGGTGAAGGTTGCTTCTCAGAATGGAGGTCTGTGACTAGTGGTGTGCCATGGTGTTGGTCCCGTTACTGTTTTTCATATACATCAATGATTTGGATGAGAACATATAGGGCAAGATTAGCAAGTTTGCTGATGATACAAAAGTTAGTCGTTTGGCAGATAGGAAAGAAGGCACTGAACAATTGCTGCAGGATTTGGATCGATTGGCCTGGGAGGAGGAATGGTTAATGGCATTTAATACAGAAAAGTGTGATGTGTTGTATTTTGTGACATCAAACAAGGGCAGGACTTACAGAGCGAATTGCAGTCTTCTGGGTAGTATTGTAGAGCAAAGGGATCTAGGAATATGAGTTCATGGTTCTTTGAAGGAAGGCTCGCAGGTATATAAGGTGGTCAAAAGGCTGTTCGCACTTTTGCCTTCATCTGAGTATTGAGTATAGCAGTTGGGAGGCCATGTTCCAGATCTATAAGACGTTGGTGAGACCGCATTTAGAATATCGTGTTCAGTTTTGGGCACCATGTTATAGGAACATATTGTCAAGCTTGAAAGCGTTCAGAAACGATTTACGAGGATATTGCAGGACTATTGGGTGTGAGGTATAGGGAGAGGTTAAGTAGGCGAGGTCTCTATTCCCTGAAGCATAGGAGGATGAGTGGAGATCCTATAGAGGTAAACAAAATCATGTGAGGAATATCTGAGAGGGTAGATGCACAGAGTATTTTACCCAGAGTATGGGAATCGAGGAGCAGAGGACGTAGGTTCAAGTGTGAAGAGGGAAAAGATTTAATAGGAATCCGAGAGGTAACTTTTTCACAGAGGGTGGTGGGTGAATGGAACAAGCTGCCAGAGGAGGTAGTTGAGGCTGGGACTATCCCATCGTTTGAGAAAAAGTTGGCCAGGTACATGGATAGGACAGCTTTGGAAGGTTATGGACCAACCGCATGCAAGTGGGACTAGGGTAGCTGGCACATTTTTGGCTGGTGTGGGCAAGTTGGGCTGAAGGGCCTTATTCCCACACTGTACCAATCTACGACTCTATGACTCTATCTGTGCAGTATTGCAGGTTCATCTCTCGACACAGGTTGAGTCTGCCGAACGTTTAGCCGAGTTTTGATTACCTTTGAATATTTCTGTCCGGCGTCTGATTTGCAATCCTCCCATGTACAATTGTAAAATAACGAGGGAAACCCTCACCATGTCTGGCAGCGACAATGGAAAGACAATAAGAATTAATGTTTCGGGTCGATATACCTGGGCACTGTGCCATATTTCCAAGTCGACGCCATTATTTTATCTGCACTAGAGCACCTTGGCCGGGACGCAAATAAATATTGTGTGTGACCTGGCTTTGTAGCTTTTCATGTCCTATTTTCCCGACAATTCCTTGAAACCACGTGGAATTGATCTTATTGATTCGAACCTGGTTTTCAGGATGTTGAGTAGTTGAAGAGGAAGACGAGCTGGGTAATCCATTGGTCACTTTAGGCTGGACATGTTTTTAATGTTTTCCGTCTTCTTTGTAACCATTCAGACGCTACAATATAATTAGTGTAATAGACAGCGTAAATGCACAGAGTAGGGGAATCATCCAAGAACCAGAGGACATAGGTTTCGGGTTTGCGGAGTGGGGGATTTAATTGGAACCTGATGGGCAACTGTTTAAACAATGGATGCTGTATTCAGGTACTATCACAACATTTAAAGGACATTTCGACAGGGACATGGCTAGGATGGGTTTAGACAATAGACAATAGAAAATAGACAATAGAAGATTGGTGCAGGAATAGGCCATTCGGCCCTTCGAGCCAGCACCGCCATTCAATGTGATCATGGCGGACCATCCCACGCCCTGTTCCTGCATTATGACCATATCCCCTAACTACGCTATTTTTAGAGAGCCCTATATAGCTCTCTCTTGAAAGCATGCAGAGAACATGCATCCACCGTTTAGAACCATATTCTGCCAAACGCATGAATGTAGGATTGTGGAGGTGGGCACGTTGGCCGGCGTGGGCAGGTTGGGCCGAAAGGCCTGTTTTCACGCTGTATGACTCTATGCCTATATGCCGACTAGCACAGCCAAACGCTCATCAATGGAGGCGATGCCGTGGCGGTATGATCACGGGAGTAATAATCTAGAAATTAATGCCAATCTACCACTGGGCATCTGGGTTCGAACCCTGAGCGCCGAGGCGCTGGGGATCTGGGTTCGAATCTGGGTTCTGGGTTCGAATCCTTGGAATGTCAGACAGGAAGCAACATTTGAGGCTGTGAAAGCACATCTCAGACCCGCAAACTCTGAGCACAGGAGCACCGCAAGGCTGCGTACTCTCCGTGTTCGTGTACAGCAGGCGCAACAATCCAAATTATTTATATCAATTATTTTCATGTTCTCGAATAAAACCTTTACGCTGACATCATGTAACGTGAACTTCCTTCCGTCATTTATTTTGCTTTTTCCTTTCCCCACCTTTTGTGGGGGTCTACCTCTGGGTCACAATGATTCTCTCTTTGGTTCTGTGCAAAACGTTTTTTTCTGCCTCCACTTGACAGAAGCTAGAATGTTGCTGCGCGTTGAGAACCCAGATAGGACAGCAATGATAAGGACAGGCAAACGTGAGGACAGCAATGAGTCTAACCGTCCATGAACTGCCGAACAAGTTGAAGTGTAAAATGCCGATCAAACGCTACATAATGGGGGCACATCGTTACGATGTACAAACTGAAGCCATGGCCCCAGCCGCCGTTTCCTCGTTGTTGTAGTTAATCGTCAGCTTCTAGCAACAACTAGCGACAAAGCAACCAACGTTGAACCGGCAGGTAAGCAGAATGAGCAATCTGAAGAAGGGACTCGACCCGAAAAGTCTCATATTTCTTCTCTCCATAAATGCTGCCTCACCCGCTGAGTTTCTTCAGCATTTTTGTCTATGAGCAATCTCTGGATGTATTTCTTGAGAGTGCAGTAATACGACATCAAGTAGTGTGGGTCAAAGCACTCAGTAGGAAATAAATATCATGGATGCGATTCAGTATCACTGCGGGGACCAGGACCAGTAGATCCCACACCACCATCAACAGCAGAGAGCCGAGTAAACCTACAAGAAAGATTGACAGTTCCTACCTATACATCTGAAGAGACCTGCACATTCTCACACATGCTCACACAGCACCATGGTGGATTAACTGAGGTATTTAGCTGTGGAATGGTCACATCGTTGCCGCGGAAAGACTTGGATGCATTGATCTGTTTATTTTACCTAGAAAACGTGTAAACCGTTTATCAGGCTCTAACGACTTCAATATTAGTTCGTTCTGATGTTCAGAAGAATCAATAGCAGTTGGATTGTGAATTTATATGGAATATTCCTTTATCTGGCTCCATAATATTCCTTTATCTGGTCGCGACATTATGGGAACATTTTATTTAATTTTTATTTATTTAATTCTTTATTTCCAACAGAATAAGAGAATAAAAAGCAAGTGTGAAACAGCATACAAATAACAAAACAAGAAAATGTATCAAGTGTCATAAGCAATATCTATACATAAATGAAATCGTATGTGTCCGTAAAGGAGCAGGAAGAAGCCAAAGCTTATTAATTCCCACCCCTTATTCAACTGCTTAGAATTATCTTATACAAATTTAACAGCTATATGTACACCAGCAACTAAATGTACACTAAACTATTTACATTGATAATCAAATATTTACAAAGCCATAGAAAAAAATAGAGAATAAAAGAAAAAATAAAATAAAAAACACTCATATACTATACAGTATCCCTTACTCATATATACAACCCATCACCCTATAATCACCGTTCCCAATACAATCAGTATAACAAATATCCCACTCACAATCACCTATCCTCATCCCAATATTATTTTTAAAAAGTTTTTTTGTACATCTTTATAAATTGAATTATGTTTGTGCTAAGTTTTATCTCCTGTTCCAGACCATTCCACAAATTCACCCCACAGGTTGCTATGCACATACTTTTAAAAGTTTTTCTGACATTGAGTTTTTTTTAATTATGTTCCCCTCTCAAATTATACCTACCCTGTCTTTCCATGAACAGTTTTTGTATATTTCCTGGAAGTAAATTATTTCTTGCTTTGTACATGATTTGTGCAGTCTTGAATTTAACCAGATCGGTGGACTTCAGTGTGTGTTATTTTAAGAATAATAAATTGGTATGTTCATGATATCCAACGTTATTGATAATTCTAATTGCTCTTGCTTTGTAATGTGCATAACGGCTGTAGTTTGGTTTTGGTTCTGAGGTGTTACCTCATATCTCCACACAGTAACTCAGATATGGCAATATGAGTGTATTATACAGAGTATGTAATGATTTGTGGTCCAGAATGTGTCTTGATTTTCCCAATATTGCTATAGAAGTTGCAGTTTTGCTTTGACGTGGTTTATATGTGGTTTCCAACAGATATTGTGGTCTAATATCACACCAAGAAATTTATTTTCATATACTCTCTCTATATTTATGTTATCTATTTTCAATTGTACTTGAGGGTTTGTATTATGTTTTCCAAATAGCTTAATCTTTGTTTTGCTTAAATTTAGAGACAATTTGTTGACATCAAACCACTGTTTTAATTTATTCATTTCTGATGTGATCACCTCCAAAAGCTGCTTCAAATTGTCACTGGAACAAAAAATATTCGGTTCATCGGCAAATATAATCAATTTCAGTATATTTGATACTCTGCATATGTCGTTAATGTATATTATGAAAAGCTTTGGCCCTAACACATACCCTTGAGGTACTCCACAAGTTATGTTCATGTAAGTTGATTTTTGTTCACCTATTTCTACAAATTGTTGCCTGTTTCTTAATAGCTTCTCACCCAATCCAATCCAACCTCTCTATGTCATACCGATCCATTTTCGTGAGTAAAATGTCGTGATTTACGTTATCAAATGCTTTTTTCTATGTCTATGAGTATTGCCACTGCAAGTTTTTTTAATTATCTATGCAATTTGTGATTTCCACTATTTGTTCCATTAGTGCCATAGATGTTGATCTGTCTGTCCGGAATCCATATTGACTGTCGATCAAAAGCTTATGTTTTTCAATGAAATGTTCAAGCCTTTCTGTAAAAAGTTTTTCAAGGATCTTGGAGAATTGTGAGAGAAAAGAATCAGGCCTGTAATTTGTGAAATGGTGTCTATCCCCAGTTTTATATAATGGTATTACTTTTGCTATTTTCATTTTGTTGGTCAATTTACCGGATTGAAAAGACAAGGTACAAATATGAGTTAATGGTTCTGCAATTTCTTCAATAACGTCTTGTATTATTATCATATCGATATCATTCCAATCAGTAAAGGATTTGCTTTTACATTTTCTGACAGTGTCTATGATTTATTTTCCTTCGACTGCTCTAAGTCAGATAGGGCTAGTTTTTATATCCCTAAGGTCAGTAACCGCCACTTCATATGTTTCTGGATCATTAACATTTTCTGCCAAATCTGATCAAAGAATTTGTTGGGACTTCCGGTGGCGTCAATGGTGTGGTGATAGACGTCGCTGTTTCGCTCTGCTCCCGAAGAATGTTTTAATGTGCTAAAATAACAGTTGGAAGACGGGGGAGTTCTGAAAATAACTACCGGAGCTGCTATTTAATTGTGTGTCATTTGAAATCCTGCTGATAACAGAGAATAATTGCAGTTTTAAATGAAAAGGCAGAAACCTCGCCAGAAGCCTGCAAAAGCCGCTTCAAAACCTGGTACAAGAGCCTACTTGAAAAAAACTGAAAAGACTCCTCAATCCCCTCAAACATCAGCTGGAAATTCAGAAGAAATAGTTGATTCCCGAAATACTTCTACAGAATTGCCTTTAATGGAGGAACAAATGGAATATCTGGAAAAGTCAGTAATAGCTTCAGTCACTGAAGTTATTTCAAAACTGATACGAGAGGAGAACCTCGTGCTGGACAAAAGCCTATCTGAAAAAATTAAACAAGGTAATGATACGCTGATGGGGAAAATTGATGACTTAACCAAACGTGTGGTCGAAGTTGAGGAGGATTTAAACAAAAAAATGAAGCGGGTTGATAAGGATTGTAATATAAAGCTGGATGCAATGCTAAAATCTACTGAGGCGGCAGTGGAAGGAATGGACAATACGATAACTGAGATGGCTAAGGAGATAAAGAGACTAAAACAGGAACAAGAAAGTACTGGGAGGGAACCTGCTAAAATGAAATATAAATGCACGGACTTGGAAGCAAGATCAAGGAGACAAAATATGAGGATAATTGCAGTAAAAGAGGGAAAGGAGACTGGACAAAACTTTCAAGAGTTTGCTGCCAATTTACTCAAACAAGTGCTTAAGCTGCCTGAAGCCCCGAGAATAGATATGGCTCACCGGGTCCGACGTAAGCTTAACTGCCCCCCCAAGACAGATTATTCTGAAATTCTATGACATTTCAACCCTGGATGGAATTATGAAAAAGATTCCATATGGTGTGAATTTGATGTTTGGAGAAGACAAACTAAGATTCTTCCGTTATTTTCCAGCTAAAGTCATGGAAAAGAGGAACAAGTTTACAAACACGAGAAGGCTACTGAAAGAGGTCTCGGGAGTAAGATATGGGATAGTATATCCCGCTAAATTGAGAATTTCTTATAACCATGTTGAACGTGCATTCACGGATCCAGAACAGGCATTTAAATATGCACAAAGTATCACAAAGGAGGTCTACTGATCGTTAGGAGTTGGTCTCCTACAATAACATCGAGGAGAAACGACAAAGAAAGGATTGTGTCTCTTTTATTTAACATACAAAAAAGACTGCTCTTGTTAAAATGGGGTACCTTCCTCGAGGCATTGTCTAGACATTTTAGCTTTGGAATGTTAATTCGAGGTCGGATTTTATGTTTCATCTCAACAAAGGACTGACAAAGAAGAGAAACTGTGGCGGGGGAAATAAATTGAGAATATAGTGTAATATAGAATATTATCACTGGACTAGTATATAGAAATTTATGATTTAAGAAACATATACTTACATACTAACATAAAATATAATTAATAACATTGGGTAATATTAAGGCATAGCTTAACTATAGCTGATGTTTATTTCATGATGTTAATTATTTGCTAATAAGAATAACGCGTTAAATATGATTGATAGGTATTAATAACATATTAACACATTTTATGGATACAGTAGACTTAGTCTAGATTGCGCGTAAAGGGGGGAGGAGACTCAGATACTTGGAAATTATCCAAAGATCTGAATCTGGTTAACCCCTTGGAACCTGCTGTTGTCTGATACAAAAGGTTGAGACTATATTGTAATAAATCTAGGCATATTGATAGATATGGATATATCATTAACATAATTACTGTTATATCTAAGTATATAATTAATGTTGGAAACTACTTTTTATTTTGTTTTTCATCTTTGAAGATACATTTCTAATCTTGCTATTGGAGTACGTTTTATTATATATATATATATATAATTTTGAACTTTGTATCGCTCTCTCTTCCAATTAATAATAATTGGTCAAGGGGGCAGAGCGAAACATATAAAATCATCTACGGAAGTCAATAAGAATTTTTCTACCACCTGTTGGTGGTTTGTTTTTAATTATAATATCTTTATTTTTGGATATTGTAATATCACTTTTTGTTTGTTAATTATCTTTTCACGACTCTACACTTTATGGTCTTTTTCAAGGTTTATTCTGAAGGGGAGATGCCAACAAAATTTAACAGCTGGGGATGACCATCCTTCATCTGGAGTTATAAGGTTCTTGGTTGCATCATATGAAGTAAAGGTATTAACATGATTCATAATGCAAGACGATAAACAAAAGAAAACTGGAGGAATCACATTTTGTAGTTGGAATATAAGGGGCGGTAATGAACCAATTAAAAGGGGTAAGATCTTTGCCCAATTAAAAGCCTTAAAAAGTGATATTATTTTCTTACAAGAGACGCATCTGAAATATCAAACACAGATAAGACTGAAGGTAAATTGGATTGGGCAAACATACTACTCTTCATTTACTTCTAAATCTAGAGGCACGGCTATTATCATTCGTAAAGCCATACCATTTAAATTAAAGAATACTAAAGCAGATAAAGAGGGGGAGGTACGTCACAGTCACGAGAGAAATTTATTCTACTCCACTTACTTTGATAAATATTTATGCTCCTAATTTTGACAAGCCCCAATTATTTAGTAAAATTTTGGATATAATTTCAGAACTTAATCATCAAAATGTGATAATAGGGGGAGATTTGAATTGTGTTTTAGATCTATATTTGGATAAATCAGCAAAACAAAAAAGGACTAACATAAAATCTAAAACGAGTGAACTCCTAAATACATACATGAAAAACACTAATATAACAGATGTATGGAGGATCGCTAACCCAGTAGGTAGGGACTATTAATTTTATTCAACAGTACATAAAACATATTCACGTATTGATTATTTCTTAGTGGACACAAAACTAATTCCATATACATATAATTCTAAATATCATAATAGTATTATTTCTGATCATTCCCCGTTAACTTTTTCTTTAAAATTAGAAGGAATGCCTGATAAAAATTCGTTTTGGAGGTTTAACCCCCAAATTTTAAATAACTCACAAGGTTGCACATATTTAAAAGAGCAGATGAGATTCTTCTTTGAGACAAATGATACACCAGATATTTCACCCTCCTTATTATGGGAAACTTTTAAGGCATTTATTAGAGGAACTATAATCTCATATGAAGCTTTCCAAAATAAAAAGAATAATACTGAACAATTGCAGTTAGAACAAGAAATTAGACAATTAGATTTAGAAAATGCCAAAGAACCAACTATAGATAAACGTAATAAGATAATAATACTAAAATATAAATTAAATAAAATTTTATCGGCCAGAATAATAAGATTATTTCAAATTACAAAACAAGAAAATTTTGAATTTGGTGATAAACCTCATAAACCCCTAGCACGCCAACTAAAAAAAAGGGACACAGAAAATACAATTACTAAAATTAAATCAGACAAAGGGGAATTACTAACACTACCTAAAGATATTAATAAAAGATTTGCTCAATTTTATCAAAACTTATATACATCGAAAACCTCTGCAAATAATACTCAAATTACAAATTTCTTAGATAAGTGTAATCTTCCAAAATTAAATATGGTGGAACAAGAGGCATTAGGAGCTCAGATTACACTACAGGAAATAGAAGAAACAATTAGTTCGTTGAAGAATGGTAAAACCCCAGGACCAGATGGCTTTAGTAATGAATTCTATAAAAGATTCTACGAGATAATTTCTCCACGGTTGCAAGATTTATATATATACACTTTTAAAGAAAATAAACTACCAGAAACACTAACTGAGTCAACTATTACACTTATACCAAAAAAGGATAAAGATCTAGAAGACCCATGCTCATATAGAGCTATTGCACTCCTAAATACAGACCAAAAAATATTAACAAAGACCCTAGCGAGAAGATTGAGTAAATATGTTAGTAAACTAATAAATCCGGACCAAACAGGGTTCATACCAAAGAGATACTCATTTAACAATTTGAGACGGCTGTCTAATATAATGTACTCACATAATACTGAAGAAGAACTAGCAATTATTTCATTGGATGCAGAAAAAGCTTTTGATCAAGTAGATTGGCAATATTTATTCAAAGTATTGGAAACATTTAACATGGGAGATCATTTTACTTCATGGGTAAAATTATTATATGATACGCCGACGGCTAGAATACTGACTAATAATATATTATCCCCGAAATTCCAATTAGCAAGGGGCAATAGGCAGGGGTGCACGTTATCGCCCCTGCTATTTGCACTCGTGACAGTGCTGAAAGTATAAGAAGCCATCCGAATATTCATGGGTATATTACTAAACACTCAAATAATAACATTTCATTATATGCAGACGACATATTATTATATATTACAAATTCACAAATTAGCATACCAAATATACTACGTTTAATAGAGGAATTTGGTTCTTTTTCAGGATATAGAATAAATTGGAACCAAAGCGAAATTATGACGATAAAACCTCAAGAGTCGACACATCTGTTGAAATTCCCTTTTAGAATTACAACAGAAAAATGTATGTATTTGGGCATCCAAATTACTAGGAACTATAAATCATTACTCAACGCAAACTATATGCCTTTATTAACTAAATTAAATGGGTTGATTAAATTTTGGAAGACACTGCCGATGTCTTTAATAGGCAGAATAAACGCGATAAAAATGATCTTCTTACCACAAATATTGTACCTATTTCAATCAATACCAATATACTTACCTAAAAAATTCTTCAAAAAATTAGATTCTGATATTATAAACTTCATATGGGATTATAAATCACACAGAATTTAAAAAAAAAAACACTTGTGTAAATCTAAAGAATCAGGGGGACTGACACTCTCTAACTTATTGTATTATTATTGGGCAGCGAATATTAAAAATATAATCTACTGGTTGAACAGTTCTGCCCAACAGGTAGATTGGATAAGAATGGAGAAAGAGGATTGTTCCCCTTATAATATAGGAGCGATCCTTCTTCCCCCGATAAAACTGAACAATGGAATATACAAGAAGAATCCAATTATGCAGAGTATAATACGAATTAAGAAAATTATCGCTTCTTTCTCCAATAGCTAATAATCCCTCATTCAAACTATCCATTATTGATAAAACGTTTATCCATTGGGAAAGCATAGGAATTAAAACGATGGGAGATATGTATGAAATGGGAAAACTTTTATCATTCCAACAATACAACTAAAATATAATTTGAAAAGTAACCTTCAAATTCAAGATTATTTGAAAAAGTATATACAAGGATATCAAACTTTAACCCCAGATCTATTGGAGGAAGGAATGAATAGAAAGGCAGAATCAAGCAATTTAATATCTTACTTATATAATATAATTCTAAATATAGAAACACCAACGACAGAGGCAATTAGAAGAGACTGGGAACAAGAGTTATTGATAAAAATTCCGAACGATAGATGGGATAAAAATGTATTATATGTAAACAAATGTTCAATGAATGTAAGACATAACCTAATTCAATTTAAAATTTTACATAGATTATATTATTCGAAAACAAGATTGAATAAAATATTTTCAACTGTTTGCCCCATCTGCGACAAATGTCTAACTCAAAATGCCACTATAGCACATTCCTTTGTCTCTTGTACAAAACTGTATACATTTTGGAATGAAATTTTTGGAATTTTTACTAAACTATTTAACACAAAATTGAACCCCAATACCGAATTGATTATCTTTGGATCAATGGAAGAGGGAAGTAAACTAACTATATTCCAAGGAGCTTTTCTTAATTATCGTCTAATAACAGCGAAAAGACTTATACAAATTTTGGAAAAACGCACCTACGGCAACATTCAAATGTGGATCTTAAACATGTCTGAAACGCTACATCTTGAAGAAATGAGATTCCTCTTACTAGGCAAAGTAGACCAGTTCTTAAAGATTTTGTCTCCGTTTATCAACTTTTTACAAGCATATGGTGCAACATAACATAACCTTAGAAATTAAATGGTTTAGAACTGGGTGACGGATGGGCAAAAAAATTAGATAGGTAGATCTCTCCTAATCTCTCTTTTCTTTTACTTTTTCCTTTTCTTTCAATCTTTTAGCTTCTCACTTCTGTCCTTTATTTCTTTTGTTTTCTGTTTCTACTCGCTTGTCTATCTATTCCGACACTCTTTATTTATTTTTTCTTTCACTGTTCTTTTATTATAGAACCAAAACTATGAAGTTGTACAAGAATGAAAATATGTATTTATGTATTAGGTACCTAAGTACCAGACTACTGTACTTACTTCTAACCAAAATAAACAAAAAAAACAAAGAATTTGTTAAAAACCATTAACCGCATCATCCATATTATTTATTGTCTTGTATTCCTCAATAAAATCCTCAGAGTAGCATTGAGCAAGGGAGTAAAAAATATTGCGGAGCAGTTGTACGAAGCTGTTCAAAGAGGGGGGTGGCATGGCAGGATTACAAAACAATTATGCTAAATAAGTCCGAGCAGCGCATATCACAAGGACGAAGCTCCAAAGTCCCTTGCGGCCCGCTTAAGGGCCCTGAATGCTTTGGGGTTTTAGATGCTCTCTGGGACATTCTGAGCCTTATTTTGGAGCATCTCTGCACAATATTTATGACCACTATTTCAGAAATAATTTTGGTTGCGTCAAGAGTAATGAGTGGGTGGAATGGGATGATTGGGGTCATTGTTCTATACGTTTTTTTAATCAAGAATTTAAGTTGTCTTTGTTTAATTATCAAGTTGCACTGTAAAATGTTATGTCAAATGTTATAAAAGAGCATGTAAACACTGCAAATAAAATTAAGTTTTTGCAGTAAACAAAACCTTTTTTTAGAGAATATTTTTGTGTGATGATTTGATTACCTGTTACTGTTCGTCTGTGTTACTGTGTGCACATTAAAATTATGATACAAAAAGAATGTCGCAAACTATGGAATTCATATTTTTGGTATCGGTATGAAGGAAAAGAAAGCAGTGCCAATTGTTTGATATTATTCATACGGAGGAGAAAATATAATTGCTCTAAAACCTACCTTAATTTTGCAATCCCACTGAAGATAATCCCTCTTTCTCTCTCCCCCTCCTCCTCGCCCCTCCCTCTCCCTCCCCAACCCTCTCTCTCCATTCTCCCCTTCCCCTTTCTCTCTCACCCCCCCTCTCTCTCTCTCCCAATCCCCTCCCTCTCTCTCTCCCCACACTATCTACCCCCCTCTCACACCACCCCCCCCCCCCCCCCACCCACTCTCTCGCTCCCTCCCCACACTCTCCCTCTCACACAGCGAGGCTCCTTCTGAGCGTCGCACACACCGCAGCACCCCGCACCCCACCCCCGCCCGGAGAAACGGGCACTCCCGCAACGCAATATTCCACTACTTACCTATAGTAGACGCGAGGCATCGAGGTGATTGTGTGGAGTGCAAATGGAGATATGAACCAGCCCGGGCCAACTGCGCGGAGATACAGCGTCATTTTGCGTCGCTACTGCGTCACCAGCTTCTCCTAACTGCGCCGGCGCGGATGGTCGAAAATGTTTTTCCCCAAAACTTCCAACGGGCCGGAACCAAAATTCCGGGTAATTTCTGTTAAGGTGAAAACGCTGATTGCGCTCCAATTGTCTTTTCCCTGGATTTTTTTTTCCTCTGGGAAAAAAAACACCTTGGCCGGAGGCCCCCTAGATTTTGAGCCCCTCGGCTTCAGCCTACGAAGCCTACTGGTAAATCAGGCTCTGGAGATATCAGAAGACAGTGGACAGACTGGGTCTGTTTTCCCTAGCGTGGAGAGGACTGACAGTTGAAAGAGATGCATAAAGTTCCGAGAGGTAAAGGTAATGTAGATTGTCAATGGCTGTTTTCTAAGGCAGGGCTGTCGAAAACGGGCATTAGTTTATATTGTTTTGTTCATTGAGCAATCCTTTTGTTTTCCATTATTATTTGAAAGCTAATAGAATTGTGGTCACTAGTCGCAATGTACTACTGTACTTGTTGTCCGTTCCCTAATTGTATGGCTCCGTGTTGCACTTTCTATTGATGGGCATTCTATGCATTACTTTAACAAAAAATAAATCCTGGGCACTATTCAAATATTCCATCTCTCCAAACGTTTTGCGCTATGAGATTCTCAATCAAGATGAGAGAAGTTCTCATCTTGATAGAGAAAGAAATTCGCCTTCGATCCACCCACGTCTTCCAAGATCCCCTCTCAATCTCCTAAATTCCAGAGAGTATAAACCGAGTCTATCCAGTCTTTCTTCATAAGACAGTCCTGACATCCCAGGAATCAGTCTGGTGAACCTTCTCTGCACTCCCTCTATGGCAATAATGTCCTTCCTCAGATTTGGAGACCAAAACTGTACGCAATACTCCAGGTGTGGTCTCACCAAGACCCTGTACAACTGAAGTAGAACCTCCCTGCTCCTGTACTCAAATCCTTTTGCTATGAAAGCTAACATACCATTCGCTTTTTTCACTGCCTGCTGCACCTGCATGCCTACTTTCAATGACTGGTGTACCATGACACCCAGGTCTCGCTGCATCTCCCCTTTTCCTAATCGGCCAACATTTAAATAATAGTCTGCTTTCCTGTTTTTGCCACCAAAGTGGATAACCTCACATTTATCCACATTATACTGCATCTGCCAAACATTTGCCCACTCACCCAGCCTATCCAAGTCACCTTGCAGTCTCCTAGCATCCTCCTCACAGCGAACACTGCCCCCCAGCTTAGTGTCATCCGCAAACTTGGAGATATTGCCTTCAATTCCCTCATCCAGATCATTAATATATATTGTAAATAGCTGGGGTCCCAGCACTGAGCCCTGCGGTACCCCACTAGTTACTGCCTGCCATTGTTAGTCATATGTTCTGGAGAAAATATTCACATGCAAATTGTGCGTCTTCTATTATTGATATTGCTGTACCGCGGCTGGGGTGCGGGTCGTTGGAGGTGTGGGGCATCGACAGCGGCGAGGCTTCGGCGGCGGTGATTTTTGCACAATTTTTGCCTTTAGTTCTATATTCTTCCACCGGTGGAATTATCTTCGTGTGAAACTTATCTTGAACAATTTCCTGAAACACGATTCTCTCGCACAAAGCTCTCTATACTATTACTAAAATTCTCATCTTGACCGCATCCTGCCTACGTTGTAAATACATTTTAGAAAAAAGGCTACCCTATATAGCTATGTTTTTTCGCCATCTTAATCACCGTGTTCCTCTTCTCCAACTGCCCCAAGGGGTCTTCCGATCGGTGAAATAATAAAAAAGTAATGAATGTTTACAAAATCGTGAGATCAGCTGATTGGTATTCTCGACTGTCTGTCACCATGATGAAGGTAACGCCCCTTCCTAGGGGGCAGGAGAATAAAGCCCTGGTGGCCGGACGTGAGTCAGTCATTCCGGAAGATCGTGGGTGAGAGTTCAGTCCAGAACGGTGAGTCTACGCCGTGAGTGAACTGAACTATGAGTCTGCATTCTGCTTGAAATGAAATGAATTGTTAGCCTGCACTGTGCTTGAAATGAAATGAATTATTAACCTGCACTATGCTTGAAATGAAATGAATTGTTAGCCTGCATTCTGCTTGAAATGATATGAATTGTTAACCTGCACTGTGCTTGAAATAAAATGAATTGTTAGCCTGTACTGTGCTTGAAATGAAATGAATTATTAACCTGCACTATGCTTGAAATGAAATGAATTGTTAGCCTGCATTCTGCTTGAAATGAAATGAATTGTTAACCCGCACTCTGCTTGAAATGAAATGCATTGTTAGCCTGCACTGTGCTTGAAATGAATTGTTAGCCTGCACTGTGTTTGAAATGGATTGTTGGCCTGCACTGTGCTTCAATTGAATTGTTGGCCTGCACTCTGCTTGAACTGAACTGAATTGTTGGCGTGCACTGTGCTTGAACTAAAGTGAATTGTTGGTCTGCACTGTGCTTGAAATGAACTGAATTGTTGATCTGCACCGTGCTTAGTCCAAAGGTCACGCTCATTCCGGAAGTCCGGATGGAGTGTGTGTGTGTGTGTGTGTGTGTGTGTGTGTGGTGTGTGTGTGTGTGTGACTGTGAGTCTCTGTGTGTGTGTGTGTGTGTGTGTGTGTGTGTGTGTGTGTGTGACTGTGAGTGTGTGATGCATTGAGTGTGTGTGTGAGTGTATGTGTTAGATGGAGGGTGTCTGTGTGTGTGTGGCTGTGTGTGTATGGATGCCTGTGTGTGATGGTGTGTGTGTGTGAGATGGAGGGTGTGTGTGTGTGAGCCCATCAGCCATGAGTCAACTGCCAGCCCACCAGCTGTGAGTCAACTGCCGGCCCACCAGCCGTGAGTCAGTAAGTGAACTGCCAGCCCACCAGCCGTGAGTGAGTGAGTGAAATGCCAGCCCACCAGCCGTGAGTGAGTGAATCAACGGCCAGCCCACCTGTGGCCTACTTGGAACCACTCGCTTCGGCTCACAAGGCCCCTATTAGCGCAGAAACGAGTCCATTAAGCCCAAAATGCCGTATTAGCCCTGGAGGAGCATTTTGCCCAAAAGGACCGAGCCAGGCCAGGAAAAGTCAAGAAAAAGTGCCTTTCACTAACATTTCACTCAGGTTTGTTGTCCCTTCGGCCCATCAGGCCTGTACTAACCCAGGAGGTGTCCCTTCGTCCCATCAGTAATTATTCCCCCTGTAAGTATTAAACCTCGCCCCAATACGACTTTCCCTCCCTTCATTGGCTCCCTGTGAGATCCACGCCACGATAGACTTTCCTCTTTCATTGCTGTGATTTGTAAAAAAAATAAGAATTTCTGGCAGTTTCGGAGCTGCCAGCCCACCAGCCCTGAGTGACTGATCTGCCAGCCCACCTGCCCTGAGTGACTGAGCTGCCACCCGACCAGGACTGAGTGACTGGCTGTCAGCCCACCAGCCCTGGGTGACTGAGCTGCCAGCCCACCAGGCCTGGGTGACTGAGCTGCCAGCCTTCCAACCCTGAGTGACTATCAGTGTCTCTCAGTGTCCCCTCCATTCATTGGCTTGTCCTTGTAGTCCTTCTTAAATACGTGCACAACATTGTCCACGCTGCAGTCACCCAGTACTTTCCCCCTGGGTAGGAAAGGTACAGAAACCCCCGGCAGATCCCGACAATTGCATAACTTCACTCCGCTACGCTGTAAGATGCACTTGGTCAGGCACTAATGAGTTATCCAGGTTTATACGCCTCCACAGTGCCAACACCCCCTCTTCTCTACTGGCGATTGTTCCTGGGCAGCCTTGTTCCTTTTCTCAAATTCCTTTCTATGCCCTTCGCCGCGGTAAATAAAGATGATAAATGTTCATAGAGTCATCGAGTCATCGAGTCATAGTGTGATACAGTGTTGGCCCTTCCGCCCAACTTGCCCACGGCGACCAACATGTCCCAGCTACACTAGTGATGCCTGCTACAATTTGGTCCATATTGCTGCAAACAGGCACTTTCCAACGCACCTGTCTAACTGTATCTTAAACGGTGGGATAGTCCCGGACTCAACTATCTCCTCTGCCAACTTGTTCTATACATCATACATCTCAGTCATCTAAATATTAGTTAATCTCTTGAGTTCTACACGTACCAACCACACATCTATTAAGGTAACTTGTTCTCTGCCTATTCACGCATTTGCTATCAAATGTTTTTTTACAGGAGCTCTGAGGATTCCCCTTTACCGTATCTACCAAGGATTTCGAATGGGCTTTTTTCATGATTCATTTCTTAACTGTTCTCCTACACTGTACTGTTACCACCCATCTTCGAAGAACAATTTCCTTTACATATATATTCAACGGCATTGCGTGGTGGCCCTGAAATCTGTCAAGATTCCCACATTCATATATTTGATAATGACTTGTACCACTTCCCCTCTGATAAATTAAAAATACATGTCGTTTCATGCTCTCTTCCTCCGACTGAGAGTTAGGTGAGAGGGAAACTTGAGATACGAAAAGGTTCAGAACAAATCAGATCCGGCACTAATGATCAAGGAACGGTGAAGCCCAGAGTGGTCCATTGTCAGCTGTGGCAGAGTGATAACGAAAGGATATATGGATGCGAACAGTGGAACTGCCAGGACGCCTGGGGTGGGGAGGGGAGGAGAGAGGGTGGGAGGGACCTAAAATTAGAGGAATTGGTATTCCCATCGCTGGGTTGTAAGCTGCCCAAGCGAAATATAAGGTGCTGTTCCTCCAATTTGCATGCGGCCTCACGTTGTCAGTGCAAGAGGCCCAGGCCAAAAGGTTAATGTAGGAATGGGAAGGGTAGTTAAAATGTTTGGCAATCGAGAGATCGCGTAGGCCAAGGCGGAGTGAGCGTAGGTGTTCAGCGAAACAATTGCCCAGGTTTCGCAGATATAGAGCAATCCAGAAAGAGAACAGTGGATAAAATAGATTAGGTTGGAGATGGCGCAAGTGAACCGCTGCCTCACGTGAACAGACCAGGGTGAACAACCATCTTCTACGATAATCTTCAAAAATGGTGACCTGCAAGAATGCGTTCTGAGCCCCGTTCGTTGCTCCTTATACAAGCCAAATACCAATGTAGCTCAAGTTACGAATTCACAGAGGACACCACTGTGGTAGGCGGATATCTGATAATGACAATACGGAACACAGGGATGAGATTGTGAATCTCGAAACTTAAAGGCAAAACAACAACCTCTCCCATAACGTGATCAAGACCAAAGAGATTGTGATCGATTTGAGGAAGGGAAGCCGTAAACAAAATAAATTGCCGAGCTATGGCTGTGTCCCAGCCGATCGCGCAAACCCTTCCATTGAACCAATTTACTCTTCACGCTGCCTCGCCAAGGCCAACAGCATATTCAAGAACAAATCTCACACCGGTCACTCCCTCTTCTTCTCTCTCTCATCAAGAAAGACTGACAGAAGTTTGAAAACTCATGCCTCCAGATTCAGTGATAATTTATTCCCAACATCTACCAGGCACCTGCATGGTCCTCTCACCAGCTAGAGAGGTGTCCTGGCCTACCATATACCTAATTTGAGATCTTGATCTTTAATCGGACTTTATGGGCTTTATCTTGCACTAGACGGTTTACCATTATCATGTATCTGTACGTTGTAGTCGGCTTGTTTGTAATCTCGAGTAGTTTTTTCCCTGACTGGATAGCACGCAATAAAATCATTTTCATTGTACCTCTGTATACGTGACAATAATAAATTAAATTAAACTAAAGAACTGTGGCAGAATCTACCGGCATATATTTTTCATCCATAATGTTATGTTCCTCTCTACGATCCCATTATCTTTTCCACACGTCTTTCATTTTCAAACTTAATTATATATCCCAACGTTCTCCTGAGAGCTTTACCTTATCCTCTTCCCTTCCCGAGTTGATGTTCTTTACAAACAAATTATCCTCGCAGTTAGCAAAACACATTTCTTCACTGAATTTTCACTACCCAGCATATCTATGCGACATGGTTTCTTAACTGACATTACCATCTCTCCCGCCTCGTCTATCACTGTCTGTACCAGCAGGACCGGATCTACTTTGAAACTAATGAAGCTTGAGTTTCAGGGTCCCAAATCCAGGAGGGGCCCCAGAAGCGCCTTTGGTACAGATATTCTCCAGATTTAAATCGGAATTACGATTTTTTTATTTTCCCAGAAATGAACCTGATCTTTCACCTCGACTAAACCCCTCGCCTCGACTAGACTTCACCTCCCACTTAAACCTCAACTCACTAAACCTCGCCTCGGCTAAACCTCACACCCCACATTTATTCCCGATTTCGACTAATCGCCGCCTCTCTCCCGCTTCCGCGGGGTGGGGCTGTGGCCGCTGCGGGCGGGGGAGAGGGGAGGAGTAGGGCTTGGCTCGACGTCAATGTCCGCGCGCGTGCGCCCCTCCCCTCCCACCGGCTCACTCGGGCAATGCGCCTGCGCCGCTCTCCGCGATCGGCCCGCCCCCTGGTTGGAGCCGTTCCGCACACGTGGGAGGTTTCGTTGTGAGTTGGGAGGTTTAATTGAGAGGTGGGAGATTTAATTGAGAGGAGAGAGGTTTAGTTGTCAGGTGGGAGGTTGAGTTGGGAGTTAGGAGGTTTAGTTGTGAGGTGGGAGTTTTAGTTGTGAGGTGGGAGGTTTAGTTAAGTTGAGGTGGGGTTAAGGTAAGAGGTGACGTGTGAGGTTTATTTGAGAGGCACGGTTTAGTGAGGTACGGTTTAGTCGAGGCGAGGTTTAGGCAAACGAGATGGCGCCTACCTGCGGGGACATTTTGCGAACGGCACAAAGAAAAACAGTAAGATACAGCATCTATTAACACACCTGCATCAGAAAATCCACTGGATGAACGGCGTATGTAGCGAGCTAAGAACGCATTTAAATGCATTAGCGCTGCTGCGAGCTCTCGATGTTAGCGACGGTAAGGGAATCCTCAAACAGATTGGAATCCCCAACCTCGCGGAGGAGCGCAGGTACAGCAAGAACCTTACCTATAACGGAACTAGTCCCAAAGTGCTCCCCTTGTGACACTTCAGTCACATGCCGTGCCTCGTTCCCAAACAGGAGGTCCCAATTTTGGGCCCTCTCTGGAAGGACTGCTCAAGAAAAATATTCTGGACAACATTAAACATTCCACCGCGTGCAAGCCTTTTGCGCTGTGGGATTTTTAGTCAATACGAGGAAGCGCCTTCTGTCATGACATTACTATCTTCCACCTATTCGCTCCTGTAATTCCGGTTGACTATTGGGGACACAGACGAGAACACCACAATGATCATTGTCTTCTTCTTTCCAAATCTCGCTAACTTAGTTCATACAACTTTCTTTGTAAGGGCCATTTAATGTTCAAAGCCAATGCCACCATACGTTAAAACTGAAATGCACTGGGTATTTATTTATGATTATTACAGAGTAGCGACAGGAGAATAGGATTCAAAGATCAGCCGTGCTCTCGCGATTTGTAGCGGAGACCGAATCTAAACAATTGCTTCAAATACACGCGGCGATAGAAAAAAAGCGGCAATGGCAAGTAAATGCCAAGTCTGTCTGCATATTCACAGCGGATGCAATGACATTTGCAGCATCATGTCGTCAGTGATGAGCGAGGAGCGACGGCGTCTTCTTGGTGCAGTTTTGCCATGTTAGGAATAGGAGAGACAAAATAGTTGGATCACGAATAAAGGCAACGCCTTGTGAAATACACCATGTGTGTTAACACCCCATCCCAGGCATACACTTCGAAAATTGATATTAGAAGTAGCATTATTTGGCCTGTGACTTTCGCGCTCGATCCGTGCATTCTCCCTCTTGGAGTTACGCGCAGCCTCAGAGGCGAAGAAGAATGATAATCGGCAGAGGCAATTGCACTGTGAATTTCTAACTTCTATCTCCAGTTTTAATACTTGCGCTAAGTAGTTTACACATGTGGGCCAGCTAACATGGCGGTTGAAGGTTATATCGACCAACACAGAAAAAATGGACAAGGGATGAGATTTCCTTCAGGATGACAACATTTCTAGTGCAAAGGACCGTGCCAACGCATTCCAAGCTACTTAACTTTAAAAACAAATGGGACACTGAGGTCAATAAACACAAAGTGCTGGAGTAATTCAGCGGGTTGGGGCAGTGGCTTTGGAGAACATGCGTCGGTGACGGTTCGGGGCAGTACTCATCTTCAGGCATTGCTAAAAATAAATTTACTGATGCTCCTGAACACAACATCAGTGATGTAACCTGGGGTCATTCAGTGTTTCGGGTCTTTCAACATCAGGCACCCTCACCCAGGCGACCCAGCCGTGGTTGATCAGACCACGACTTGTGTTCAGCTGGCATTCGCTCCTCCCCATGGACCCTCTCTCCTGATCTAGAGCCATCTCGAGGCGATCTCCACTGCTTCTGTGGCGTTCTTGATGGCTCTTCTCCTCGCCACTCCGTTGATGCCCAGTGCACTCAAGGCTTTGTTGAGCGACTGCCCTGCAAAGCCTCTGCAGCCAACCTCGATGGGCATACACCTTGCCTCCCAGCCCTGGTTACGACAGTCTATGACCAGCTCTTCATACTTGGTCAGCTTCCTCTCGTGGCCCTCCCCCAGACGGGTCCTCCCACGGCACACTCAGTTCCAACAAGACATCGTTTTTGTCGCCTAGAGACCAGGAGGATATCTGAGATCCCATCTTCAGGCAGAGTCTGTCGACTACGACACTGAGAAAAAGTGTCCTGAAGAGAGGTCCCGACCAAAACATATTTTGTAATTACCACATCCCGAACACTGCTTGGCCCTTTGACACTCCCCCCCCCCCCCCCCCCCCCCCCCCCCCTCCCACCAACAATGTAGGTGCTGCTCAATGTTCCTCCACGTGCAGTCTCTTGTATCTCCTATGATTCTGAAAGGCACTTGTCTAACTTATTACTCAAATTGCGCAATTATTGTAACAGATCAAGCCACGCGACCTTCTCCTCCCTGGGGAATTGCCATGATGTATAAAGATGAAGTTGTTTTGTACATAGTGTTAGATGTGATCCGAAATTCTTATTAACCTGCATGGAATACCGGAAGGTCTCCTATTTGCCATTTACTATCCTGTCCTGGCAGCCATTGGAGTTCCAGGTGAAGTTCTGTTCTTAGCCATTTGTTCTGGATAGTTTTCAAGTTATAAATACTGCGTCTTCTATATTTTTAAATTGCTACAGCGTTCGAATAACGTATATTAACACTGATTATGTGCAGTTTTATAAACCTGCTGAATACATGAGTTTCTGAATTGTTCCGCTACTAAGTTGTATCATTATTTTCAAAACTACGAAAGACTGGAAAGATTATCGGGTAGGTCAGTTTATTTGTAAAGCGAGGGTAAAATTCTTCATTTCTCGAATAGAATCGTTGTTTTGAAATGTTTCATTCCGACAACGTTGTCCGACCCAATGGGTATTTCTAACATATTCTGTTTATATTCCATTGTTGCAATGTTTTTTTGTGAATGGGCCAATGCATTGCTACATATAATCACAGTGCATTCGTAGCACGATTACCAAAGATGCTCCTGAACTCCAGTTAATTTCTCCCGTGCGTAGGTTCGAAATCACTTCTAAGCTCCCACGTTGGTCTTTTTTTTCATCCGTTAGTGAGAGTGCAAAGTCATTGCAGCGTTTGAATTGAACTTACTGTAAGAAATTCCATTTCGGTCGTGGAAATTGAGCGCTGAGAGAGTGCAGTGATGTCGAAGGATTAACTCACAGGTCGACTCTGGCACAAAATGCATGTCACAAACGCTGTATTGTGTTCTTTCTGTGCTGACAATGTCCCCCCGAATGAGGCTTTATAATTTTCGTTCCCCTTTGTGTTCGACCTCTAATTTGTTAATTGATTGCGGCCTTTTATCTCTTACGCAGCTAATTTGGCAGTGATTCCTGTCGCGAGGAAGGTGCGGCCTTTCCAAGTGCATCACTTATTATCTGATGGCTATGTCCGTGACCGATCTTTTGCTTATTATCACGGCTGTGATATTAAATAAAGTAGTAGGTATGTATTTCCCATCCAGCTTCCTTTCCATCACTCCAGTATGCAGCGTCAGCTTTGTTCTAATATACGGAATCCGAGACTGTTCGGTCTGGGTAACTGTGGTATTCACATTTGATCGATATGTAGCCATTTGTTTCCAGAAGCTGAAGACAAAATACTGCATCAAGAAAACAGCGACTATAATTATAGGAACAGAATGTTCTGTGAGCTGCTTCAGAAATATGCCATGGTACTTTGTATACAAACCTGCCTTTTACATCGATGGCGTACCTTGGCTCTGCAACCCAAAATGAACCTTCACTACCTTACCTGCATGGGGGGCATTCGATTGGATTCACCGCATCTTAACTCCATGTCTTCCATTTTTTCTGATATTGCTTTTCAATGTACTCACCATTAGACATATTCTGGCGGCGATTAGAACTCGAAGGAGACTATTGTGCACCGGAAAAGGGGAGAATCAGTGTGACCCAGAGATGGAAAGCCGGAGAAAATCCATAGTTTTGCTCCTGTTAATTGCATACGGTTTCATCCTGTGCTGGATGTTGTTTTTTATCACGTTCCTTTATGTTCGGATTGCGAAGGTTAAATATTTCTCGGGTTCTAACTTCAAAGATTCAAATTTTATTCTAGAGGAAAACGGATTTATGCTTCAGCTTTTGAGCTCCTGTATAAATCCGTTCATTTATGCAGTGACGCAGAGAAAAATCAAAGAGGAGTTAAAGAGTGGTAAGAAATATCCATTGATTTTGTTTGTCACGTTATTTAAATTATGCTAACTTTACTTCCATTTGATCAAGCATTTGATTATATATATTTTACTTCGGAATCACGTGAGTGACTACGTGAAGAAGCCCCGCCTGGCGCTGGAACGGCATTACGTCATTACGTCGACGCTGAGGGCAGAAGCAAGAGTTGCAGAGCGCAGCTCCTCGCAGCGGCCAGAACGGACCCGCAGGTAAGTGTAAGGAAAAGTGGGGACGATCTAAAAAAGACGTTACGCTGGTAAAAACCAGCAAAGAGAGAAGTAAAGTTAAAATCAGAGTCACGCTGGCGTACTGATTTAGCCAGATGAATGGAAAAGAAAATGGAGAAGTCTCAAAGGAAAATTTCGCGGGTAAAAATGATTGTCTGGGGTGAAGCTAAAGATACGGGACAAGAATTTATGGGCGGATCCGGTTCAGATACCGGTGGCCGCTGATTCACCCGTTAGTGGACTATAATTTCTCCAGAAATACAAACCACGGAGGAAAATGTTCCTAGAAAATGTAAAAAGAAATCCGTGAGGCCCGTGGTTTCTGATAATGACTCTGATAATGAAAGTCATCCGGATAATAAAGCTATATGGCTAAAAATGGAACATATGGAGAAAGTGCTCCAAAATATAATGAGACATGGGTCACAGTACCCAGAAATTTCCCAAAATGACCCTGAGGGGTTTAAATATACAGAATATGGCTATGTGCCAAATTGGGAATTTGAAACTCCGGACCCAGGATTAAGGGCGGAGGAAGTCTCATTGGATATAATTCCAAGTGTATCAGGGCTGCAAAAGACAGACCCTGCAAGTGGTGATGTGGATTATGAGTGCACACCACGAATAAAAAAGAGAAGGCCAGATGTGCCTGAAATGGCAAAAGATGTTGCTATACCTGAAGGAAGTGGTGAGGCTATGGAAGAAAACCTAGCTGCCAGTATTAATTATATGGTATCTCACCAACTTCAAGATTCTGTGATGATTGAAACAGCAGAATTATATAAAACACCGGAAAATGTCACCTCATTGTAGGTACCTATGGTTAATCCGTCTATATGGACGCCTATGACTCCAGGCATGAGAGGACAAGAAATAAGATTTCAAAGAATCTCAATTGATTTCTGCTGCCATTACTGCTTTTGGAAGGCAAATGGAGGGGTTGGAGATGGATAAAATCCAATAAGATACTTTGGGCTTATTATGCAATTCCTTCTAGGAAATTAATTGTATGAGGAAAAATTGGCGATTCGGCCCATATTTCATCCAAGGTTTGCAGGTCTGTGTCGATCAAGTGGTGTTCCAAGCTCCTTGTTACTATTTGGAGAAAACCTGCCTAAACAAATAAGAGAAATGGATGAAGAGGCTAAATTATTAGCCACAAGAGAACCTTTCTTCTTTGGACAAAAAAACGGTATTTTTCGTCAAGAAGGGGATTTGATTTTGGAAACAGAGGCAGGAATATGATAAGAAAATTATTTATCACCCGACACAGCCCTAATGTTCACCCGTATACGGGGAAGAAGGAGACCACCACGTTTCATATGGAGTGGTACAAAAAATGTATTCTATGCTTAAAGAAACTGTGGACAAATCTCCAGTTGGAGGGAGATTACAAATGTTTTATGATGAATGGCTTGCCATCACAACTGATCGGTTTATTTCACAAACAGTTTCAGGAGCTACTATACATTTAAAGAAAGGGTGTTAATTCTCCGGTACAAAATAAACCTGCTTATGGTTTCATGTTTTTCTGCAATTGAAGAGGCAGAAATAAATGTGGAAATTGACAAATAGCTTTAAAAAAGGTGTTTTTGTTATTTATTGAAAAAAACTGTTTGAAACATGAGCATCAATTTGTGTCAAATATAATCCAAGAAAATAAAAAAGATGGTGGTTGCAGAATTATTCTGGACCTTACAAATCTTAATAAATTTGTCGAATATAAACATTTTAAAATGGAAACATTTTAACACTGCAAGACATTTGATATCAGCAGGTTGTTATATGGCTACAATTGATTTAAAGGATGCGTACTATTCAGTTACCAATACATCAGTTCTTTCGAAGGTATTTAAATTTTAATTGACTGGGACAGCTGTGGCAATTCAAAGCTTTACCAAATGGGTTAAGTTCAGCTCCAGGCTCTTTGCAAAGCTGTTGAAACCAGCTTTAGCACAATTAAGAGCACAAAAGCACATCATTTATGGCTTATCTGGATGACATTTTAATCCTCTCAATAGTAATCAGGAATCAGCTGAAAAAATCAGTTTCAGCAACTAAAACTTTATTTGAGAAGTTAGGTTTCTTGATTCATCCAATTAAGTCCCAGCTGCAGCCAGCACAGTCAATTGACTATTTGGGGTTTGTAATTAACTCAGTTACTAACGTTAGTAACTTTGCCAACAGATAAGATTGATGATATTTTGGTGACCTGTAGGGGTCTCATTCACAAACCTTATCCCTCCATCCGAGAAGTAGCAAAGGTTATTTGGTAAACTAGTAGCAGCATTTCCTGCAGTAGAATTTGGTCCATTACATTACCAAAACCTTCAAAGGGACAAAATAAGAGCTCTAAAAAGAGAACATGGCATTTTGATTAGGCCTATGCAATTAACAAAAGAAGCTTTATTGGAATTTACAATGGTGGATTGAAAATGTCCCACAAGCTGCTAAAAAACATTCTGATACAACAGCCTGAAGTAATTTTACAAACAGATGCTAGTGCTCTCGGATGGGGGGGCGACAGATTCATTCACCAGCAGTGGGGGCTGATGGACTGTCAGAGAGGAAATGTTTTCTCCAAACATATGGTATTAACTATTTAGAATTATTGGGTGCATTTTATGGGTTGAAGGCATATTGTTCCACAAAAAGAATCTGCATGTACTGATACAATTAGACAATAAAAAACAGCTGTTGCATA
>CM069145.1:55462466-55729966 GCA_035221665.1 Okamejei kenojei | reverse complement strand
TCTTTTCAGTTTCAGTTTGAGTTTAGTTAAAAAACGACGTTTTTTGGTCGAGACCTTTTTTCAGCCTAGTCAGGGCATGGGAAAGGAGAGATATAGAAAGTGATGTCGAGAGATATGGAACAAATGAATGAAAGATATGCAAAAAAGTAATGATGGTAAATGAAAAAGCTATTGTTAGCTGTTTCCCCGGTGAGAACGGGAACCTGGTGCGACTTGGATGGGGGAGGGATGGAGAGAGGGGGAGTTTCGTGGTAACTTGAAGTAAGATAAATCAATATTCATATAACCATATAACCATATAACCAAATAACAATTACAGCACGGAGACAGGCCCTCTCGGCCCTTCCAGTCCGTGCCGACCATTTGTTTTCCCCTAGTCCCATCTACCTGCACTCAGACCATACGCCTCCATTCCCTTCACGTTCATATACCTATCCACTTTACTTTTAAATGTTAAAATCGATCCTGCCTCCACCACCTCTGCTGGAAGCTCATTCCACACAGCCACCACCCTCTGAGTAAAGAAGTTCCCCCTCACGTTACCCCTAAACTGCTGTCCCTTAATTCTCATGTCATGCCCTCTTGTTTGAATCTTCCCTACCCTCAATGGGAAAAGCTTATCCACGTCAACTCTGTCTATCCCTTTCATCATTTAAAGACCTCAATCAAGTCCCCCCTTAACCTTCTGTGCTCCAAAGATTAAAGACCTAACTTGTTCAACCTTTCTCCTGTAACATATTTGCTGGAATCCTGGCAACATTCTAGTAAATCTCCTCTGTACTCTCTCTATTTTGTTGACATCCTTCCTATAACTAGGCGACCAAAATTGTACACCATACTCCAGAATTGGTCTTACCAATGCCTTGTACAATTTTAACATTACTTCCCTACTCCTATATTCAATGCTCTGATTTATAAAGGCCAGCACACCAAAGGCTTTCTTTACCACCCTATCTACATGCGATTCCACCTTCAGGGAACTATGCACAGTTATTCCTAGATCCCTCTGTTCCACAGCATTCCTCAATTCCCTACCATTTACCATGTACGTCCTATTTTGATTTGTCCTGCCAAGATGTAGCACTTCACACTTATCAGCATTAAACTCCATCTGCCATCTTTCAGCCCACTTTTCCAAATGGCCCAAATCTCTCTGTAGACTTTGAGAATCTACTTCATTATCCACAATACCACCTACCTTAGTATCATCTGCATACTTACTTATCTGCAGATAGCTGTCCATTCTGGTTCTCTAATGGTCCAATTTTATCCCTCGTTATCCTTTTGCTATTAATATAGCTGTAGAAACCCTTTGGATTTACTTTCACCTTTCTTGCCAAAGCAACCTCATATCTTCTTTTAGCCTTCCTAATTTCTTTCTTAAGATTCTTTTTACATTCTTTATACTCCTCTAGCACCTTATTTACTCCATGCCTCCTATAATTATTGTAGATATCTCTCTTTTTTTCGAAACAAGTGTCTAATTTCCCTTGAAAACCATGGCTCTTTCAAATTTTTACTATTTCCTTTCAACCTAACAGGGACATAAAGATTCTGTACTCTTAAAATTTCCCCTTTAAATGTCCTCCATTTCTCTTCTACATCCTTCCCATGAAACAAAGTGTCCCAATTCACTCCTTTAAAATCCTCACGCATTCCCTCAAAGTTAGCCTTTCTCCAATCAAAAATCTCCACTCTAGGTCCTGTTCTGACTCGCTCCATAATTATATTGAAACTAATGGTATTGTGATCACTGGTCCCGAAGTGCTCACCAACGCATACCTCCGTCACCTGTCCTGCCTCATTTCCTAACAGGAGGTCCAGCACTGCCCCTAGGTGATAAGCTGCCCAAGGGAAATATGACATGCTGTTCCTACAATTTGCAAATAGCCTCACTCTGCCAATGGAGGAGGCAAAGGACAGAGTCAAGAGTGTTTTATTGTAATATGTCCCAGATAGAACAATGAAATTCTTACTTGCTGCAGCACAACATAATATGTATACATAGTTCACTGTAAATAATATGATAAACGAGAGAGAGAGAAAAAAATCAGTGTGCATATATACACATTCTCACATATGTTTATATATATATATATATATATATATACACATATATACACGCATACACACATACTCAAAAAACAAATAATAACAGTTCAACCATAATAATAATAATAATTTTAATAATAATAATATTAATAATAATAATAATAATAATAATAATAATAATAATAATAATAATAATAATAATAATAATAATAATAATAATCCATTGTAGTTCAGATTATGATGTTGTAGTGTTTAATAGCCTGTAGGGAAGAAGCTGATCCTGAACCTGGACGTTACAGTTCTCAGGCTCCTGTACCTTCTTCCCTATGGCAGTGGTGAGATGATTGTGTGGTCAGGATGGTGTGGAGCTCTGATGATGTTGGCTGGCTTCTTCACGCAGTGACGCCGATAACTCCCTTCGGATGGGAAGGGGAATTTAAGTATTTCGCAAATGAGAGATCAGGGAGGTCCAGGCGGTCTGATCGAAGGTGTTCAGCGAAATGATCGACCAGTCTACATTTGGTTTCGCTAATGTATAAGAGTCCACATCTTGAACAACGATTGCAGTAGATGAGATTGGAGGAGGTGCAAGTGAACCTCTGCCTAACCTGATAGGATTGTCGGGGGTACCCGGGACAGACACGAGGGAGGAGGTATACGGACAGTACTTGCATCTCATGCGGTTGGAGGGGAGGGGTTGGTTTGAGTGGGAAAGGAGAATTAACCAGGGAGTTGCGGAGGGAACAATCATGGTGGAATGGGGTGGAGATGGGCAGATTTAACTCATGTGACCAGTTGAAGGTGGCGCAAATGTCGGAGGATTATGTGTTGTATGCGACGACTGATTGGGTGAAACGTAAGGCCGAGGGGGTCTCTGTCCCTGTTGCGACTAAGGGGAGGGGGGCAAGGGCTACCAAGGACACACGTGTGAGGGTGTAATCTAAGATTGAATAGGGACTCCCAGTTCTCTAAAGAATTGAGGACTTACCGGATGTCCTGGCCGCAGATGCTGCAAAGACGGGGCGGCAGGGAGTAGGGCATAGAGTCTTGATGGGAAGCAGAGTGGGAAGATGTGTAGTCGAGATAGTTCCGGGAGTCAGTGGGTTTCTAATAGACGCCAGTTGATAGTCTATCTCGTGCAATGGAGACTGTGCGATCAAGAAAGGGGAGGTAGGTGGCGAAGATGGTTTAAGTGAATTTGAATGCAGATTGGAAATTGGTAGTGGTGGTGGTAGATAATAGTTCAGGACTGCTCTCTGTTGTGGTTCAGTTGCGTGATGACAGCTGGGAAGAAACTCGAATAGACAATAGCTACAACAATACAATTCCTACAGTTTAATGACCTCGAAAAGATCATCCACACAATTATCTCCTTCCGCCTCGATTACCTCCCATTACACTAGCATCAGCCAATCTTCCCTGTCCTGCCTGCAACTGGTCCCAAACGCCGCCGCAAAATTCCCGACGGGCACCCGAAAAGGGGACCACATCACCCCGATTCTGGCCCCTCTCCACTAGCTCCCTGTGCGGTTCCGAATACATTTCAAGATCCTTCTTTATGCCTTCAAAGCCCTTAACGGACTTGCCTCCACCCACATCAAAAGTATGCTTACCCACCACACCACCTCCAGATCCCTCATATCGGCCGACTTGGGGTTACTGAACATCCCGCGGTCTAAGCATAAGGTCAGGGGCGACCGCGCCTTTGCGGTTGCAGCTCCTAGATTGTGGAACAGCATCCCTCTTCTAATCAGAACTGCCCCCCCCCCCCCCATCGACTCCTTTAAGTCGAGACTTACAACTCATCTTTACTTTCAAGCCTTTCTTGACGTCCTCTGAGGAAGAGCTATATGTATGTATTTATGTATGTACTTAATCTATGAACCAATGTTGTATAACCGATGTAAAGCACTTTGGCCAACGAGAGTTGTTTTTTAAATGTGCTATAGAAATAAACGTGAATTGACTTGAATCTAGAGGTATGCGATTTCAATCTTCCTGTATTCCGACATCATTGTTTGATATCCGACCCACAATTGCGATGTCGTCTGCGAATTTGTAAATTGCATTAGATTTGTACATGAGTGCACATACGTGGGTGTGCAATGAATAAAGAAGGGGGCTGAGAACGCACGTACCTGTATCATTTTTTGCATAATTGGCTTGGTTTATATGACGTTCCCTAGTCAATTGTCGTTGACAGCAGCTTGTAGCTGTAACTGAACTGTATTTTATGTTCCCTTGTACAAAACAAATTGACCTCACAGTTAGCTAGGCATTCTGTGTACATGTTTCTGAATGTTCCTGAATGAGGCTATTAAACTGAACTCAAACAAAACTTTGATCATTAATAGCCCATTGCACTTGATCTGTTTATTTGTGTGTGTGTGTGTGTGTGTGTGTGTGTGTGTGTGTGTGTGTGTGTGTGTGTGTGTGTGTGTGTGTGTGTGTGTGTGTGTGTGTGTGTGTGTGTGTGTGTGTGTGTGCGTGTGTGTGTGTGCGTGCGTGTGTGTGTGTGTGTGTGTGTGTGTTTAGATATAGATAGATATATATATATAGATATATATATATATAGATATATATAGATATAGATATAGATATTGATATAGATATAGATATAGATATATATATATAGATATAGATATATATATTCATTGGTTTATGGTCACACTGATCAGTTCTGTTCTGTATTTATTTATGCTTACTTTTTTTTCTGTTGTGCTGAAGCAAAGCAATAAATTCATTGTCCAATCTGGGCCACATGACAATTAACTCTCGACAATCTTGAATCTTGAATCTTGAAGGTAGGAGAGGATGTTTGGTATCGTCGAGGCGAGGGTTTAGCGAGGCGAGTGGATTAGTCGAGGTGTAGGTTTGTAAGCGAGGGAAAGTGAGCGTAGGTGAGGTGAGGAGATGTGGGTTCAGGAAGGGAGCTCAGGAAGGGAGACCGAGGTGCTGCTGAAGGAGACGGGACCACTGCCTCACAAGGCAGAGAATTCCACATATTCACCAATATGGGTGATTTTTTTTTTCTCATCTCAGTGCTAGGCAAAGAGACATTTCAGGTAACAGTTTTGTAAAGATTTTTTAGCTGTATGAGGCTATTAATTGAATATGATTTTTAAGGCTTTGGGCACGCTAGTGGCGGGAAACATGTTTCCAGTGCTGGGTGAGTTCAGAACCAGGGCCCATAGTTTAAGAATAGGGCGTGGGCCAAACGGAGATGAGGAAATACTTCTACACACAGTGTTGTCAATCTATGGAATGCTCTGTCTCAGAAGGCCATGGAGGCCAATTCTCTGGAGACTTTCAAGATTGATAGATAGATAGATAGATAGAGCACATGATAGCACAGTCAATTGATATGGGGAGAAGGCATGAATGGGATACTGATTGTAGATGATCAGCCATGACCACAGTGTATGGCAGTGCTGGCTCGAACTGCCGATCGGCATACTCCCACCTATTGTCCGTTGTCTATTTCATGAAATATATATCTTTTGGGGGGTTATTTTACTGCTTGTGTGTCAGAATAATTCTAAGTTTATGTTATGTAAACTTCCTGCAGAACGTATGAGAATCACTTTCAATTTATTGGAAATGCAGGAGCTTCGGGGGGCGTTGCACCCTGAATCCCCACTGGGGCTCTCCCCCTGGCCCCAGCAGGGGGCCTGGCTAGTCTTCTGAACCCCCGGCCAATACTTCTTACCTTTTTTTCTGGAGGTGAATATCATGCTTAAAAAATTTCTTTGCCTAAGAAAATTGCTTAAGAAAATTGGGTCTACTGTACGAGAAGGTTTTTTAAAAAATAATAATATTAATATTATAGTGTAATTCAATACAAAATAATAGTTAAAATAAAAAGATAACAGGTTATTAAAGTATCATGTGGGCTAGCCGTAAACAAATAAATGTTCAAATTACGGATGATTCATTCTAAACATATTAATATAAAATAATTATAAATAATTTAATACACTATTAACATTTATGACAGAAATTAACATTTGTGGTAAGCTCTCGTGGAACAAACCCATTGAAAAAGATAACAGTGGTTACCCAGACTTCTTGCTGGTTGCGAAGGGGCCTCCAGTTCGAGCTTTAGGGCCCCAAAAATGTAGGGCCGCCACTGTGTACCAGTCCACCGCAACATGGAACTCCATATTCCAATAATTCCCAAGCTCTCCAAAACATCGCCAAATCTCCCACATGTATTGTATATAATCAAATATGTGTATTCCATGTGCGAAGTTATCAAGCTCCCGTAATCTGAAAAGTTACTTCTGACTAATTTTCAAAAATAATCCTTGCTGAGAGCCACGAATCTTTTGGTCTTGGATAGAAGCTGGATGACATGTAATGGTAAATATTTACAGATCTTTAATATTTTTTGCATGGAAACTATCCGACATCCTCCGTAATCAGGTTTTACACTCTTTCCAGACTGTCATATTCTCTGCAGTACTTTTTGCATTTCTTTACAAGACGTCACCAAATTTTACAGAATATTAAGGACAGTTGAAAACCCAATGAAAATCCTAGGCGAATACCAATTGCCATATTACAGCAAACTAAGGTCATCTTTTATATAGTTCAATGTTGCACCGAGCTCTCGTGGGTATTGGAGGGAAACCAACCATCTGGAGGATAATGAGATTAGTTATATTAGAAACAAGGGTGGCCCAGACATAGTGGACCGAAAGCAGTGTTCTTGTGATGTATTGTTCTATGTGCCATATTCTATTTTGGATATATGTATCAAAGAAGCTCACTTTCAACACAATTTTTCGATACCTTACAAAGTAAGTCAAAAGGATCCAACAACTGCAATATTAGTCGATTGGAATATTTATAAGAACTAATGAAACTTACATTGAGACTTACTACTGGGATATTCCTTCTCCTGAATTTGCTTTAAATTTTGCAACTGTATGCATACAGTCGCGAATGTCTATGAATAACCGGTCCAGGGCACTGGCATGTGGTATCTGTACATTACATCGTTTAGATGTGAAATCAGAGTAAACTAATGGATGACCGCGGAAAGGTTAGTGGAAAGTAAGCGTGGTAAGGCATGGGTTGAGTTTTCCTAACAGCTAGCTTAGGGTCAATGGGTTAAACGGCTATTATTGTGATTGGCATGAAATTGAATTCCACATTTCCAAATTGAATATTGTCGCATTTCCCACGCAATACTCAATTGTGCAGAGAGGTCAGCCGGAGGGTTGGTGAGAGCAGCACACTCGACGTTTTCCACATAGACTGTAGCAAGGCCTTAGACAAGGTGCAGCTGTTGCTGGCTCGCTCTAATGATCATATCATATGGCATCCAGGTTGGCCTGATTGACAGAAAATAAGGTTGTGCACGATTATAGCAGGATATCAATCAATTTTCGTGGCTACGGGATGTCAACCTCAATGAGCAACGCATTGATATAAATGGAATGAATGCATGCAAATAAGATTACTATAAACAGGAATAATGATCGCCGTAGATTCAGTGAATCAAATTGGCTGTTTCTTTACTGTGCACCTATACAATTCCACTACGACATTACAACATAATGGGACGACTGAACAAGAGCGCGTAAATGCGTTTTCAGGGAAATGACTTGGACTCAATGAGTGAAATCGCATCCGCTTACGTAAAAATGAATCCATGAGCAAAATAAGTATATGTACTGCAAATGAAAACTGTCGGACAACGATAACTAGCGTTGTGCTTCCACGATGATCTTAAAGCGATCGTACATTATCCTTTGTGATCATTTTGTTCTGTACAGATTGTCCTTTATCTGTATAGCCAAGGCTACCACACGTCCCCAGTTTTTGCCTTCGCCATCATCATCATCATCACCGAACATCTACGTTTGTTATATTCGTCAATGTGTTCCCTTGAGCCAGGCTCCCTCCGCCTGACATGTCACTCATTCCTTTGTTTGACAAGGGCCTTGATATCCCTCCTCAACCAGGTCTCCCTGAACATGCCAACCTGCTCTTCACTCTGACCCTGAACTCTGAAGAAGGGTCTCAACCCGAAACGTCGCCTATTTCCTTCGCTCCATAGATGCTGCGTCACCCGATGAGTTTCTCCAGCATTTTTGTCTACCCTGAACTATCCTGCTCTCATTTTCAAAAACTTTCCACTTTCCAGATATTTCCCCCCGTGATAAACATAGCCCCAATCAACCTCCGCGAGTTCCTATCTAATACGGTGCACCAGTTAAGAATGTTAAATATTTGACGAGTTCGAGGATTCGGCATTTCTGTTTTACAACAGGGTCTGAGGCAGGAGGCAGAGAAGGGAAGCATTCAGACCCAACATGTAGGGGGGAAAAGAAAAAATAATAAACGGAGAATAAGAGGTGGTGGGTTTCCAGGGCAAAAATCAAAAGGGGCCACTTGTCAACATAATTGTATAAGGAGTAAGAGTGTTGTAAAAACAAGCCTGAAGGCTTTGTGTCTCAATGCAAGGAACATTCGTAATAAGGTGGACGATTTGAATGTGCAGATAGTTATTAATGACTATGCTATAGTTGGGATCACGGATACATGGCTCCAGGGGGACCAAGGCTGGGAGCTGAACATCCAGGGATATTCAATATTCAGGAGGGATAGACAGAAAGGAAAGAAGGTGGGGTAGCGTTGCTGGTGAAAGAGGAGATTAATGCAATAGAAAGGAAGGACACTAGCTTGGAGGATGTGGAATCGATATGGGTAGAGCTGCGAAACTCTAAGGGGCAGAACACGCTAGTGCGAGTTGTGTACAGGCCACCTAACAGTAGTAGTAGAGTTGGGGATGGCATCAAACAGGAAATTAGAAATGCGTGCAACAAGGGTAAAACAGTTATAATGGGTGACTTCTATCTACATATAGATTGGGTGAACCAAATGGGCAGGAGTGCTGAGGAAGAGGATTTCTTGGAATGTATGCGGGATAGTGTTCTCCACCAACATGTAGAGGAACCAACGAGAGAGCAGGCTATTCTAGACTGGGTATTGAGTGATGAGGAAGGGTTAGTTAGCAGTCTTATTGTGCGTGGCCCCTTGGGCAAGAATGACCATAATATGGTTGAGTTCTTCATTAGGATGGAGAATGACATAATTAAGTCAGAAACAAGGGCTCTGAACTTAACCAAAGGTAACTTTGAAGGTATGAGACGTGAATTTGGCCAAGGAAGACCGGCAAGTGATTCTTAAAGGGTTGACAGTGGATGTGCAAAGAAGGTATTTAAAGACTGCATGGATGAACTACAACAATTGTTCATCCCAGTATGGCAAAATAATAAATCAGGTAAGGTAATGCATCCATGGATAACAAGAGAAATCAGGGATAGTATAAAAACAAAAGATGAAGTATACATATTAGCCAGAAAAAGCAGCCTACCAGAGTCCAGCAGCGGAGGACAAAGGGCTTCATTAGGAAAGGGAAAATAGATTATGAAAGAAAACTGGCAGGGAACATAAAAACTGACTGCAAACGTTTTTATAGATTGTGAAGAGAAAGAGATTAGTTACATCAAATGTAGGTCCCTTGCAGTCAGAAACAGGTGACTTGATCATGGGGAACAAGGACATGGCAGACCAATTGGATAACTACTTTGGTTCTGTCTTCACTAAGGAAGACATAAATAATCTGCCGGAAATAGCAGGGGATCGGGGGTCAAATAAGGTGGAGGAACTGAGTGAAATCCAGGTTAGCCGGGAAGTGGTGTTGGGTAAATTGAATGGATTAAAGGCCGATAAATCCCCAGGGCCAGATAGTCTGCATCCCAGGGTACTCAAGGAATTAGCTTCAGAAATAGTGGATGCATTAGTGATAATGTTTCAAAACTCCTTATATTCTGGAGTAGTTCCTGAGGATTGGAGGGTAGCTAATGTAACCCCACTTTTTTCAAAAGGAGGGAGAGAGAAAACGGGGAATTACAGACCAGTTAGTCTAACATCAAACATTGTGGGGAAACTGCTAGAGTCAGTTATTAAAGATGGGATAGCAGTACGTTTGGAAAGTGCTGAAATTATTGGACAAATTCAGCGTGGATTTACGAAAGGTAAATCATGTCTGACGAATCTTATAGAATTTTTCGAGGATGTAACTAGTAGAATGGATAAGGGAGAACCAATGGATGTGTTATGTCTAGACTTTCAGAAGGCTTTCGACAAGGTCCCACATAAGAGATTAGTATAAAAACTTAAAGCACGCGGTATTGGGGGTTCAGTATTGATGCGGATAGAGAACTGGCTGGAAGACAGGAAGCAAAGGGTAGGAGTAAACGGGTCATTTTCAGAATGGCAGGCAGTGACTAGTGGGGTACCGCATGGCTCAGTGCTGGGACCCCAGCTATTTACAATATATATTAATGATTTGGACGAAGGAATTAATTGCAACATCTCCAAGTTTGCGGATGACACTAAGCTGGGGGGTAGTGTTAGGTGTGAGGAGGATGCTAGGAGGCTGCAAGGTGACTTGGATAGGCTGGGTGAGTGGTCAAATGCATGGCAGATGCAGTAAAATGTGGATAAATGTGAGGTTATCCATTTTGGTGGCAAAAACAGGAGGGTAAACTATTATCTGAATGGTGGCAAATTAGGAAAAGGGGAGATGCATCGAGACCTGGGTGTCATCGTACACCAATCATTGAAAGTAGGCATGCAGGTGCAGCAGGCAGTGAAGAAAGAAAATGGTATGTTAGCATTCATAGCGAAAGGATTTGAGTATAGGAGCAGGGAGGTTCTACTGCAGTTGTACATGGTTTTGGTGAGACCACACCTGGAGTATTGCGTACAGTTTTGGTCTCCAAATCTGAGGAAAGACATTCTTGCCCTAGAGGGGGTACAGAGAAGGTTCACCAGACTGATTCCTGGGATGTCAGGAATTTCATATGAGGAAAGACTGGATAGACTTGGCTTGTAGTCGCTAGGATTTAGAAGACTGAGGGGGGATCCTATGGAAACTTACAAAATTCTTAAGGGGTTGGATAGGCTAGATGCAGGAAGATTGTTCCCGGTGCTGGGGAGGTCCAGAACAAGGGGTCACAGTCTAAGGATAAGGGGGAATTCCTTTAGGACCGAGATGAGGAGAACATTTTTCACACAGAGAGTGGTTAGTCTCTGGAATTTTCTGCCACAGAAGGTAGTTGAGGCCAGTTCATTGGCTATATTTAAGAGGGAGTTAGATGTGGCCCTTGTGGCTAAAGGGACCAGGGGACATTGGGAGAAGGCAGGTACAGGATACTGAGTTGGCTGATCAGCCATGATCATATTGAATGGCGGTGCAGGCTCGAAGGGCCGAATGGCCTACGCCTGTGTAGAGAAGATACACAGACACCGTAAGGTCTTCACTACTTTATTAATCATACATCATATAGCCCTAGCTGTACGTGGTCTGTCACGATCACCAGAGATAGAGCTAGGGGCGTGTGGTTTATACTTATACTAACTGGTGGGGTGGGGGGGTGGTCAGCATGGACATCGTCACTATCAATTAAAGGTGTATACACATATCATCTACATCCTTCCTCTACCAAAACAAACAGTGAGTGACAGGGCGACCACTCTCATGCGCTAGGGTAAATGCAAACAGTAAAGCACGGGAGTACAGAATCACGCGTAATCGCCGTAACGGACCGACGGCCTGACCAGGCGACCAGACCGGGTCCGCACCTCACCATCACCTCCTTCCCAGACGGGAACAAGCGGGGACGACGCCGGGGCATGGTGGGGGCTACGGACAGGAGAACCACTGGTCGACAAATGCATCGGGGGGGATGGCGAAGAGAAGGGCGAGGAAGCCTGAGAAAGCGGGACCGCAGCCGGGAGGCAGACAGGAGCAGGACGAGGGGGGGTGATCCCAGAGGAACGGGCAATGCACTGGGCCGCGACAGTGGCAGCGGGAGAGCATTCGGAGCCGCTGGGGGAGGGAGAGGCTCGTTCACGAGCCGGAGATGCTGGCGGGACCGGCAGTACACACTTCCGTCGTGGTTGACAAGGTACGAATGAGGGGAACCGGCAAACCGACGACCACGGCCAGCTTGGAACGGCCAGAAGTGGACCTCATACGGACGACCTGGCCGGGGAGAAGAGGGCGGAGGACACGGCAGGACCTGTCGTGGGAACGCTTCTGTATACCGTGTTTTTGGGCAATGTGTTTCTGGACCAAGGCAGGTTTAAAGACGGAGGGGGACAGGGACTGCTGAGACACCTGGACCGTGGGCCTTGTGACTCGGGACATGAGTCGCTGAGCCGGGGAGCCCAGGGCATGGTTGCGGGAGATGTTACGGAGGTTCAGCAGGGCCAGGTAGATGTCGGAGCGGGATAGGCGGCAACAGTCCAATAATCCTTTAGCACTGTGGACCGCGCACTCGGCCAGTCCATTGTTCGGCGGGTATTCCGGGCTACTGGTGTAATGACGAAAGTTCCATCGTTCGGCAAAAGCGTCGGAACTCGGCACTGGTGAACTGGCTGCAGTTGTCCGACTGCAGGCTGGCCGGTGACTCGAAGATGGCAAAGTGGCGGCGCAACTTCTCGATGACTGCAGAGGATCGCTCATCTAGAGGTATCTGCCAGAACAAACTCTTGGCATCAAGAACCGAGAACACGGTGGCAGGGCCGACCTGTGCAGCAACATCCTCCATCGTCCGCATGGGATAGTGCGGGCGCCTGATGGCCAAGTTCAAGTCCGTAGGGTTGATGCAGATCCGTATTTCCCTCTTGTCTTTCTTCGCAGTGACAACCATAGTAGAAACCCACCGGATGGAGTCCGTTACTGGCTTCAGGATGCCCGTGGCCACCATCTCGCGAAGAGCAGACTCGACCTTGCCCCTCATGGCGAAGGACACACGGTGCGGGGGACCGATGACTGGCGTGATGTCGGGATTGAGGGCAATCTTGTAGCTGCAGGGCAACTTCCCCAGCTTCGAGTCAAACCGGTCAGGGAATTCGGCCAGCGGATTCTGGGGTACCTCTACCAGGTGGACATCGCTGTGGAATCTCACCAATCCGAGGTCCTGGCAGGCCTCCACGCCGAGCAGGGAGTCACATTTACCGTCTAGCAGGAAGAAAGAGAGGGGCCGAGAGATCTTCAGCACCTTGCAGTGGAGAGTGGCCCTCCCCACAGGAACAAGTACGCCACCCCCATAGGCACGCAAAACAGCACTGTCTGTGGAAACGGGCTGATTATTTCTTATCTTCTTGAACAGGCCTTTTGACATAACTTAGCAGCAGCCCCCGTATCCACCTTAGCAGAGAAGGCAATGCCGTCCACTGTAACGGTCGGGTCCGTTATCAGAGCAGCTGCACCTCGCAAGGAAAACAAGAGTCAGAGTAAGACGGGGGAGTTCATCATGCTGGAGATGGGAACCAGACGCTGTATCATCACGTGTCAGGTATCGAGACGGTTTCTGCTATGGCTGTGCAGGGTTCCCACAGGAACGGCATGCTGCCGAGAAATGGTTGGGCTTGTTGCAGAAATTACAGGTTTTCCCCAACGCCGGGCATGCATTAGAACGGTGTGAAACAAAGTTACAATTCGGACATCGTTGAGGCGGTCTGAAGCCCTGCAGTGGGCTTGCCCCCTGTCGCTGGGGAGCATTGTACTGGCGACCAGCGAGACTGGCTGCGTGGACCACAGGGTCAGGTACAGCGGAGGAGACAGCCTCAGCTAAACGAGAGGCATGCAACGCCTCATTGAATGTCAGATCAGGCTTACGCAGCAGCTTAGAGCGCAGCTTATCATCCCGTAGACAAAAGACCAAGATGTCACGGGTCAAATTATCAGGGGTCAGGACATGCAGGTCACATCGGCGAGCAAGTTGGTGCAGCGCGGCCACGAAATTGTCAATAGATTCCCCAGGGTTTTGGCGTCGGGAGAACAGTTTGAAACGCTCTAAGATGTGGTTAGTGGGAAGGTCACGCATCGCCGTAAATTTAGCAAGCAGACATACCAGGTCCTGGATACTCTCACCCTGTCCATAGATGAATGACTCGGATCACGCAAGCGCTTCGGGACCAACTAGATTAAGCAGCAGGAAAGCCTTGACAGCGGGTCCACAGCAGGGTGAGCGATTGTAACATAATTCTCAAATTCACGTCGGAACACACTCCAGCGATGAGTGATGTCTGCATCAAAGACTAGGATGTCAGGTTTACGACAGACAGAAGCCATCACGGCACAGGGAGGGGGTACTGGGACTAAGAAAATAAAACGCGACAGACTGGAGAAGCAGGAACAAGAACTTCTGACGCCATGTAGAGACGGTACACAGACACCTTAAGGTCTTCACTACTTTATTAATCATACATCAAATAGCCCTAGCTGTACAGGGTCTCTCACGATCACCAGAGAGAGAGCTAGGGGCGTGTGGGTTACAATTATACTAACTGGTGGGGGGGGGGGGTGGTTAGCAAGGACATCGTCATTATCAATTAAAGGTGTATACACATATCATCTACAGCCTGCACCTATTTTCTATGTTTCTATGTTTCTATAACTGATAGAATTATGGTTTTCTAACGGATCTAGTCCCAAAGTGCTCCACTTCTGACACTTCGGTCACTTGCCGCGCCTCGTTCCCAAACAGGAGGTCCCAATATCGGGCCCTCTCTGGAAGGACCTTCCATTCTGCTCAAGAAAAATATCATGGACACCATTAAAACATTCCACCACGTGCAAGCATTTTGCGCTGTGGGATTTTTAGTCAATACGAGGAAGCGCCTTCTGTCATGACATTACTATCTTCCACCTATCTGACATTTCCCGACGTATTCGCTCCTGTAATTCCGGCTGACTATTGGGGACACAGACGAGAACATCACAATGATCATTGTCTTCTGTTTTCTAAATCTCGCTAACTTAGTTCATGCAACTTTCTTTATAAGAGACATTTAATGTTCAAAGCCAATGCCACCATACGTTGAAACTGAAATGCACTGGGTATTTATTAATGATTATTACATAGTAGCGACAGGAGAATATAATTCAAAGATCAGCCGTGCTCTCGTGATTTCTAGCGGAGACCGAATCTAAACAATTGCATCAAATACACGCGGCGTGATAGAAAATAATCGTCAATGGCAAGTAAATGACAAGTCTGTCTGCATATTCACAGCGGATGCAATGACATTTGCAGCATCAGGTTGTCAGTGATGAGCGAGGAGCGACCGCGTCTTCCTGGTGCAGTTTTGCCAAGTTAGGTTTTACTTCGTTCATCTCATATATAACAATGTACAATTCCAAACATATTTCAAAGTTTTAATATTTTAAATTTCGTGGCATGCCAACGTCATCCAAGCTACTTAACTTTAAAAACAAATGGGACACTGAGAATAATAAACACAAAGTGCTGGAGTCATTCAGCGGGTCGGGGCAGTGGCTTTGGAGAACATGCGTCGGTGATGGTTCGGGGCAGTACTCAACTTCAGGCATTGCTAAAAAATACATCTATTGATGTTCCTGGACACATCATCAGTGATGTCACCTGGGGTCATTGGGTGTTTCGGGTTTTTCAACATCAGACACCCTCACCCATGCGACACAGCCGTGGTTGATCAGACCACGATTTGTGTTCAGCTGGCATTCGCTCCTCCCCTTGGATTTTCTCTCCTGATCCAGACCCATCTCGAGGCCTTCTCCGCTGCCTCTGTGGTGTTCTTGGTGGCTCTTCGCCACTCCGTTGATGCCCATTCCACTCAAGGCTTTGTAGAGCGATTACCCTGCAAAAACTCTGCAGCCAACCTCGATGGGAATACACCTTGCCTTCCAGCCCTGGTTACGACAGTCTATGACCAGCTCTTCATAACTGGTCACCTTCCTCTCGTGGCCCTCCTCCAGACGGTCCTCCCACGGCACAGTCAGTTTCAACAAGACAATGTTTTGGTCGCCTCTCAGACCAGGAGGATATTTGAGATCTTGGTCGCCTCTGAGACCAGGCAGAGTCTGTCGACTACGACACTGAGACAAAAAGTCTGTCCGAAGAAAGGTCCACTTCCCGAATGCTGCTTGGCCCGTTTACTCCCCCCCCCCCCCCCCCCCCCCCCGCCCCCCAACAATTTAGGTACTGCTCAAGGTTCCTCCACGTGCAGTCTCTTGTATCTCCTACGATTCTGATAGGCACTTGTCTAACTCATTACTCAAATTGCGCAATTATTGTAACAGATCATGCCACGCAACCTTCTCCTCCCTGGGGAGTTGCCATGATGTATAAAGATGAAGTTGTTTTGTACACAGTGTTAGATGTGCTCCGAAATTCTGATCAACATGCATGGAATACCGGAAGGTCTCCTATTTGCCATTTACTATCCAGTCCTTGCAGCCATTGGAGTTCCAGGTGAAGTTCTGTTCTTAGTAAATTGTTCTGGATAGTTTTCCCGTTATAAATACTTCGTCTTCTATTTTGTAAGCTGCTACAGCGTTCGAATAACATATAATATCACTGGTTATGTGTAGTTTTATAAACCTGCTGAATACATGAGTTTCTGAATTGTTCCGCTACTCAGTTGTATCATTATTTTCAAAACTAAGAAAGACTGGAAATACTTATCAGTTAAGTCATTTTATTTGTAAAGGAGAGTAAAATTCTTCATTTATCGAATAGAATCGTTGTTTTGAAATGTGTCATCCCGACAACGTTGTGCGACCCAATGGGTATTTCTAACACGTTGTGTTTATATTCTATTGTCGCAATGTTTTTGTGAGTGGGCCAATGGATTGCTACATGTTTTCACAGTGCATTCGAAGAACGATTTTCTTGTTCACCCGATTGAATAAAGCGACCTACTCCTGAACTCCATTTCATTTCTCGCGTGCGTAGATTCGATATCACTTCTAAACTCCTATGTCGGTCTTTTTCTCATCCGCTAGTGACAGTGCAAAGTCATTGCAGCGTTTGCATTGAACTTACAGTAAGAAATTCAATATCTGTCGTGGAAATTGAGCGCTGAGAGAGCGCAGTGATGTCGAAGGATTAACTCACAGGTCGACTCTGGCACAAAATGCATGTCACAAACGCTGTATTGTGTTCTTTCTGTGCTGACAATGTCCCACCTAATGAGGTTTAACAATTTGTGTTCCCCTTTGTTTACGATCTCTAATTTGCTCATTGATTTCGTCCTTTTATCTTTTTCGCAGCTAATTTGGCAGTGATTGTGATCCTGTCCCGAGGAAGGTGCGGCCTTTCCAAGTGCATCACTTATTATCTGGTGGCTATGTCTGTGACCGATCTTTTGCTTATTGTCACGGCTGTGATATTAAATAGAGTGGTAGGTATATATTTCCCATCCAGCTTCCTTTCCATCACTCCAGTCTGCAGCGTCAGCTTTGTTCTTATTTACGGAATCCGAGATTGTTCTGTCTGGGTAACTGTGGTATTCACATTTGATCGATATGTAGCTATTTGTTGCCAGAAGCTGAAGACAAAATATTGCATCAAGAAAACAGCGGCTATAATAATAGGAACCGTCTGTTGTGTGAGCTGTGTCAGAAACATTCCATGGTACTTTGTATACAAACCTGCCTTTTACATCGATGGCGTACCTTGGCTCTGCAACGCAAAATTAACCTTCACTACCTTACCTGCATGGGGGGCATTCGATTGGATTCACCGCATCTTAACTCCATGTCTTCCATTCTTTCTGATATTGCTTTTCAATGTACTCACCATCAGACATATTCTGGCGGCGATTAGAATTCGAAGAAGACTATTGTGCACCGGAAAAGGGGAGAATCAGTGTGACCCAGAGACGGAAAGCCGGAGAAAATCCATAGTTTTGCTCCTGTTAATTTCTTGCGGTTTCATCCTGTGCTGGATGTTGTTTTTTATCACGTTCCTTTATGTCCGGATTGCGAAGGTTAAATATTTCTCGGGTTCTAACTTCAAAGATTCAAATTTTATTCTGGAGGAAAGCGGATTTATGCTTCAGCTTTTGAGTTCCTGTATAAATCCGTTCATTTATGCAGTCACACAGAGAAAAATCAAAGAGGAGTTAAAGAGAGGAGTGAAATATCCATTTATTTTGATTGTCAGGTTATTTGAATTATGCTAACTTTACTTCCATTTGATCAAACATTCGATTATATATATATATGTGTGTGTTAATACATTAACAGTCCCCTTTACCGTATCTGACAAGCGTATCTCGTGTTGTCTTGCTATCCTTCTGATATACTTATTATATGTACACGCTTACACGCTTCTGCTACCGCCCATTTTTCGAAGAACAGTGAAATTCTTTTGTTCGTGGGAGCCTGTGGAAATAGCACACATTACAGACGAGCCATTCACAGTGTACGCATAAATGATACGGGAATAACGCTTAGTGCAAGGTACCTTCAGTAAAGCCCGATCAAGCATACTGCGAGGGTCCCCTATGAAGTAGATGGTAGTGGAGGAATGAACTGCAGATGCTGGTTTAACCCGAAGATAGACATAAAAAGATGGAGTAACTCGGTGGAACAGGCAGCATCTCTGGAGAGAAGAAATGGGAGACGTTTTTTGGTCGAGACCTTTTTTTCAGCCAAGTCAGGGGAAAGGGAAACGAGAGATATAGAAAGTCATGTCGAGAGATATAGAACAAAGGAATGAAAGATATGCAAAAAAGCAATGATGATAAATGTAAAAGGCTGTTGTTAGCTCTTTGCCCGGTGAGAACGGGAATCTGGTGCGACTTGGATGGTGGAGGGATGGAGAGAGGTGGAGTGTAGAGGTTACTTGACGTAAGATAAATCAATATTCATACTAGTGGGTTGTAAGCTGCCCAAGGGAAATAGGAGATGCTGTTCCTCCAATTTACAAATAGCCTCACACTGACAATGGAGGAGGTAAAGGATAGAGTCAAGCATGAAGAGTCAGGAGTATTTTATTGTCTTATGTCCCAGATAGAACAATGAAATTCTTACTTGCTGCAGCACTACAGAATATGTAAACATCGTTCACTGTAAATAATATGATAAACGAGAGAGAGAAAAAAATCAGTGTGTATATATACACATTCTCACATATGTTTATATATACTCTAAAAGCAAACAATAACAGTTTAGTAATAATAATAATAATAATAATAATAATAATAATAATAATAATAATAATAATATAAAAATGATATATTGTAGTTCAGATTATGAGGTTGTAGTGTTTAATAGCCTGTAGGGAACCTGGACGTTACAGTTATCAGCCTCATGTACCTTCTTCCCTATGGCAGTGGTGAGATGAGTGTGTGGTCCGGTTGGTGTGGAGCTCTGACGGCTGGCTTCCTTACGCAGTGACTCCGACAAATCCCTTCGATGGCGGAGAGGTCAGAGCCGGTGATTGACTGGGCAGTTCTCAACTTTTTGCAGTCTTTTCCGCACATGGACTTTCAAGTTGCCGAACCAGGCCATGATGCAACAGTCAATATGCTCTCTACTGTGCTCCAGTAGAAGTTCAAGAGAATCCTCTTTGACATACCGAATCACCGTAACCTTCTCAGCAAGTAGAGGCGCTGATGTGCTTTCTTTATAATTGCAACAGTGTGCTGGGTCAGATTTGGAATGGGAAGGGGAATTTAAGTATTTGGCAAACGGGAGATCAGGGAGGTCCAGGCGGTCTGATAGAAGGTGTTCAGCGAAACGATCGCCCAGTCTACGTTTGGTTTCGATAATGTATAAGAGTCCGCATCTTGAACAACGGATACAGTAGATGAGATTGCAGGAGGTGCAAGTGAACCTCTACCTAACCTGATAGGATTGTCGGGGTCCCTGGACAGACACGAGGGAGGAGCTATACGGACAGTAGTTGCATCACCTGCGGTTGGAGGGGTGGGGGTGGTTTGAGCGGGAAGTGAAATTAACCAGGGTGTTGCTCTCTGTTGTGGTTCAGTTGTGTGATGACAGCGCGGAAGAAACAAGAAGAGACGATAGCTAAAATAAAACAATTCCTCCAGTTTGATGCCCTCGAGAAGATCATCCACACATGTATCTCCTCCCGCCGCGATTACTGCCACTCCCTTTACACTGGCATCAGCCAATCTTCCCTGACCTGCCTGCAACTGGTCCAAAACGCCGCAGCGAGACCCCTGACGGGCACCCGAAAAAGGGGCCACATCACCCCGATTCTGGCCTCTCCCCACTGGCTCCCTGTGCGGTTCCGAATACATTTCAAGATCCTTATTTATGTCGACAAAGCCCTTAACGGGCTTGCCCCCACCTACATCAAAAGTCTGCTTACCCACCACACCACCTCCAGATCCATCGGATCGGCCGACTTGGGGTTACTGAACATCCCGCGGTCTAGTCATAAGCTCAAGGGCGACCGAGCCTTTGCGGTTGCAGCTCCTAGACTGTGAAACAGCATCCCTCTTCCCATCAGAACTGCCCCCTCCATCGACTCCTTTAAGTCGAGACTTAAAACTCATCTTTACTCTCAAGCCTTTCTTGACGTCCTCTGAGGGAGGGCTATATGTATGAATTTATGTATGTACTTAATCTATGAACCAGTGTTTTATAACATTAGTCCCTCCACCGACGTAAAGCACTTTGGCCAACGTGAGTTGTTTTTTAAATGTGCTATAGAAATATAAGTCACTTGACTTGAATCTGGAGGTATGCGATTTCAATCTTCTTCCTGTCCTCCGACTCATCATTATTTGATATCCGATCCACAATTGCGGTGTCGTCTGCGAATTTGTAAATTGAATTAGATTTGTACATACGTGGGTATACAATGAATAAAGAAGGGGGCTGAGAACGTACGTACCTGTCTCATATTTGCATAATTGGCTTGATTTATATGACGTTCCCTAGTTAATTATCGTTCATAGCAGCTTGTAGCTGTAACTGAACTGTATTTTATTTTCCCTTGTACAAAAAAATTGACCTCGCGGTTAGCAAGGCATTCTGTGTACATTTTCCTGAATTTTCATCACCTGGCCACTGCAAAAGATTTGGTAACCGATATATTGCCTTTTGCCTGTATCTCTCTCACTGCCCCGTGTCGGCGTCACCAATATCCACATCCGAACAATTCGCACCCTCCTGCCATTTCCAAGCCTCACAAATTCAATGAAGAGCATCAACAGTAATATTCCTTATGCCATTTTACCAAACGGCCGTAATATGAAACGTTGCTTTTTCCCAATCCTCAAAATAAATCACTGCTGGAAGGTACCAACGCTTTATTTTGTTCAAGTCCGAACTTTTATTCGTGGATTGAACTGCACAAATTGCCGATTTGGAACAACAAACCAGGAGATGTTTGAATTTTGATCAAAAGACAAAATGCTGGAGGAACTGTATGCGTCGGGCAGTATCTGTGGAGCCAATGAACAGACGAATTTAGAATCGAGATCTTTATTCGGACTCTGAACTCGAAGTGAAGACTCGGAGTGTAAACGGAGGGGTCCCGACCTGAAATATCACCTGTCCATTACCTCCACAGATTCTGCCACTTGTGTTTTTTATAGTCCCGTGTTTCCGTCACAACTATTGCTCGCAGAATTTGAGTTGAAATGGGATGATATGCCATGTTAACAATTTAACACATTTTCCTCACGATTTAGTCCGTAAGAAGATTCCATTTTATTTAAAAGATTGTAATATTTCCTGTTTCACACCAAATTGCAGTGCTGGGACCCCACCTATTTACAATATATATTAATGATCTGGTTGAGGGAATTGAATGCAACATCGCCAAGTTTGCGGATGACATGAAGCTGGGGGGCAGTGTTAGCTGTGAGGAGGGTGCTAGGCGGCTGCAAGGTGACTTGGATAGGTTGGGTGAGTGGGCACATGCATGGCAGATGCAGTATAATGTGGATAAATGTGAGGTTATCCACTTTGGTGGCAAAAACAGGAAAGTAGAATATTATCTGAATGGTGGCCGATTACGAAAAGGGTAGATGCAACGAGACCTGGGTGTCATGGTACACCAGTCATTGAAAATTAGGCATGCAGGTTCAACAGGCAGTGAGGAAAGCGAATGGTATGTTAGCATTCATAGCAAAAGGATGTGCGTATGGGAGCAGTGAGGTTCTATTGCAGTTGTACAGGGTCTTGGTGAGACCACACCTGGAGTATTGCGTACAGTTTTGTTCTCCTAATATTGAGGAAATACATTCTTGCCATAGAGGGAGTACAGAGAAGGTTCACCAGACTGATTCCTAGGATGGCAGAACATTCATATGAATAAAGACTGGATGGACTCGGCTTGTACTCGCTAGAATTTAGAAGATTGAGGGGGGATCTTATAGACACGTACACAATTCTTAAGGGGTTGGGCAGGCTAGATGCAGGAAGATTGTTCCTGATGTTGGGGAAGTCCAGAACAATAGGTCACTGTTTAAGGATAAGGGGGAAATCTTTTAGGACCGAGATGAGAAAAATATTTTTCACACAGAGAGTGGCGAATCTGTGGAATTATCTGCCACAGAAGGTACTTGAGGCCTGTGCATTGGCTATATTTAAGAAGGAGTTAGATGTGGCCCTTGTGGCTAAAGGGATCAGGGGGTATGGAGAGAAGGCAGGTACAGGATACTGAGTTGGATGATCAGCCATGATCATATTGAATGGCGGTGCAGGCTCGAAGTCTGTACCTATTTTCTATGTTTCTATGTTTCTACAGGACTTGGTCAGCAACGTTTAGATAGACACATACAGTGGCTTGCAAAAGTTTTCATACCCCTTGAACCTTTCCACATTTTGTCACGTTACACAAACGTAAATGTATTTTATTGGGATTTTATGTGATAGACCAACACAAAGTGTGCATAATTGTGAAGTGGAAGGAAAATGATACATGGTTTCCAAATTTTATAACAACAAGCTGAAAAGAGTGGCGTGCTAAAGTATTCAGCCCCCCTGAGTCAATACTTTGTTGAACCACCTTTCGCTGCAATTACAGCTGCAAGTTTTTTGGGGTATGTCTCTACCAGCTTTGCACATCCAGAGACTGACATTTTTGCCCATTCTTCTTTGCAAAATAGCTCAAGGTCAGTCAGATTGGATGGAGAGCGTCTGTGAACAGCAATTTTCAAGTCTTGCCAGAGATTATCAATTGGATTTAGGTCTGGACTTTGACTGGGCCAATCTAACACATGCTTTGATCTCAACCATTCCATTGTAGCTCTGGCTGTATGTTTAGGGTCGTTGTCCTCCTGGAACGTGAACCTCCGCCCCAGTCTCAAGTCTTTTGCAGACTCTAACAGGTTTTCTTCCAACATTGCCCTGTATTTAGCTCCATCCATCTTCCCATCAACTCTGACCAGCTTCCCTGTCGCTGCTCAAGAAAAGCATCCCCGCAGCATGATGCTGCCACCACCATGTTTCACAATGGGGATGGTGTGTTCAGGGTGATGTGCAGTGTTAGTTTTCCGCCACACATAGCGTTTTGCATTTAGGCCAAAAACCTCAATTTTACTTCGGAGTCACATGAGTGACTAGTGTGGAGCAGCGCAGCTCCTCCAAAGGTAAGTCTAAAAAAGTTTCAGGTAAGTGCTATTTCTCACCTGGTCTAGGTTTCCTTCAGGAACCTCCGGGCTTCTTGCGGGATGTCGCGAGGTCGACGAGTGAACCAGCCTAGGGCTTTGGGGGAAAAACACTGGTCCGACCGTGGGAGCGGGGAGCTGGCGAATGTCGGGTTTGCGATCGGAGTCACTGATAACGCGTTCAGTGACTCCACATGTTGGGTTCCCGGGGAGGGGATACCCGAGAATAGTACGGTTCCAGACCGCAGTAGTCCCTGGGGAAGGGGCTTAACGGACTTGACGGTCTCCCTGGGTTCCCGGTGGTGGGGAAACTCAAGTGTTTGCGGTTCCCAGACCGCAGTAGTCCCCAAGAGATGAGGTTTAATTCACGTAAATGAGTAGCCCGGCTGCCCGGAGGGGAAATTCACTTATGGGGTTCCCTAACCACAATAATCCCCAGGATATGGGGACAGCTGACAAAATAGTCAGAGTAATTAAGAAAGATTTGGTAGGTTCACCTCTGGGAATGAATTTAGAGAAACTCCTTTAGGCAGGAGGTGGATCAGTAGTAAAGTTTATGGCAATGGCAGCCTATGGCAGAGGCTGAGCCAGCAGCACCTTTAGGAGGGGCTGCATCATGGGAATGCCAAGTTATGGCAGTGACAGCCTATGGGAGAGGTTGTGCCAGCAGTACCTTTGCTCAGGACTACTCATGGGGATGCCAAGCTATGGCAGACTAGCCTATTGGAGAGGCTGTGCCAGCAGTACCTTTGCTCAGGACTGCTCATGGGGATGCCAAGGTATGGCAGGCTAGCCTATTGGAGAGGCTGTGCCAGCAGCACCTTTGTTCAGGGCTGCTTTATGGGCGCAAGCGGTACCTTCTTCAGGGCTGCTTTATGGGAATAGCTGTTTAGTAGGGTATTCCCATTTACAGTGATCATGGGGGATGAGGGGTCATTGTTAGGATAAGGCAATATAACATAATCTGTTAAGTCTTAAACTATATTTGAGAAATTGGACTCCTCCATCCAGCTAGATTAAGTCTATCAAATAGACTTGTAGGATGTTGGGATTCACTATTATCTATTCAATTGACTGTGATGCCGGCCTGGGCAACAGATGGTAGTAAATAAACTCTGGTAACAGGTTTACTAGTCGTTAGATTAATTGTTAATAGTATAGATGTGATTCAGCTGTGCAAGTAAGACAACTTATCTTGTTAAATGGTTAACTATTAAGTGCCTTATAGGTCATTGTTAACACACCTTATTTCTCCAGGTGAAATTAATAAAGTCATAAGGATGGACAAACAGTATTCATTACTGCTCCAGTTGTTGTTAAGTAAATCTTTAATTATATTACAAAATGGTGCTAATGGCCCTAAATAGGAAATTGTGTCAGCAGCGCTTTTTAGCAGGCCTGCTTAAGGTCTCCCTTGCAAAAAATGTCTGTTGTGGGTATCAACTATCTATTGACCCTACGGGCATCGTTTGGGTTAAAGAGTGAATGGACAAATGTGTATATTGTGATGTTCAGGTTGATACATTATGATGATGGCATATGTTAGTCACGAGGGTGCAATCATTTAAAGTCCCATGGAATGGTTACATATCTTGTTGTCACAGGAGAATCATCAAGTATAGGTTAATGGCAACACAGAATTGGTGTTGAATTACACTATATTATGAAATGCTGGTTAATGGAACACCTAACATGGTTTCATGTTTATTTCACTAGTTGCAAAATATGTGGCATTACAGTGGCGAAACATACATTTTCGCTAAAAGGAGTAGGAAGGACTTTTATGGCTCCCTCCATTTTGTTTATCAATTGAGGTTTCAAATAAAGTCATTATGAGGCCGCTTAAGTTCCTATTGAGTGATTATGCAAATTGATTCCTGATTTGTCGCGAATAATATAACCTTATTTGGTTATTTTAAACGTAATTTGCTGGTTCAGCCTGAGGCTTGGGAAATCAGTTGTTGCACGATAAACTCAAATTATGTTCTGCAGGTTTAATAAACTGCTCTAAGGTTTGGATTGTTACATCTATCCTTCTATGTGTTCAAAGTGTTTGCATAGCACCAAACCGCAGAATTTTCTTTTCCAGGAGATGAAAGAGTTTGTTATGATAATGTTCCATGGAAAATGTTATTGATTGCTAATGTTTCGGGTTCATGCTAAATGATCGTTTGTTGATTATGGAGTTATACGGCCATTAATTGGGTTATCAAGGGGTAGGATATCTTCAACATAGGTCCCAGGACCAATATAATGCCATATGCGATGTTGACATTTGTGAACACTATTTCACCAGGAGGCTGCAGCTATATCCTTAAATTTGGCTGGAGTTTATTAGGTAGTTATCCTTCTGGCACTGGTTTAGTGCAGCAGGTTCAGTCAATACATAATTGTGATGGTACAGGATGATAACGTCTGTAAATTATAATATATAATATTATGTTATAAATACTTGAGCAGACCAGAAGGGGGTCAGGTCTCAAAATAGTCACAGGCATACCTGGGGATCTTTGATAAGGTAAGAACACATTATATATAACAATATGTCAAGGTCATCAAGAGCCTTGGAGTTCTGGACTAGCAATGTTGTTAGTCACAAAAAAAAAATAAATAAGTAAATAAATAGATACATAAATAAATAATTTGGGAGAACTTATTGTTCAGGCCATTCCAGATGAGAAAAACAGAGTTGTGTTATGTACTAATTGATCCTGATTCCAGATATCATTACACCAGGGCTGCTACAACATCAGCAGCAAGGGTATTTATGTTCCGCTGGGTCGCATTGTTACGGCTGCAGCATGGTCCAACGAACGAATCTCCAAACATCTGTAATGACCCATTGCTGAACCAGGGTTATTTGTTAACTCTATTTATGTTCTGGTTATATTTTCCATCTGGGTGAGAGATGGAAATATTATAGTTTCATTTTAACAGCATCAGCATGTTTTACATCTATGTTATGACTGTATGCATTATGAATGTTTTCCCTTCATTTGTCAATGAAGCAGGTGTGGTTGTGTACACTCGTTTCACACGGCATGCTATCACAGAACTTTGAAGTCTTCACGTAGTCACTCACGTGACTCCGAAGTAAAATAGTAAGATTAAACGAGAACTTACCAGTTTGAAGTTTGATCTTTATTTTATGAGGAGTAGAGTTGAGGGACTACGTGCCCTCCGCTCCCAGCCCTTATATACGGGGTTCTTCACGTAGGCCCTCAACTCGACTCCTCATAAAATAAAGATCAAACTTCAAACTGGTAAGTTCTTGTTTAATCTTACTATTTTGGTCTCATCAGAGCAGAGCACCTTCCTCCACATGTTTGCTGTGTCCCCCACATGGCTTGTGGCAAACTGCAAACGGGACTTCTTATGGCTTTTTTCAACAATGGCTTTCTTCTTGCCACTCTTCCATAAAGGCCCGATTTGTGGAGTGCACGACTAATAGTTGTCCTGTGGACAGATTCTCCCACCTGAGGCGTGGATCTCTGCAGCTCCTCCAGAGTTACCATGGGCCTCTTGGCTGCTTCTCCGATCAATGTTCTCCTTGCCCGGCCTGTCAGTTTAGGTGAACGGCCATGTCTTGGTAGGTTTGCAGTTGTGCCATACTCTTTCAATTTTCAGATGATGGATTGAACAGTGCTCCGTGAGATGTTCAAAGCTTGGGATATTTTTTTATAACCTAGCCCTGCTTTAAACTTCTCCACAACTTTATCCCTGACCTGTCTGGTGTGTTCCTTGGGCTTCATGATGCTGTTTGTTCACTAATGTTCTCTAACAAACCTCTGAGGCCTTCACAGAACAGCTGTGTTCATACTGAGATTAGATTACACACAAGTGGACTCGCGTTACTAATTAGGTGACTTCTGAAGGCAATTGGTTGCACTGGATTTTATTTAGGTGTATCAGAGTAAAGGGGGCTGAATACCTTTGCGCGCCACACTTTTCAGTTTTTTATTTGTAAAAAAATTTGAAAACCATGTATCATTGTCCTTCCACTTCACAATAATGCGCCACTTTGTGTTGGTCTATCACATAAAATCCCAATAAAATACATTTACGTTTGTGCTTGTAACGTGACAAAATGTGGAAAACTTCAAGGGGTATGAAAACATTTGCAAGCCACTGTATGCACACATACTGTATGTATATATATTCGGGTTTCAACTTTCTTCTACATATATACATAATTACTGCACTTTGATGGAATCTCCCTTCGCCATTTCGTTTGCATCTTTTCTATCAATCATGCCATACGGTTGCTCCGAACTCCATGTATTGTTTTGTTTCTTTGTCTAGATGAACTGTTTCCAATAAGTTTCGCTGGATGTCCGAAGCAAGAACACTCTACACTTTGGCCGTATTCTCGTCGGTACAATCAGTGATTGTCCCGAAATTACGTTCTTCAACGTACACCGCTAAGACATCTGGATGATGATATAATGACTGGCAACGTAAATACATCTTTTTTTCTCTCCTGCAGTACTAAGCATCCTGTCGTGGTGCCCTTGCGGACAAATTACAGCAATGTTGCTTTCTTGCAGCTGACATATTTGTACTTAAATGTTCACCCATCCCCACAAGCACTTCACGCATACTCATCACCAAAGTCTGCGATGCGCATTTTACCAATACCTCTAATGTATAAACATTTAATAACAGGATATAGTGTGTGCAGGAGAGACCTAAAATAAATAAAATTGATAAGTTGAGGAGAATTGCATGCGCAGCCACACGACGAATTAAATAAAGGATGTGAGATGAGGTATAAAAGTTGGGAAGTCATGTTGCAGCTGTAAAAAAAACATTAATTCGACGAGATATGGAATATTGTGTGCAAATCAGATTGGCACATTTTCGGAAGCACGTGAGGGCTTCGGGGTGGGTGCCGTAGAGCTCACCAGCGGCATGCCCGCGTTAAGAATATTAGGTGTAAGGAATGTCACTGATAACTGATCATTTGTTGTATTATTATTCGTTGCAATACTTATGTGTCGTGTTGATGCGTTAACGTGCATGTAAAGCTGCAGAAAGTAAGAATTTGATTGTTCAGATCCCGTTTCAGATGCCAATCAAACTATCTTTGTTATTGGGTCCTAAAAGGATGGAATATTTTCTCGGCACCGACGGAAACTGATTGGGAGGCTGCTCGATTATGAGGGCATACATAAAACAATAGTCAGAGTCTTTTAATCCAGGGTGGAAACATATTTCCAAAGCCCGAGGTTTAAGATTACTTGTGGGGGGGCAGGACGTTTGAAGGACATTTGCTAAGCAATATTATTTTGGACAGAGAGCATTGGGTGCATATAATGCGTTGCCAGTGTAGAATGGACATCATATATTGTAACGACATTTTAAAGACATTTAGACCGACCAATAAACAGTCGGGGATTGGAAGGATACCAACCTCTGCAGGACAATGAAATTGTTAGCTTAACTTTTGTGACAGATGTACTCTGTTATATTATGTATGTTACTGTTATATGTTCTACAAGTATATCAAAGATGCCCACTTCTTCCAACAACTTTAATTCATCGATAGCTTACATACTAAGTCAAACGGATATATCACAGCCTTCTTTATCTCTTCTCTGAATTTGCTCTGGGTCCCTGCATAAATGCACGTGTTAGTGCAACAACTCCAGAGCTGGAGCATATATCCACTTTCCTGTAGAATGAATCTTGGGTCATTGAAATTGGATCCTGCAAAATAAGTACCGCTTGCAAATCGCACATAAAATACATTTACAACATACGTCACCCATAATATTAGGAAACTTGCAGATATGGAAAGTAGTAATACGATGCATTTTTTCCGGTTCTCCATCTCTGGGTCACTACGATTCTCTCCTTTGCTATTGCCGCAGAGTCTTCTGCGAGCTCTATTGGCAGCTAGAATGTTCCTGATCGTCAGAGCGTTGAGAACGAAAATCAAAAGGAAAGGGACACATGGGATCAGGATAACGACTAACCATTCATATGCGGCCCAACCAGTTGAAGTGTAAAATGCTGAGCGCATGTTGCAGAACCAGTGCACATTGTCTATGATGTACAACGGTTCATACGCAAAGTAGCATGGAATGTTTCTAAGAAAACTGAAGGCACAAACCGTACCTATGACCGCCGCCGCCGTTTTCTCATTGCAGTATTTAATCTTCAGCTTCTGCCAACAAATGGCCACAAAGCGATCAAAGGTGAAAGCGACAGTTAACCAGACCGAGCTGTCTCTGGATGTATATGTCAGGACTGCAATAATGCTACAACCAGTAGTGTGGGTTAGAAAACTCAGCTGGAAATAAATACCACGGATTCGATTAAATATCACCGCCGTGATCACGACCAGTAGATCCGACACCGCCATGGAAATCAGGTACAGGGTGATACATCTGGAAAGACCACACCTTCCTCTGGCCAAGATTACAATCGCTACAAGATTTGCTACAAGGAAGAAAGATCAAAATAATTATGGTACATAAAGTAGAATTCCTTGCAAATACAACTGCCTTACCGATGGAGCGTTGACCGATCGTTGGAAAACTCACCTGGGACAGCAAACGCTGCAAACACAGGATAGTATATTGCAAATACGGGACCAGTGACGGGATTATGCATTTTACGACGAATAATTGAACCCGTGTCCACGGACTGACAAATAATCCTATATTTATACTAAATGTTAATTCCACTGAGACATTTATATTACAACATAATTCGTGCTTGCTACACGAACACGAGTAAACAGACCAGAATCGTCATTGATAGGATTACTATTTGTAGTTGTATTGTAGAATTTTACATTTGACTATAATCACGACAGTTCCACCTGAAGGACATAATTACAAAATGCCGTTTGTTTTTGCCCTTTATCCATTCACTTAAATAATATTATCGAGATTGTATTTAGTCGGGAATTTGCACCATTTTGGATAAACGAAGTATTCAGCTGTAGAGTTTTCACCTCTTCCTAGCGGAAAGGGTTGCATCGCGGTCTTCCTGTTTATTTGATGGGTAAACATGTGAAAGATTTTTAACATGCCTCGACAACCAACATTCGTTCATTCCAGTATTTATAAGGATAAATGGAACATCAATTGAGAATTTCTTCTTGGATATACTACTGAAGTTGCTTCGGAATTCTCAACTAAATGCACGTAGTGCGAATGTCCAGGAATCACCAGTCCAGTGCACCTTATAAATTATGTGTAAATTATCACTAATGTAGGTGTGGAATCGGGGCAAAACTGATTGAGATGCAAACGAGGAAAGGGTGCTGGAAAATAATCGTCGAAAGCGATCGATTGACTTTGTCTGAACCTGGCATATATTTGATGGATTACATTGTTCCCTTTCTCCACAAGAAAACGAGAAAATAAGAGTATGTTCTTATGAAACGGCAATAACTTGGAAAGTTTTTGTCGGAATTGATGAAACCTCCAATTGACCTTTCTAATCGAGGCGTTGCACGTCCTGCTGAGGATATCAACGTTTTCAATATCCATTTCAGGTTTGCGTCCAACCCGCAGCCATCAACGTTAATGCCGACAACTACTGTTGCATATTGAATGGATTACCCTTCGCAGGTTCTGCCAAATTCACCAATCCTACCTCACACATATTCTCCCCTTCCCCTCTTCACAATTTCAAATGCGATCATGTACTTCGCAATATAGAAGCAAAGCTTAGATTGTGTGCTCACTTGGCACACACACCTGCTTGCAGACCACACGAGCGATTTGCATCCCGCCAGCCTCTCACTTTAAATTCCTGCCTCTTGCATTGATCTGTCGGTCTCTGCTCATCTGTATTGTAACAACGAACCGTGGAGCAAGCTTGAGAAACACATCATCTTTCGTCTGGGCTCGTAGCAGCCTTCCAGATTCACGATAATTCGACAACGTATGGTAAGACGCTCCGTTGATATCATAAAACCATCGGCCAGGTAGAGGAATCAGGCATTTGGCCCTTCAATCCTGTTTCATCCTTCAATAGGATCGTCCTCTGTCCTGCCCAGACCCCATAACGTTGCACATAATGCTGATTGATTTAAAAAAAAAACAATCCCGTTTTTGAATATATTCATAGATTGAGTTTCTACTACGTTTTAATGAACATAATCGCATATTTTGAAACACAGTTTTCTTGGTCGCCTCAATCTTAAATAGGCACTTCTTTCCTCTGATACCAGCCCATTGGATACACTGCGAATAATAGCATCCTCCCCCATGACATAGGCCCAGGAGCGGTTGGTGAGGGAGGAGCGACGTCCGAGCGGTAAGCTTAAAACCGGAGCGCGGGGCTTTGTTTTTACAGAGGCCCAGGAGCCGTTGGTGAGGGAGGAACCAAAATCCGTAACGTTCTAAATCCGTAACGTTCCATTCAATTAACTGGGCTTGAGGAAGCCTCTGATTGGTGGACTTGAGTACGCAGTTGATTGGCTGTCAGATTCCAGCAGTTTGTAGTGTACTGTACCTTGTATTGTATTTTTGAATTGTATATTGTATTTTGTGTTGTATCTAGGGTAAGGGAAGTATGAGTGCCAGGGCAGCTTACTGTTCTGGATGTCAGATGTGGTAGGTCATGGAGTCGGGTAGCCCTCCAGACGTCCACATCTGCGCCAGCTAGTTCGAGATGGGGCTCCTAAAGGAGTGTGTTAGGAACCTGGAGCAGCAGCTCGATGACCTCCGTCTGTTCAGGGAGAGTGAGGAGGTCATAGAGAGGAGTTACAGGGAGGTAGTCTCTCCAAAACCACAGGAGGCAGACACGTGGGTCACGGTTAGGAGAAGCAAGGGGCATAGACGGGCGCTAGAGAGTACACCAGTGGCTGTACACCTTGAAAATAAGTACTCCTGTTTGAGTGCTGTTGGGGAGGACAGCCTACCTGGGCGTAGCAACAGCGACCTGGCCTGGGGTACAGACACCGGCCCTGTTGCTCAGAAGGGTAAGGAAAAGAAGAGGAGGGCATTAGTAATAGGGGACTCTATAGTTAGGGGGTCAGATTGGGGATTCTGTGGACGCAGTCCGGATGGTAGTTTGCCTTCCTGGTGCCAGGGTCCGGGATGTGTCTGAACGTGTCCAAGATATCCTGCAAAGGGAGGGAGAGGAGCCTGAGGTCGTGGTACATATTGGTACCAATGACATTGGTAAAAAAAAAGAGAAGAGATCCTGAAAGGAAAATTTAGGACTTTAGGAAGAGAGTTAAGAAAAAAACCGCAAAGATAACAATCTCAGGATTACTTCCTGTGCCACGCGACAGTGAGAGTAGGAATGGAGCAAGGTGGAGGAGAAATGCCTGGCTGAAGGACTGGTGCAGAGGGCAGGGATTCAAGTTTCTGGATCAGTGGAACCTCTTTTGGGGAAGGAGTGACCTGTATAAAAAGGACGGGTTGCACTTGAACCCGAGGGGGACCAGTATCCTGGGAGGGAAATTTGCAAAGGCTACTGGGGGGACTTTAAACTAGAACGGTTGGGGGGAGGGACTCAAATAGAGAAAGCCAGTAGACAGGGTCTAAGGCAGGAGGAAGAGAAGGGAAGCACTCAGACCCAACATAGTCAACATTGTCAACAAAATAGAGAGAGTACAGAGGAGATTCACTAGAATGTTGCCTGGGTTCCAGCAACTATGTTACAAAGAAAGGTTGAACAAGTTACAGTGGTTTGCAAAAGTATTCGTACCCCTTGAACTTTTCCAAATTTTGTCACGTTACAACCACAAACGTAAATGTATTTTATTGGGATTTTATGTGATGTACCAACACAAAGTGGTAAAGTGGAAGGAAAATTATACATAGTTTCCAAATTTTATTACAAATAAAAAACTGAAAAGTGTGGCGTGCAAAAGTTTTCAGCCCCCCTGAGTCAATACTTTGTAGAACCACCTTTTGCTGTAATTACAGCTGCAAGTCTTTTGGGGTATGTCTCCACCAGCTTTGCACATCTAGATACTGACATTTTTGCCCATTGTTCTTTGCACAATAGCTCAAGCTCAGTCAGATTGGATGGAGAGCGTCTGTGAACAGCAATTTTCAAGTCTTGACAGAGATTCTCAATTGGATTTAGGTCTGGACTTTGACTGGGCCATTCTAACACATGAATATGCTTTGACCTAAACCATTCCATTGTAGCTCTGGCTGTATGTTTAGGGTCGTTGTCCTGCTGGAAGGTGAACCTCCGCCCCAGTCTCAAGTCTTTTGCGGACTTAGGTTTTCTTCCAAGATTGCCCTGTATTTGGCTCCATCCATCTTCCCATCAACTCTGACCAGCTTCCCTGTCCCTGCTGAAGAAAAGCATCCCCACAGCATGATGCTGCCACCACCATGTTACACAGTGGGGATGGTATGTTCAGGGTGATGTGCAGTGTTAGTTTTCTGCCACACATAGCGTTTTGCATTTAGGTCAAAAACTTCAATTTTGGTCTCATCAGACCAGAGCATCTTCCTCCACGTGTTTGCTGTGTCCACCACATGGCTTGTGGCAAACTGCAAACGAGACTTCTTATGGCTTTGTTTCAAAAATGGCTTTCTTCTTGCCACTCTTCCATAAAGGCCCGATTTGTGGAGTGCATGACAAATAGTTTTCCTGTGGACAGATTCTCCACCTGAGCTGTGGATCTCTGCAGCTTCCCCAGAGTTACCATGGGCCTCTTGGCTGCTTCTCTGATCAATGCTCTCCTTGCCCGGCCTGTCAGTTTAGGTGGACGGCCATGTCTTGGTAGGTTTGCAGTTGTGCCATACTCTTTCCATTTTCGGATGATGCATTGAACAGTGCTCCGTGAGATGTTCAAAGTTTGGGATATTTTGTTATAACCTAACCCAGCTTTAAATTTCTCCATAACTTTATGCCTGACCTGTCTGGTGTGTTCCTTGGGCTTCATGATGCCCAAGGAACATTGTTTCTTCACTAATGTTCTCTAACATACCCCTGAGGCCTTCACAGAACAGCTGTATTTATACTGAGATTAGATTACACACGCGTGGACTCTATTTACTAATTAGGTGACTTCTGAAGGCAATTGGTTGCACTGGATTTTATTTAGGGGTATCAGACTAAAGGGGGCTGAATATTTTTGAACGCCACACTTTTCAGTTTTATATTTGTAAAACAATTTGAAAAGAATGTATCATTTCCTTCCACTTAACAATTATGCGCCACTTTGTGTTAGTCTATCACATAAAATCCCAAGAAAATACGTTTACCTTTGTGGTTTTAACGTGACAAAATGTGGAATAGTTCAAGGGGTATGAATACTTTTGCGAGCCACGGTAGATCTTTATTCTTTGGAGCGCAGAAGATTAAGGGGGGACTTGATTGAGGTATTTAAAATGATGAAAGGGATAGACAGAGTTGACGTGGATACGCTTTTCCCATTGAGGGTAGGGAACATTCAAACAAGAGGGCATGACATGAGAATTAAGGGACAAAGGTTTAGGGGTAACGTGAGGTGGAACTTCTTTACTCAGAGGGCGGTGGCTGTGTGAAATGAGCTTCCAGCAGAAGTGGTGGAGGCAGGATCGATTTTAACATTTAAAAGTAAAGTGGATAGGTATATTGACGGGAAGGGAATGGAGGGGTATGGTCTGAGTGCAGGTAGATGGGACTAGGGGAAAAACAAATGGTCGGCACGGGCTGGAAAGGCCGAGAGGGCCTGTTTCCGTGCTGTAATTGCTATATGGTTATACGGTTAACATGTAGGGGGGAAAGAAGAAAAAATAAATAAACAGAGAATAAGAGGTGGTGGGTTTCGTGGGCAAAAATCAAAAGGGGCCACTTGTCAACATAATTGTATGAGTGTTGTAAAAACAAGTCTGAAGGCTTTGTGTCTCAATCCAAGGAGCATTCGTAATAAGGTGGACGAGTTGAATGTGCAGATAACTATTAATGACTATGCTATAGTTGGGATCACGAAGACATGGCTCCAGAGGGACCAAGGCTGGGAGCTGAACACCCAGGGATATTCAATATTCAGGAGGGATAGAGAGAAAGGAAAAGGAGGTGGGGTGGCGTTGCTGGTGATAGAGGAGATTAATGCAATAGAAAGGAAGGACATTAGCTTGGAGGATGTGGAATCGATATGGGTAGAGCTGCGAAACTCTAAGGGGCAGAAAACGCTAGTGGGCGTTGTGTACAGGCCAGCTAACAGTAGTAGTGGAGTTGTGGATGGCATCAAACAGGAAATTAGAAATGCGTGCAACAAGGGTAAAACAGTTATAATGGTGACTTCAATCTACATATAGATTGGATCAATCAAATGGTCAGGGGTGCTGAGGAAGAGGATTTATTGGAATGTATGCGGGATAGTTTTCTAAACCAACGTGTAGAGGAACCAACGAGAGAGCAGACTATTCTAGACTGGGCATTGAGTAATGAGGAATGGTTCGTTAGCAGTCTTGTTGTGCGTGGCCCCTTGGGCAAGAGTGACTATAATATGGTTGAATTCTTCATTGGGATGCAGACTGACATAATTAAGTCAGAAACAAGGGTTCTGTACTTAAACAAAGGTAAATTTGAAGGTATGGGACGTGAATTGGCCAAGATAGACTGGCAAGTGTTTCTTGAAGGGTTGACAGTGGATGTGCAATGGAAGGTATTAAAGACTGCATGGATGAACTAGAACAATTGTTCATCCCAGTTTCGCAAAAGAATAAATCAGGGAAGGTAGTGCATCCATGGATAACAAGGGAAATCAGGGTTAGTATAAAAACAAAAGATGAAGAATAGAAATTAGCCAGAAAAAGCAGCCTACCAGACGACTGGGAGAAATTCAGAGTCCAGCAGAGGAGGACAAAGGGCTTAATTAGGAACGGGAAAATAGATTATGAAAGAAAACTGGTAGGGAACATAAAAATTGACTGCATAAATTTTTATAGATATGTGAAGAGAAAGAGATGTTGGTCCCTTGCAGTCAGAAACAGGTGAATTGATCATGGGGAACAAGGACATGGCAGACCAATTGGATAACTACTTTGCTTCACTAAGGAAGACATAAATAATCTGCCCGAAATAGCAGGGGACCAGGGGTCAAATAAGGTGGAGGAACTGAGTGAAACCCAGGTTAGCCGGGAAGTGGTGTTGGGTAAATTGAATGGATTAAAGGCCGATAAATCCCCAGGGCAGATAGTCTGCACCCCAGAGTACTCAAGGAAGTAGCCACATAAATAGTGGATGCATAAGTGATACTTTTTCAAACCTCCTTAGATTCTAGAGTAGTTCCTGAGGATTGGAGGGAAGCTAATGTAACCCCACTTTTTTTAAAAGGGGGGAGAGAGAAAACAGGGAATTACAGACCAGTTATTCTAGCATCGGTTGTGGGGAAACTGCTAGAGTCAGTTATTAAAGATGGGATAGCAGTACATTTGGAAAGTGGTGAAATCATTGGACAAATTCAGCATGGATTTACGAAAGGTAAATCATGTCTGACGAATCTTATAGAATTCTTCGAGGATGCAAATAGTAGAGTGGATAAGGGAGAACCAGTGGATGTGTTATATCTGGACTTTCAGAAGGCTTTCGACAAGGTCCCACATACGATTATAGAAACCTAAAGCACACGGTATTAGGGGTTCTGTATTGATGTGGATAGAGACCTTTCTTGCAGACAGGAAGCAAAGGGTAGGAGTAAACGGGTCCTTTTCAGAATGGCAGGCAGTGACTAGTGGGGTACCGCAAGCCTCAGTGCTGGGACCCCAGCTATTTACAATATATATTAATGATTTGGATGAGGGAATTGAATGCAACATCTCCAAGTTTGTGGATTACACTAAGCTGGGGGGTAGTGTTAGGTGTGAGGAGGATGCTAGGAGGCTGCAAGGTGACTTGGATAGGCTGGGTGTGTGGTCAAATGCATGGCAGATGCAGTATAATGTGGATAAATGTGAGGTTATCCACTTTGGTGGCAAAAAACAGGAGGGTAGACTATTATCTGAATGGTGGCAAATTAGGAAAAGGGGAGATGGAACGAGACCTGAATGTCATGGTACACCAATCATTGAAAGTAGGCATGCCGGTGCAGCAGGCATTGAAGAAAGCAAATGGTATGTTAGCATTCATAGCGAAAGGATTTGAGTATAGGAGCAGGGAGGTTCTACTGCAGTTGTACATGGTGCTGGTGAGACCACAACTGGAGTATTGCGCACAGTTGTGGTCTCCAAGTCTGAGGAAATACATTCTTGCCATAGAGGGGGTACAGAGAAGGTTCACCAGACTGATTCCTGGGATGTCAGTACATTCATATGAGGAAAGACTTGGCTTGTACTCTCTAAACGTTAGAAGACTGTATGGAGATCTTATAGAAACTTACAAAATTCTTAAGGGGTTGGATAAGCTAGATACAACCATATAACCATATGACAATTACAGCACGGAGACAGGCCCTCTCGGCCCTTCCAGTCCGTGCCGACCATTTGTTTTCCCCTAGTCCCATCTACCTGCACTCAGACCATACCCCTCCATTCCCTTCACGTCCATATACCTATCCACTTTACTTTTAAATGTTAAAATCGATCCTGCCTTCACCACCTCTGCTGGAAGCTCCTTCCACACAGCCACCACCCTCTGAGTAAAGAAGTTCCCCCTCACGTTACCCCTAAACTTCTGTCCCTTAATTCTCATGTCATGCCCTCTTGTTTGAATCTTCCCTACCCTCAATGGGAAAAGCTTATCCACGTCAACTTTGTCTATCCCTTTCATCATTTTAAAGACCTCAATCAAGTCACCCCTTAACCTTCTGCGCTCCAAAGAATAAAGACCTAACTTGTTCAACCTTTCTCTGTAACATAGTTGCTGGAACCCTGGCAACATTCTAGTAAATCTCCTCTGTACTCTCTCTATTTTTGTTGACATCCTTCCTATAACTAGGCGACCAAAATTGTACACCATACTCCAGAATTGGTCTTACCAATGCCTTGTACAATTTTAACATTACTTCCCTACTCCTATATTCAATGCTCTGATTTATAAAGGCCAGCACACCAAAGGCTTTCTTTACCACCCTATCTACATGCGATTCCACCTTCAGGGAACTATGCACAGTTATTCCTAGATCCCTCTGTTCCACAGCATTCCTCAATTCCCTACCATTTACCATGTACGTCCTATTTTGATTTGTCCTGCCAAGATGTAGCACTTCACACTTATCAGCATTAAACTCCATCTGCCATCTTTCAGCCCACTTTTCCAAATGGCCCAAATCTCTCTGTAGACTTTGAGAATCTACTTCATTATCCACAATACCACCTATCTTAGTATCATCTGCATACTTACTTATCCAATTTTCCACCCCATCATCCAGATCATTGATGTACATGACAAACAACAGTGGACCCAACACAGATCCGTGAGGCACCCCACTGGTCACCGGCTTCCAACCTGACAAACAGCCATCCACCATTACTCTCTGACATCTCCCATTCAGCCACTGTTGAATCCATTTTGCTACTCCGCCATTAACACCCAAAGATTGAACCTTCTGAACCAACCTTCCATGGGGAACCTTGTCAAAGGCCTTACTGAAATCCATATAGACAACATCCACTGCTTTACCCTCATCAATTTCCCTAGTTACCGCTTCAAAAAATTCAAGAAGGTTTGTCAAACATGTCCTTCCAGGCACAAATCCATGTTGACTGTTCCTGATCAGACCCTGTTTATCCAGATGCTTATATATATTATCTCTAAGTATCCTTTCCGTTAATTTGCCCACCACTGACGTCAAACTAATAGGTCTATAATTGCTAGGTTTATTCTTTGAACCCTTTTTAAACAATGGAACAAGATGCGCAGTACGCCAATCCTCCGGCACTATTCCCGTTTCTAATGACATTTGAAATATTTCTGTCATAGCTCCTGCTATTTCTACACTAACTTCCCTCAATGTCCTAGGGAATATCCTGTCAGGACCTGGAGACTTATCCACCTTTATATTTTTCAAAAGTGTCAGTACTTCTATCCACCTTTATATTTTTCAAAAGTGTCAGTACTTCATGCTAGATGCGGGAAGATTGTTCCCTATGTTGGGGAGGTCCAGAACAAGGGGTCACAGTCTAAGGATAAGGGGGAATTCCTTTAGGACCGAGACCAGGAAAACATTTTTCACACTGAGAGTGGTTCATTGGCTATATTTAAGAGGGAGTTAGATGTGGCCCTTGTGGCTAAAGGGACCAGGAGATATGGAGAGAAGGCAGGTACAGGATACTGAGTTGGCTGATCAGCCATGATCATATTGAATGGCGGTGCAGGCTCGAAGGGCCGAATGGCCTACTCCTGCACCTATTTTCGATGTTTCTATGTTTATCCTCGCAAAGTCGCAAATAAGTTTACGTCTCATTAAAACGACGTCCTTGCCATTCTAACAGCTCCAGCCGCGCCTCTTTCAAGACGCTTGTCCTGAGACAACCCCACCTTGTCCAGGATCAGCCTCATGAACCTTGTATGAATTGCTTCCGATTATGTTAAACCTTTTCTTAAACAAGGGACCGAATCGTCCACAATGATCCAGATGCGCCTTGTACAGGTGCAGTAAAATACATAGGTTTATATTCCAAAGCTCCTGGAAATAAAACCAGTACAACATTCACCTTTCTGATATCCTGTTGCATATTTATGTTAATCTGCATTCGTCGTTTCATTTACAAGGACCCCTAACCTATAGAGCTGCTCCTTTCTGCATTTGTTCTCTTCTAAACGATACGGTAGTTTATAATTCTTGCCTCCGAAATGAATATGTTCGCATATCCCACATACAGCTCTATTTCAATTTTGTGTCCATTCCCATAACTTGCCCATATTCTCTGCCTCAGAGGGCGGTGAAGGCAGGTTCTCTGGATGCTTTCAAGAGAGAGCTGGACAGGGCTCTTAAAAATAGCGGAGTCAGGGGATATGGGGAAGGCAGGAACGGGGTACTGATTGGGGATGATCAGCCATGATCACATTGACCAGCGGTGCTGGCTCGATGATCGAGGAGCGACCGCGTCTTCCTGGTGCAATTTGCCAAATTAGGAATAGAGGAGACAAAATATTTGGATCACGAATAAAGGGAACACCTTGTGAAATAGATCATGAATGTTAACACCCCATCCCAGGCATACTCTTTGCAAATTGATAATAGAAGTAGCATTCTTTGGCCAGTGACTTTCACGCTCGATTCGTGAAGTCTCCCTCTTGGACTTACTCATAGCCTAAGTGGCGAAGCAGAATGATAATCGGCAAAGGCAATTGCACTGTGAATTTCTAACTTCCATCTCCAATGTTAATACTTGCGTTAAGTAGTTTACGCATGTGGGCCAGCTAACATGCCGGATGAAGGTAACATCGACCAACGCTGAAAAATGAACAAGGGATGAGATATCCATCAGGATGACAACATTTCTAGTGCAAACGACCGAGATTACTTACGGTCGAACGTTTCAACACAATTAATTGTTTGGGTACAGAGTATGTTATATAAACGATCAACATTACAGGGGTTTTACTTCGTTCATCTCATATGTAACAATGTACAATTGCGAACACTTTTCAATGTTTTAACATTTTAAATTTCGTGGCGTCGCAAAGCCATCCAAACAACTTAACTTTAAAAACAAATGGGACACTGAGAACAATAAACACAAAGTGTTGGAGTAATTCAGCGGGTCGGGGGCAGTGGCTTTGGAGAACATGCGTCGGTGACGGTTCGGGGCAGTTCCCATCTTCAGGCAGAGTCTGTCGACGACGACACTGAGAAAAAGTCTGTCTGAAGAGTGGTCCCGAGCAGAAACATATTTTGTCATTTCCACTTCCCGAATGCTCCTTGGGCCGTTGACTCTCCCCCACTCTCCCCCCCCCCCCCCCCCCCCCCCCCCCAACAGTTTAGGTGCTGCTCAAGGTTCCTCCACGTGCAGTCTCTTGTATCTCCTACGATTCTGAGAGGCACTTGTCCCTCATTACTTAAATTGCGCAATTATTGTAACAGATCAAGCCACGCAACCTTCTGCTCCCTAAGGAGTTGTCATGATGTATAAAGATGAAAATGTTTTGTACATAATGTTAGATTTACTCAGATATTCTGATCAACATGCATGGAATACCAGAAGGTCTCCTATATGCCATTTACTATCCAGTCCTGGCAGCCATTGGAGTTCCAGGTGAAGTTCTGTTCTTAGTCATTTGTTCTGGATAATTTTCCCATTATAAATACTGCGTCTTCTATTTTTTATATTGCTACAGCATTCCAATGACGTATATTATCACTGATTATATGTAGTTTTATAAACCTGCAGAATATATGAGTTTCTGAACTGTTCCGCTACTCAGTTGTATCATTATTTTCAAAACTAGGAAAGACTGGAAATACTTATCAGTTAAGTCAGTTTCTTTGTAAAGGGAGAGTAAAATTATTCATTTGTCGAATAGAATCGTTGTTTTGAAATGTTTCACTCGGACAACGTTGGCCGACCCAATGGGTATTTCTAACATGTTCTGTTTATATTCCATTGTTGCAATTGCTTTGTGAGTGCGCCAATGCATTGCTACATGTTATCACAATGCATTCGTAGCACGATTTTCTTGTTCACCCGATTGAATAAAGCGACATATCAACGATTACCAATTATGCTCCTGGACACCATTTCATTTCTCGCGTGCGTAGATTCGATATCACTTCTGAGCTCCCATGCTGGTCTCTTTTTCTCATCCGCTAGTGACAGTGCAAAGTCATTGCAGCGTTTGCATTGAATTTACTGTTAGACATTCAATATCGGTCGTGGAAATTGAGCGCTGAGAGAGCGCAGTGATGTCGAAGGATTAACTCACAGGTCGACTCTGGCACAAAATGCATCAGGCACAAAAGATAATTGTGTTATTTCTTTGCGGACAATGTCCCACCTAATGAGGTTTTACCATTTGCGTTCCCCTTTGTTTTCGATCTCTAATTTGCTCATTGATTACGTCCTTTTATCCATTTCGCAGCTAATTCGGCAGTGATTGTGATCCTGTCCCGAGGACGGTGCGGCCTTTCCAAGTGCATCACATTATCTGGTGGCAATGTCTGTGATCGATCTTTTGCTTATTAACACGGCTGTGATATTAAATAGAGTAGTAGGTATATATTTCCCATCCAGCTTCCTTTCCATCACTCCAGTCTGCAGCGTCAGCTTTGTTCTAATTTACGGAATCAGAGACTGTTCGGTCTGGGTAACTGTGGTATTCACATTTGATCGATATGTAGCCATTTGTTGCCAGAAGCTGAAGACAAAATACTGCATCAAGAAAACAGCGGCTATAATTATAGGAACCGTCTGTTGTGTGAACTGTGTCAGAAACATCCCATGGTACTTTGCATACGAACCTGCCTTTACATCGATGGCGTACCTTGGCTCTGCAACGCAAAATCAAATGCATGGGGGGCATTCGATTGGATTCACCGCATCTTAACTCCATGTCTTCCATTCTTTCTGATATTGCTTTTCAATGTGCTCACAATCAGGCATATTCTGGCGGCGATTAGAACTCGAAGGGGACTATTGTGCACCGAAAAAGGGGAGAATCAGTGTGATCCAGAGACGGAAAGCCGAAGGAAAATCAATAGTTTTGCTCCTGTTATTATCTTGCGGTTTCATCCTGTGCTGGATGTTGTTTTTTATCACGTTCCTTTATGTTCGGATTGCGAAGGTTAAATATTTCTCGGGATCTAACTTAAAAGATTCAAATTTTATTCTGGAGGAAAGCGGATTTATGCTTCAGCTTTTGAGTTCCTGTATAAATCCGTTCATTTATTCAATCACGCAGAGAAAGATCAAAGAGGAGTTAAAGAGTGGTGTGACATATCCATTGATTTCGATTGTTAGGTTATTTAAATTATGCTAACTTTACTTCCATTTGATCAAGCATTTTATTATATATATGATACTGCTCTGCTACCACCCATTTTCGAAGAACAATTTCCCTTTTCATTATTATTATTTTAATGTTATTATTATTATTATTATTAATTATATATATTATTATTATTATTATTATCAGGAATTATTATTATAAGTAGAGGCGCTGATGTACTTTCATAGAAACGTAGAAACATAGAAAATAGGTGCAGGAGGAAGCCATTCGGTCCTTCGAGCCAGCACCGCCATTCATTGTGATCATGGCTGATCGTCCGCTATCAATAACCCGTGCCTGCCTTCTCCACATATCCCTTGACTCCACTAGAGCTCTATCCAACTCTCTCTTAAATCTATCCAGTGATTTGGCCTCCACTGCCCTCTGTGGCAGGGAAGTCCATATATTCACAACTCTCTGGGTAAAACAAGTTTTTTTCTCACCTCAGTCTTAAATAACCTCCCCTTTATCCTACGTCTGTGGCCCCTGGTTCTGGTCTCACCCAACATTGGGAACATTTTTCCTGTATCTAGCTTGTCCAGTCCTTTTATAATTTTATATGTTTCTATAAGATCCCCCCTGTTCCTTCTAAACTCCAGTGAATACAAGCCTAGTCTTTTCAATCTTTCCTCATATAACAGTCCCGCCATCCCAGGGATCAATCTCGTGAGCCTACGCTGCACTGCCTCAATCACAAGGATGTCCTTCCACAAATTAGGAGACCAAACTGCACACAACACACGATGTGGTCTCACCAAAGCCCTAAACAACTGCAGAAGAACCTCTTTAATCCTGTACTGAAATCCACTTTTTATGAAGGCCAACATTCCATTAGCTTTCTTCACTGCCTGCTGTACCTGCACGACAACTTTCAGTGACTGGTATACAAGGACACACAGGTCTCGCTGTACTTCCCCCTTACCTAACCTAACCCTATCGAGATAATAATCTGCCCTCTTGTTTTTGCCGCCAAAGTGGATAACCTCACATTTAGCTATATTATACTGCGTCTGCCACGCATCTGCCCACACACTCAACCTGTCCAGGTCACCCTGCAACCTCCTAACATCCTCTTCACAATTCACACTGCCACCCAGCTTTGTCATCCGCAAACTTGCTAGTGTTGCTCCTAATTCCCTCTTCCAAATTATTAATATATATGGTAAACTGTTGCGGTCCCAACACCGAGCCTTGCGGCACTCCACTCGCCACCACCTGCCATTCTGAAAATGACCCGTTCACTCCTACTCTTTGCTTCCGGTCTGCCAACCAATTTTCTACCCATGTCAACACCCTACCCCCAAAACCATGTGCTCTAATTTTAATCACCAGTCTCCCGTGCGGGACCTTATCAAAGGCTTTCTGAACGTCGAGGTACACTACATCCACTGGCACCCCTTCATCCATTTTACTTGTCACATCCTCAAAAAATTCCAGAAGATTAGTCAAGCATGATTTCCCTTTCATAAATCCATGTTGACTTGAACTAATCCCTTTACTGCTATCCAAATGCTCCTTTATTACCTCTTTAATAATTGACTCCGTCATCTTCCCCAGCACCGAAGTCAGGCTAACTGGTATGTAATTCCCCGTTTTCTCTCTTGCTCCTTATCTTGAAATGGGGGATAACATTAGCTATCCTCCAATCCACAGCAACTGATCCTGAATCTATTGAACATTGGAAAATTATCACCAATGCGTCCACTATTTCTAGAGCCGCCTCCCTGGGGACCCTGGGATGCATACCATCCGGCCCAGGGGATTTATCATCCTTCAGTCCCATTAGCCTACCCAATACCATTTCTCGCCTAATGAACATTTATTTCAGTTCCTCTACCCCCTTAGATCGTCTGTCCTCCAGTACATTTGGGAGATTGTTTGTGTCCTCCTTGGTGAAGACAGATCCGAAGTATCTATTCAACTCTTCTGCCATTTCCTTGTTGCCAATAATTATTTCACCCGTTTCTGTCTTCAAGGGACCCACATTTGACTTTGCTACTCTTTTGCCCTTAACATATCTAAAGAAGCTTTTACTGTCCTTCTTTATATTCCTGGCCAGCTTCCCCTCATACTTCATTTCAGCCCGTATTGCCCGTTTTGTTTCCTTCTGCTGCCCTAGGAAAGTTTCCCAATCCTCTGGCTTCTGGCTAATCTTTGCTGTATTATACATATTTTCTTTTAGTTTTATTCTATCCCTAACTTCTCTTGTCAGCCACGGTTGCCTCCTACTCCCCTTAGAATCTTTCTTCCTTTTTGGAATGAAATTATCCTGCGTCTTCCGGATTATGCCCAGAAATTCCTGCCATTGCTGTTCCACCGTCATTCCTTCTAGGATCCCTTTCCAGTCTACTTTGTCCAGCTCCCCTCTCATGCCTTCATAGTCCCCTTTGTTCAACTGCATCACTGCCGCTTCCGATTTCACGTTGTCCTTCTCAACTTGCAGATTTCTTTATAATTGAATCAGTGTGCTGGGTCAGATTTTGAATGGGAAGGGGAATTAAAGTATCTGCCAAACGGGAGATCAGGGAGGTCTAGGCGGTCTGATCGAAGGTGTTCAACGAAACGATCGCCCAGTCTACAGTTGGTTTCGCTAATGTATTAGAGTCCACATCTTAAACAACGGATACAGTAGATGAGATTGGAGGAGGTTCAAGTGCCTAACCTGATAGGATTGTCGGGGTTCCTGGACAGACACGAGGGAAGAGGTATACGGACAGTAGTTGCATCTCCTGCGGTTGGAGGGGAGGGGATGGTTTGACTGGGAAGGGAGAATTAACCAGGGAGTTGCGGAGGAAACGATCACGGCGGAAAGGGGTGCAGATGGCAAGACGCGACTCATGTGACCAGCTGAAGGTTGCGCAAATGTCGGAGGATTCTGTGTTGTATCCGACGGCTGATTTCGAAACGAAAGGCCGAGGGGGACTCTGTCCCTGTTGCGACCACGGGAGGGGGGGGGGCAAGGGCGGACCGAGGACACACGTGCGAGGGTCTCATCTATGATGGAAGAGGGGCTCCCAGTTCTCTAAAGAATTGAGGACTTATCGGATGTCCTGGCAACAGATGCTGCAGAGGCGGGGGACAGGGAGTAGGGGATAGAGTCTTGGTGGGAAGCAGAGTGGGAAGAAGTGATGGTTGCGGGAGTCAGTGGGGTTTGTAATAGACGCCAGTTCATAGTCTATCTCGTGTAATGGAGACCGTGAGATCAAGAAATGGGAGGTAGGTGGCGAAGATGGTTTAAGTGAATTTGAATGCAGGTTGGAAATTGGTGGTGGTGGTGGTAGATAATAGTTCAGGACTGCTCCCTGTTGCGTGGTGACAGCTGGGGAGAAACTCGAATCTGGAGGTATGCGATTCAATCTTCCTGTATTGCGACTCATCATTATTTGATATCCGACCCACAATTGCGGTGTCGTCTGCGAATTTGTAAATTGAATTAGATTTGTACATGGCTGCACATACGTGGGTGGACAATGAACGAAGAAGGGGGCTGAGAACGCAAGTACCTGTACAATTTTTTACATAATTGGCTTGATTTATATGACGTTCATATATATATTCGGATTTCAACTTTCTTCTATATATATATATATATAATTGCTGCAATTTGATGAAATCTCCCTTCGCCATTTCGTTTGCATCTTTTCTATCAATCATGCCATACGGTTGCTCCGAACTCCATGTTTTGTTTTGATTTCTATGTCGAGATGAACTGTTTCCAATAAGTTTCGTTGGGTGTCCGAAGCAAGAACACTCTACACTTTGGCCGTATTCCCGTCGGTACAATCCATGATTTCCCTAAATTAAGTCCCCCAACGTACACCGCTAAGACATCTGGATAATGATATAATGACTTGCAACGTAAATACATATTTTTTTTCTCTCCTGCGGTACTAAACGTCCTGTCGTGGTGCCCTTGCGGACAACTTACAGCAACGTTGCGTTCTTGCAGCTGACATATTTGTAGTTAAATGTTCACCCATCCCCACAAACACTTCACGCATACTCATCACCAAAGTCTGCGATGCGCATCTTACCAATACCTCTATTGTATAAACATCTAATAACAGGATACAGTGTGTGCAGGAGAGACCTAAAATAAATAAAAGTGATACGTTGAGGAGAATTGCATGCGCAGCCACGCGACGAATTAAATAAAGGATGTGAGATGAGCTATAAAAGTTGGGAAGTCATGTTGCAGCTGTAAAAAAAAACATTAATTCGACGAGATATGGAGTATTGTGTGCAATTCAGATTGGCACATTTTCGGAAGCACGTGAGGGCTTCGGGGTGGGTGCCGTAGAGCTCACCAGCGGCATGCCCGCGTTAAGAATTTTAGGTGTAAGGAATGTCACTGATAACTGATCATTTGTTGTATTATTCTTCGTTGCAATACTTATTTCTCGTGCTGATGCGTTTACGTCCATGTAAAGCTACAGAAAGAAAGCATTTGATAGTTCCGTTCCCGTTTCAGATACCCGTTTCAGATGCTCTCTTTGTCATTGGGTCCTAAAAGGATGGATTATTTTCTCGGCAGCGACGGAAGCTGAGAGGCAGGCTGCCCGATGTTTACAAAGTTATGAGGGCATGCATGAAGTAATAGTCAGATTATTTTAATCCAGGGTGGAAACATAAATTCCAAAGCCCGAGGTTTAAGATGACTTGGGGGCGGGGGGGCGGGCATGAAGTTTGAAGGACATTTGCTAAGCAATATTATTTTGGACAGAGAGCGTTGGCTGCCTAGAATGCGTTGCCAGTGTAGATTGGCGATTATATACTTTAACGATAATTAAAAGTCATTTAGATCGACAAATAGACAGCCGGGGATTGGAAGGATACCAACCACTGCAGGACAATGAATTGTTAGTTTATATTTTGTGACAGGTGTACTGTGTTATATTATGTATGTTACTGTTGTATGTTCTACAAATGTATCGAATATGCTCACTTCTTCCAACAACTTTAATTCTTCGAGAGTTTACGGATTAAGTCAAATGGATATATCACAGCCTTCTTTAGCTCTTCTCTGAATTTCCTCTGGGTCCCTACATAAATGCACGTGTTAGTGCAACAACTCCAGAGCTGGAGCATATATCCACTTTCCTGTAGAATGAAGCTTGGGTCATTGAAATTGGATCCTGCAAAATAAGTACCGCTTGCAAAACGCACATAAAATACATTTACAACATACGTCACCCATAATATTAGGAAACTTCCAGATATGGAAAGTAGTAATACGATGGACTTTTTCCTGGTCTCCACCTCTGGGTCACTCCGATTTTCTCCTTTGCTTTTACCGCATAGTCTTCTGCGAGCTCTATTGGCAGCTAGAATGCTCCTGATCGTCAGAGCGTTGAGAACGAAGATCAAAAGGAAAGGGAAACATGGGGTCAGGATACGGTCTAACCATTCATAAGCTGCCCAACCAGTTGAAGTGTAAAATGCTGAGCGTATGCTGCAGAACCAGTGCACGTTGTCTATGATGTACAACGGTTCATACATAAAGTAGCATGGAATATTTCTAAGAAAACTGAAGGCACAAACTGTACCTATGACCCCCACCGCCGTTTTCTCGTTGCAGTATTTAATCTTCAGCTTCTGCCAACAAATGGCCACAAAGCGATCAAAGGTGAAAGCGACAGTTAACCAGACCGAGCTGTCTCTGGATGTATATGTCAGGACTGCAGTAATACTACAACCAGTAGTGTGGGTTAGAAAACTCAGCTGGAAATAGATACCACGGATTCGATTCAATATCACCGCCGTGATCACGACCAGTAGATCCGACACCGCCATGGAGACCAGGTACAGGGTGATACATCTGGAAAGACCACACCTTCCTCTGGCCAAGATTACAATCGCTACAAGATTTGCTACAAGGAAAAAAGATCAAAATAATTATGGTACATAAAGTAGAATTCCTTGCAAATACAACTGCCTTACCGATGGAGCGTTGAGCGATCGTTGGAAAACTCACCTGGGACAGCAAACGCGGCAAACACAGGATAGTATATTGCAAATACGGGACCAGTGACGGGATTATGCATTTTACGACGAATAATTGAACCCGTGTCCTCGGACTGACAAATAATCCTATATTTATACTAAATGTTAATTCCACTGAGACATTTATATTACAACATAATTCGTGCTTGCTACACGAACACGAGTAAACAGACCAGAATCGTCATTGATAGGATTACTATTTGTAGTTATATTGCAGAATTGTACATTTGACTATAATCACGACAGTTCCACCTGAAGGACATAATTACAAAATGCCGTTTGTTTTTTGCCCTTTATCCATTCACTTAAATAAAATTGTCGAGATTGTATTTAGTCGGGAATTTGCACCATTTTGGAAAAACGAAGTATTCAGCTGTCGAGTTTTCACCTCTTTCTCGCGGAAAGGGTTGCAACACGGTCTTCCTGTTTATTTGATGGGTAAACATGTGAAAGACTTTTAACAGGCCTCGACAACCAACATTCGTTCATTCCAGTATTTATAAGGATAAATGGAACATTAATTGAGAATTTCTACTTGGATATTCTACTGAGGTTGCTTCGGAATTCTCAACTAAATGCACGCATGGCGAATGTCCAGGAATCACCAGTCCAGTGCACCTTATCAAGTATCTGTAAATTATCCCTGCTGGAAGTGTGGAATCGGGGCAAAACTGATTGAGATGCAAACGAGGAAAGGTTGCTGGAAAATGATCGTCGAAAGGGATTGATTGACTTGAACCTGACTGAACCTGACATATATTTGATGGGTTAAATTGTTCCCTTTCTGCCCAAGAAAACGAGAAAATATGAGCATGTTCTTATGAAACGTCAATAACTTAGAAAGTTTTTTGACGGAATCGATGAAACTTGCAATGGACCTTTCCAATCGAGGGATTGCACGTCCTGCTGAGGATATCAACGTTTTCAATTTCCATTTCAGGATTGCGTCCAGCCCGCAGCGACTACTGTTGCATATTGAATGGGTTACCTTTCACGGGTTCCGCCAGATTCAACAATCCTACCGCATACACATATTCTCCCCTTCCAGTCTTCACAATTTCAAATTGGATCATGCACTTCGCAACATAGAAGCAAAGCTTAGATTGTGTGCTCACTTAACCATATAACCATATAACAATTACAGCACGGAAACAGGCCCTCTCGGCCCTTCCAGTCCGTGCCGACCATTTGTTTTCCCCTAGTCCCATCTACCTGCACTCAGACCATACCCCTCCATTCCCTTCACGTCCACATACCTAACCACTTTACTCTTAAATGTTAAAATCGATCCTGCCTCCACCACTTCTGCTGGAAGCTCATTCCACACAGCCACCACCCTCTGAGTAAAGAAGTTCCCCCTCACGTTACCCCTAAACTTCTGTCCCTTAATTCTCATGTCATGCCCTCTTGTTTGAATCTTCCCTACCCTCAATGGGAGAAAACTTGGCACAACACCTGTTTGCAGACCACAATAGCGATTTGCATCCTGCCAGCCTCCCACTTTAAATTCCTGCCTCACTCTTGTGTTAATCTATCGGTCTCTGCTCTTCTGTATTGTTACAACGAACCGGGAGCAAGCTTGAGAAACACATCATCTTTCGTCTGGGCTCGTTGCAGCCTTCCCGATTCACGTTGAATTCGACAACGTAAGGTAAGACTATAAATCCATCGGCCAGGTAGAGGAATCAGACATTCGGCACTTCAATCGTGTTTCATCCTTCAATAGGGTCGTCCTCTGTCCTGTTCAGACCCGATAAGGTTGCACTCCTTAGCTGATTGATTAAAGAAAACAATCCCGTTTTTGAATATATTCATAGATTGAGTTTCCACAACGTTCTAATTACATATTTTGAAGCACAATTTTCTTGGTCACCTCAATCGTAAATAGGCATTCCTTTCCGCTGATACCTGCCCATTGGATAGACTACGAATGATAGCATCCTCCCCATGTTTATCCTCGCAAAGTCGCAAAGAAGTTTACGTCTCATTAAAACGACGTCCTTGCCATTCAAACAGCTCCAGCCGCGCCTCATTCAAGACGTTTGTTGTGAGACAACCCCACCTTGTCCAGGATCAGCCTCATGAACCTTGTATGAATTGCTTCCGATTATGTTAAGCCTTTTCTTAAACAAGGGACCGAATCGTCCACAATGATCCAGATGCGCCTTGTACAGGTGCAGTAAAATACATAGATTTATATTCCATCTCCCAAACCATTAATATTTTTTGTAAATAGTTTTAGTTCCAGTATTCATCCGTGGCTTTTTCCAATTGTTGCAGCTTGCTAATATAAAAATCACCCCCTGTCTGCAGTTATGCTCCTCCTATATCCATGTTGCCCGCTCACTATCTTCATAATTTACATAACAAATTAATGCTGTTATTGTTCAAACCTGCCCTCACAGAGCTATTTCATTACTCCTGATTATCCTTTCGCCATCTTTGTTATTTTCAGAATTTCGAATTATTTATTGGCACTAAAAACCCATCTCCATCTATCATGTTTCCTCTTTCACATCCATTGGATGATCTAGTGCATAGAACGTTGCTGGTCTCATTCGTATCAGTGATAGAAACATAGAAACATAGAAATTAGGTGCAGGAGTAGGCCATTCAGCCCTTCGAGCCTGCACCGCCATTCAATATGATCATGGCTGATCATCCAACTCAGTATCCCGTACCTGCCTTCTCTCCATACCCTCTGATCCCCTTAGCCACAAGGGCCACATCCAACTCACTCTTAAATATAGCTAATGAACTGGCCTCAACTACCCTCTGTGGCAGAGAGTTCCAGAGACTCACCACTGATACCGTGGCTACTTCCCTATTTCAAATTATCCTTTAACAGGGGAAAATGGAAATGGAACATGAAATCATTAACCGCAATGTCTATTTACTTTAGTATTTAGTTTTGCAACTTTCGGCTTTCTTTTTCTTTAAAAAAAAATCTATTTTGTTATTTACCTTCCATAGTGAATATGTTCCCATTTTCCAGGTAATATGCCATTTGTATCTATTGATATATTCACGTAACCTATCAATAGGTGTTTGTCACAAAACATAAAGGGATGAAGGGACAGCGGAGTCCGGCAACTACCGTGGAGAGAATGGGCAGACAACATTTTATATGGGGAATCCTAGTCACATTATCATAGAGTGATACAGCATGGAAATAGGCCATATAACCATATAACCATATAACAATTACAGCACGGAAACAGGCCCTCTCGGCCCTTCCAGTCCGTGCCGACCATTTGTTTTCCCCTCGTCCCATCTACCTGCTTGGCCCTTCGGTCCAACTTGCCAACATCGGCCAACATGTCCAGCTACACTAGTTCCACATGCCTGTGCTTGGTCCATATCCCTCCAAACCAGCCCCATCCGTGCACCTTCCTAACGGTTTCTTAAATATTGGGATAGTCCCTGCCTCAACGACCTGCTCTGGCAGCTTGTTCCATACACCCACTACACTTTGTGTGGGAAAAGTTACGCTTCAGATTCCTATTAAATCGCTTTCCCTTCAACTTAAACCTATGTCCTCTGCTCCTCGATTCTGTGTAAGAGACTCTGTACATCTAACCGATCTATTTATTTCATGATGTTATACATCTGAATAACATCACCCCGCATCACCCTGCGCTCCAGCACTACTCAACCTCTCCCCTATATCTCAGACCCATTAGTCGCGGCAATATCCTTGTAAACGTCCTCTGTAACCTCCTTGTGTTCTGTCATAGTCACAGAGTCATAGAGTCATACATAGTGGAAACACGCACTTCGGCCCAACTCGCCCACACATGCCAACAATGTCCCAGCTACATTAGTCGAACTTGCCTACGCTTGATCCATATCCCTCCAAACCTGGCCTATGCATGTACCTGTCTAACTGTTTTTTTTAACTATGGGATGGTCCCAGCCTCAACTACCTCCTCTGGCAGCTTGTTGCATACACGCAACACCCTTTGTGTGAAAAAGTTACCCCTCGGATTCCTATTAAATCTGTTCCCCTTCACCATGAACCTATCTCCTCTGGTCCTCCACTACCTACTCTGGACTCTACCCGATCTATTGCACTCAATATTTTGTCTACCTCTCTAGATCTCTCTTAGATCTCCCCTCGTCCTCCTGCGCTCCATGAAATAAAGCACAATACTTGGAAATGTGAGCAGAAGAATAGGCAGATGGATTCGACAAGTGCGCAATCTAATCTGGATAAGACATATACAGTAAATAATTTGGGAGAGTTTTAAAAACCGTTTGTTCAGTAAAATATGAAAAGCAAACAAATATCCGATATCAAAAATCACACTACTACACATATAAGAATTAAAGTTAAATCATAAGTTGTTGCGGAACGGATAGGCTGACGTACATTTCCGGGTTTCGCAAATGTAGCGACGTTGGTGATTTTTTTCTACATCGGTCAGACAAATATTAGAGTTTAATCGCAAGTTGAGTCTCCTGCACCAGAGAAGTAGTGGAGGGCAGGGTAAACTAATAGAAGGCTGTCAAGTGGTTATCAAAACAGAAGCTGTTAAAAGGAACTGGGATGAAATTTTTGGGGAGAGGGCAGCGGATTAACCGCTTGAAAATGTCCAGGCAAATTGTTGTGATTGCCCTCTTTCGACACCCTTTTGGAAATTGGAACAAATATATCACGGAGGTCTACTTGTAATATTATTTACCAATCCCATCACCGCATTACCTCCGGCCGTCTGAGGACCCACCGCTAAATATATCCTAGCAATTCCTTCATCGGGATCCAGGAAAACAAAAAACGGAACATTCGGACTTTCCGCTGATAATCGTGACTTCATGGTCTCTGGAGGCGCAACTAGTCACTTTTATCACTGCGACAACATCTCTAAATGTATGAATAGGCCACCAATCTATGTGCACTGGTAAATAAATAATAAGGGACTAAGTAGTGAAACGCGAGTCAGTGTTTGTGGAACAATAGTGTTGGTCTCAATCTGAAAACAGACACAAAACGGAGCCCCAAATGGAGTAAGATAGAGACGACTTGATAGTAGGAGGAATGTCAGCCTGAGTACGAGGATAAACATTTAAATGTTCGATCCTCGAAGAGGAGACTCCACAAAGCCGATTAATTGTTCGGGGACAATACGGGACAATAAAACATTCGTAGCGATTTGCTGGATACATTTTACTCTCGATGTGGCGACATAATAGTGTATACTGCACAATATTCCAAGAACATTTCAGCAACATCTTTCCAACGGCTGGCGACAGCAATGGCTGCCTCGCAAATAGTCTGTTTGTCCCTTCCTTCTTTGGTGTTTTTTTTTTATATGTGTCAAATGTATGTTTTTAGTGTTCTTTAGTTTGTTTTTTTTGTGCGAGGGAGGGGGGGCGAGTTGGGAAAAACCTTTTCTAATCCATTGCCTTTATGCAGATGCGATTTTGTTCGCCATCTATCTCCGTCCGCACTACGGCCTAACATCAAGGATTTGGCGGCCTTTGGTGGACATTGTGCGCTACAACCGCGGGAACCTGCGAACTTTAACATCGCGCAAATCGTGATCCATGGTTAGAGACCGACTTCGGGAGCTCTAAGCCGCAGGAGCTTCGACCGCCCCGACGCGGGAGCTTCGTTCGCCCCGACACGGGAGCTTCGACCGCCCCATTTCGGAAGCTTCGATCTCCCCGACGCGAGGGCTTCGATCGCCGAGTGCGGGAGCTTCGATCTCCCCGACTGCGGATGGTTCGACTGCCGCGACCGCGGGAGAATATAATAGAGGAAGTGGATTGAACTTTATCGCTCCACGACAGTGAGGAACGTGGGGAATCTGCTGTGGTGGATGTTTATTTTAACTTTTATGTAGTTGGGTATCTTGTTCCTTTTGATTTAGTATGGCTGTATGGCAATTCGAATTTCACTGTCCCTTCATTGGTACATGTGACAATAAACTGACCTTGAAACCTATATCTGCAACAGTCCCGAATTTTGTACTTAATGCTCCATCTGATGAAGGCAACGTGCCTGCATCAAAACTGTGTCTGTTGCTTTTTTCGGGTAACTATTTATTTGCTCTCCTATTTCCCTCTATTCCAAAAACTCTCAAAGGCCCTATCATGTAGTGTGTACATCCTGCCTTGGATTACTTCTTAAACTGCATCACCTCATACTCTTATGTGTTAAAATTCATGCGCCATCCCACGGTTCAATTTCCCAATTGAAGTAGATCCTGTTGTAGTTTTTGCATTCTTCCCTGACCATCACACCACTCATTTGGTATTGCATATGAAAACACTGATCCTGCTAACGACCTTTTAATACAAATGATTAATATACACGGCATCAACGATGGTCTCAGTTGCGATCCTCCCATAGACCTCCAATTGTATAACGGCCTTCCAGTACCACCCCATGATTGGAGCACTTGATTATCTAAAGGCAGTGGCCACCCTGGTCCACCAATATGAATATGATTGGTCTCTAAACAGTATGTCATAAGTCTCGTTCAACATGTACATACAGATAAACTAATAGTAAGAGAACATCATTCAACCACTCGAGCATCATTCATCAGGCAGTATCACCATTCATCTAATTGTAAGTTCCGCACTTCCGCTTGTCCCTGTAAATATTCACCAACTATTTATCAATCATCCACCCACCTCCACACTTAATATAAAAACACTTCTTATTTAAATATCTTAAGAAGATAATTTCAAAGACCCAAGATTCGTTCTGAGTTAACACATCGCTTCAGATCAGAATTAAATTACGGAAGATTAGATCATTGTCACACCCGGTTGCAATGAAATTCCTCGTTGACGTACAGTTCGCAGGCTAAACATTATGCAATAATGACAGAGAAATACAAAACATACAACGAATGCGAAAGAGCAGAACGGTATAGAAGTTGTAGTGCAATCTGAAATCGTGCAAACTAAAGTAGTGGCAATTCCTTCCTTGTTCATTGTTCTTCCCTCTATAACTCAGCCAGCATATTCAGCAACTCGTGCCCCACTGACCACACTTATTTCACTGCTGCCATCGGGAAGAAGGTTTAGGAGCCTGACAACTGCAACGGCCAGGTGCAGGGGGCAGCTTCTTCCATACAATCATCAGAATATCAAAGACTGCAACCAAATAAACTGCGAACCACATAGACTTCGGAGCATTCATTTTGTCTTTGCATTAATATTGTTTGTTTATTTATATAGAGACATACATTTGGACGTTGCAGTGTGTGTGTGTTTACATATATATATATTTATCGTCTATTATGTGGTTTGCAGAGTATTATGTTGACATGTCTGCTGCGCTGCTGAAATTACAAATATCACCGTTCCCCTTCCGAACACATGGCAAAAAAACTATTTTGTGATAAAGGCCTTCAACTTCTGATGCAAGGTATTGTATCGAAATGTTCACTATTACTTTTACTATCAGACGTTGCCAGGCCCACAGTATTTCTCCAGCAGTCCATTTCCCTTTAGTTCTATATTATTCCACATGTTGGCACGTCATCTTCATGCTCTGATAAATGTAGCCTCCGCCGCTCTGCCGAACGCAGTTCCTTCTTCTTCTTTCGTGGGGCTTGCACAGCCTAAAGTTGTTGGATAACTTGTTGTATTTGATCTTCCGTTTGTGCACGTCGAGTTGATTGCATTAGTCGAAACAGGGCGGACTACGTGAAGGTTGCAATCTTCCACCCCAACGCTATGCTACCTAGATTCTACGTATGACTCAAAGCCTCCGATCCAAATTACAAAGTCAGTTATAGTGTGCATCCTGCCTTGGGTTAACTTTCTAAACTGCATCACATCATATTCTTACGAGTTCAACTACATCTGCCATTCTCTGGTACAATTTCCTAATTTATGTAGGTCTTGAAGTAGCTTTGGTATTCTTTCCTATCCACCACACCACTCATTTCGTGTCGCCTGGAAACATACTGATCCTGCCAACTGATTTCTAATCCAAATGATAAATATGCATGGCATCAAAATATGCATGGCATGGACTCTGCAGCGATCCTGGCACAAGCCTCAAATCTGGAAAACTATCTGGAAATCCATCCTCCCCTCCCACTCTCTGAATCCACCAAACAAATGTTTTACCTGTTTGGTTAGTTCTCACCAATACCTCAGAAGATCTTGCCCTATATGTCAGGACCTTATCAAAAGCCTGGCTAAAGCCCATGTAAACAGTGTCCAATTTCCCAGAATATTCAGTGCTTAGCTTATCTTCTCTGCTACTCTTACCTCTCCGCCATTGCCAAACCTCATAAATTTAATGTCCAGAATCAAAATGAACATTCAACACGCGATGGTATAAAACGCCAGTAATTTGAAACGTTATTTCTTCCCAATCCTCAAAACGTATCCTTGTTGAAAGCCTCCAACTTTTTTTTTGTTCGTTCGTTAGTTTTATTCGTGGATTGAACTGCATATATAGACATTTGGTGACACAAAAAAACAGCAGATGTTTGAATCTCGTCTGATTTATTTCCATAATTCTGTACCTCTAACAAATAATACTGGCGATAAATATAATATTACTACATTTGAAGTCTCGTTTTTCACTCTTTCCTAATAGTTTGAGTTTCCTGCCGGTTTCTACCATATCGCTATAGCCGCTATCGCGATTGTGCTCTTTGCCAGTTAATTCTACCATATCTCTATAGCCGCTATCGCGATTGTGCTCTTTGCCAGTTAATTCTGCCCTTTCCAGATTGTCAATTATATTACTGGCACCAGGAAGACAGCATACCTCTCTGCAGCCACGTCTGTCGCTGTAGAAATACCTATCTGACCCCCTAACTATTAAATATCCGATCAATATTTATTTCTATTTCCCATAAAAAATGCGCTTGGCTCTGGCAGAGTAAGAGGCGTGGAACTTGTGCCATGAAACCATCATCCCGAAAAATATCCACCAAGTATTGAAAGTCTGAATATGGGTGTCGATTCGAAACGCCACCGATCACTTTTATACAGAGATGCTGCCTATCGGTTGAGTTACTCCAACATTTTATGTCTATGCAAATAGTATTGTATGTTCAACTGTCGGCATAAATGCTGGAGAAACTCCGAGGGTGAGGCAGCATCTATGGAGCGAAGGAAATAGGTTACGTTTTGGGTCGAGACCCTTCTTCAGACTGATGTGAGGTTGGTGGGGAGGGGTGGCTGGAGGAAAAAAGGAAGAGGCGGAGACAGTAAGTTGTGGGGGTGCTGGGAAGGGGAAGGGAACGAAGGAGAAAACAGGGACCACCTTAAATTGGAGAAGTCAGTGTTACCCATAATAAGTTCACCCGTGTCTGTCTTTAAAGGACCCACATTTGACTTTGCCACTCTTTTTCCCTTAACATATCTGAAGAAGCTTTTACTGTCCTTTATATTCCTGGCCAGCTTCCCCTCGTACTTCATCTTTTCAGCCAGTATTGCCCGCTTTGTTTCCTTCTGTTGGCCTATGACAGTTTCCCAATCGTCTGGCTTCCGGCTACTCTTTGCTATGTTATACAACTTTGATTTTAGTAATATTCTATCCCTAACATATCTTGCCAGCCACAGTTGACTCCTACTCCCCTTAGAATCTTTCTTCCTTTTTAGAATAAAATGATCCTGCGTCTTCTGGATTATGTCCAGAAATAATTTCCCATATTAGAACAAAGATTTCCCATCTTAGAATAAAGGGAAGGTCATTTAAGACTGAGGTGAGAAAAAACTTTTTTACGCAGAGAGTTGTGAATTTATGGAATTCCCTGCCACAGCGGGCAGTGCAGGCCAAATCACTGGATGGATTTAAGAGAGAGTTGGATAGAGCTCTAGGGGCTAGTGGAATCAAGTGATATGGGGAGAAGGCAGGCACGGGTTATTGATAGCGGACGATCAGCCATGGTCACAATGAATGGCGGTGCAGGCTCAAACGGCCGAATGGCCTCCTCCTGCATCTATTTTCCCCGTTTCTATGTTTCTATCTAAATTCCTGCCATTGCTGTTCCACCGTCATTCCTAATAGTCATCCCTTTCCAGTCTACCTTGGACAGCTCCTCTCTCATACCTTCATTGTCCCCTTTGTTCAACTGCATCACTGCCACTTCCGATTTAACCTCCTCCTTAGAAAATTGCAGATTAAAACTAATCATATTATGATCAATAACCTCCAAGTGGTTCCTTTACTTCGAGTTTCTCTTATCCAATCTGGTTCATTGGACAACACTAAATCCAGAATTGCCTTTTCTCTGGTATAAACGGCTCCATTACAAGCTGCTCTCAGAATCCATCTGATATGAGGAACATATAGAAAATACATAGACTATAGTGCAGGAGGAGGCCATTCGTCCATTCGAGCCAGCCACTAATTGTGATCATGGCTGATCGTCCCCCCCATCAATAACCCGTGCCTGCCTTCTCCCCATATCCCTGAACTCCACTAGCCCCCAGAGTATCTAACTCTCTCATAAAATCTGGGGTCATCCAGTGACTTGGCCTCCACTGCCTTCTGTGGCAGGGAATTCCATAAATTCACAACTCTGAGTGAAAAAAGTTTTTCCTCGCATCAATCTTAAATTACCTCCCCTTTATTCTAAGACTGTGGCCCTTGGTTCTGGACACGCCCAACATTGGGAATATTTTTCCTGCATCTAGCTTTTCCAGTCCTATTATAATTTTATTCGTTTCTATAAGAGTCCCCCTCATCCTTCTAAACTCCAGTGAATACAAGACTAGTCTTTTCAATCATTCCTCATATGACAGTCCCGCCATTCCAGGGATCATTGTTCCTGCTCCCCGACTACTCCCCACTCATCAGACGCGTTAAACCCACAGTGAGGACAGACAAGGTTTGGTCAGATGAAGCGGACTCCACACTCCAGGAGCGTTTTGGTAACACTGACTGGGATGCGTTTGCAGCTCAGGCCACCCTTGACTCCCACACTAACATTGACGCCTATACTTCCTCTGTTCTGGACTTCACCAATTCCTCCATCAACAGTGTCACCACGCTCAAACAAATCACCACATACCCGAATCAGAAGCCATGGATGAACAGCGAGGTCAGGCGACTGCTGAAAGCACGGGACTCGGCTTTCAGGTCAGGCGATGCCTGTGCCTATAGTTCATCGAGGGCCAATCTGAAGAGGGGCATCAAGAACGCCAAACACAGATACAAGCTGCGGATCGAGGAGCACTTCGATAGCAACTCCGACCCCCGACGCATGTGGCATGGCATCCAGGCCATCACTGACTTCAGAGCCACCAACGCCACCCCCATTTCCAGCGACGCATCCTTCCTCGAGGAACTCATTCACTTTGATGGCCGCTTTGAAAGGGACAACCAAGAGTTGGCCATCAAGGCTGTGCTCCCCGATGACCATCAGCCCCTCACACTCAACCCCTACGACGTGCACGTGGCACTAAGTAGGATTAATGTAGGTAAGGCTGCCGGCCCTGACGGCATCCCCGGGTGCGTCCTCAGGACCTGTGCTGCACAGCTGACAGACGTCTGGACTGACATCTTCAACCTGTCAATTGCTCAGGCAGTTGTCCCCACGTGCCTTTAAACTATCTCCATCGTGCCTGTGCCAAAACACTCCACTGCGGCGAGCCTCAACGACTTCCGCCCAGTTGCACTCACCCCTACCATCGCCAAGTACTTTGAAAGGCTGGTCATGGCACACCTCAAATGCTGCCTGCCTCCCACTCTGGACCCCTACCAGTTTGCATACCTCAAGAACAGTAGCACGGAAGATGCCATCTCAACGGCACACCACTCCGCCCTCTCCCACCTCGACAACAGAAACACTTATGTGAGAATGCTGTTCATCGACTACAGCTCAGCATTCAACACCATTATCCCCTCGAAATTGATCGCCAAACTCGATGACCTGGGCATCAACCCTCCCTCTGCAATTGGTTACTGGACTTTCTAACCAACGGACCACAGTCTGTTAGGTTGGAAAACCACTCCTCTTCTACGCTCACCCTGAACACTGGCGTACCCCAGGGCTGCGTGCTGAGCCCCCTCCTCTACTCCCTCTTCACCTACGACTGCATACCTGTACATGGTACCAACACCATCATCACGTATGCAGATGACACGACGGTCATTGGCCTCATCAGCGACAACGATGAGTCGGCCTACAGGGAGGAGGTTCAGCTCCTAACAGCATGGTGTACCGACAATAACCTGGCCATCAACTCCAAGAAGACCAGGGAGCTCATTGTTGACTTCAGGAGATCGAGAGGCTGCACGCACAACCCCATCCATATCAACGGGACAGAGGTGGAACGTGTCTCCAGCTTCAGATTCCTGGGGGGTCAACATCTCCGATGACCTCTCCTGGACCCACAACACATCCTCGCTGATCAAGAAGGCTCACCAGCGTCTCTTCTTCCTTAGGAGACTTAAGAAGGTCCACCTGTCGCCCCAGATTCTGGTGAACATCGACAGCTGCACCATCGAGAGCATCCTTACCACATCACAGTATGGCATGGTAACTGCTCTGTTGCCGACCTAAAAGCTCTGCAGAGGGTGGTGAAGATCGCCCAACGCATTACAGGCTCCTCACTCCCCTCCATTGAGTCTGTCCATAGTAAACGATGCCTGCGCAGGGCGCACAGCATCGTCAGGGACAGCTCACACCACAACCATAGACTGTTTACCCACCTCCCATCAGGGAGACGCTACAGGTCCCTCCGCTGCCGGACCAGCAGGCTCAAGAACAGCTTCTTCCCTGCGGCTGCCACACTTCTCAACGCTGCACCTCAATGACTGCCTGTGTCCGCCCCTCACCCCACCCCCCCCCCCCCCCCCCCCCGCCCCTCACCCCGGACTATCCAATCACCAGCACATTGCACGGATACCACTGCATATGTATATGTATTACTTGTTTATTCATAAGTTCGCCCTTCGGAGATACCAACTGCATTTCGTTGTCTCTGTATTGTACACTGCACACTGACGATTAAAGATTGAATTGAAATCCTCTTGTTATGAAGGCCAACATTTCATTAGCTTTCTTCCTGCCTGCTGTACCTGCAAGCCTACTTTCGGTGTACAAGGACGCCCAGGTCTCGCTGCACCTCCATCTTACCGAACCTAACCCCAATGAGATAATAATCTGCCTCCTTGCCTTTGCCGCCAAAGTGGATAACCTCATATTTATCTCTTTGTGAACTTCCTTTCCCGTTAATTTTGGGGTCATTAACTATCCCTTTACTCTCTTTCCCTTTAACCCCGTCCATAACTATCCCATTTGTAACCCCACCACCCCCCTCCCCCCTCTTATTTAGTTTAAAACCATCCGTGTAGCAATGGCAAGCATGCCTGCCAGAATGCTGGTCCCTCACCTGTCAAGGTGCAATCCGTCCCTTTTGTCTAAGAATCTAAATACCTGCCCCCTGCACCAGTTCCTCAGGCACACATTCAGGTCCTGTATCTCCCTGTTCCTGCCCACGCCAGCACGACGAACTGGAAGCAACCGGAGATAACCACGCTGTCGGTCCTGCTTTTCAGCAATTTTTCCGAGCTCTCTAAAGTCACGCTGCTTAATATTCATCTCCTTCTTTCCAACATAGTTTGTGCCGACATGCACTACCACTTGCGGCTGTTCACCTTCGTCCTTGAGGATTTTCTGCACACTGTCGGTGACATCCTTGATCCTGGCAACAAGGAAGCAGCACACCATCCTCGAATCCCGTCTGTCGCCGCAGAAACCCCTGTCCGGACCTCTCACAATGGGGTCTCCAAATACCACGGTGTTGCCTGACGTCGGCCTCTTTGGTTTTGGCTCAACAGCACTTTTTGCTTCGCAAGCCAGTCCGCCGCTCAGTGTGTTAACGTCTTCTGTCCCGACAGCATCTACTGTAAGTGGGTTAACTTGTTATAGATTGGATGAGTTATTTTAAAAGCCCTTACTTGCAGCTTTTGTTCAAACTTGCACTCGCATATTTATTTGCTCATACTTAATCGTCATCTTACGTAATTTATCATCTTAGTCAATTACATCAATACTTAATTTGCCATCTTTTTTTAATTTCAGAATTTTCCTAAATCTTTCGTGCACTGCCAATTCCTCGTTACCTTTATAAGTGTTCTCTTTCAACTTATCTGCCATGTAGAAATTAAAGGAATGGCATTCCTGTCTTCTGATTCCTAACGGCTGTCGTACTTAAGATTTAACTATGATAAATTACATTTTCAGTAAATTGTGAGATATAACCGAACTTTGAGATTCAAAATTCAAGAGAGTTTATTGTCATGTGTCCCAGATAGGACAATGAAATTCTTGCTTTGCTTCAACACAACAGAACATAGAAAGCATGAATACAGAACAGATCAGTGTGTCCATATACCATTGTATAAATATATACACACATGAATAAATAAAACAGATAAAGTGTAAATAAACAGATAATGGGCTATTAATGTTCAGAGTTTTGTTTGAGTTGAGTTCAATAGCCTGATGGCTGTGGGGAACAAGATGTTTCTGAACCTGGACGTTGCAATCTTCAGGCTCCTGTACCTTCTACCTGAATGTAGCTGGGAGGTGAGTGTGTGGCCAGGATAGTGTGGGTCCTTGATGATGCTGCCAGCTTTTGTGAGACAGCGACTGCGATAGATCACCTCGATGGTAGGGAGGTCAGAGCCAATGATGGACTGGGCAGTGTTTACTACTCTTTGTCGTCTTTTCTTTCCATTGCGCTTAAGTTGCCGAACCAAGCCACGATGCAACCGGTCAGCGTGCTCTCTACTGTGCACCTGTAGACGTTAGTGAGAGTTCTCCTTGACATACCGACTCTCCGTAATCTTCGCATGAAGTAGAGGCGCTGTTGTGCTTTATTTATGATTGCATCAGTGTTCTCGGACCAGGAGAGATCTTCAGAGATGTGCACCTCCAGGAATTTGAAGCACTCTCTCTCTCTCTCTCTAACCTACAGCCTTTACACATGGTTCGCCGGGAATTAGTTTACATGCAGACAAAACATAGTATTATTGGTTATTGCGAGTAAATTAATGCTTTTGTTACATCGAGCATTGATTAAAAAAAAAGGTGTGAAGTACAGCACTGATCACCTTTTTTACGAAAGCATGTTACGATCAGTGCTTCACACCTTTTTTTATCAATGCTCGATGTAACAAAAGCATTAATTTACTCGCAATAACCAATAATACTATGTTTTGTCTGCTTGCAAACTAATTCCCAGCGTCCCATGTGTAAAGGCTGCAGGTTACTTTGCACTCTATTGGTGTTGGAGGTACTTCATAAAAACATTTGCAGGGCATACACACGAAATTCGAAAACGTAATAATAGACGTTGCGGGATAAGACCTTGTATCAGGATTGAAAAGCATTTATTTACAAGAGGGAAGAGTGTTTTATTGTCATATGCGCCAAACCTGAACAAAGATACTCGTGCTTGCATCAGCACAACATAATTTAAACATAGTACTCTGTAAACATCGTAATAAACAACACAATTATGTAAACGAACAATAATAGCGCAAAGACCAAAAAAATAATGCCGCATTTTCATGTGCTTCGGAGCTTATTTAGTTTAGTTTAGTTTAGTTTAAGGATACAGCGCGGAAACAGATCCATCGGCCAACCGAGTCCGCACCAACCAGCGATCCCCGCGTATAAACACTATGCTACACACACGAGGAACAATTTACAGTTTACACAAACACCAAGCTATTTAACCTATATACCTCTACGTCTTCGAAGTGTGGGAAGAAACCGAAGATCTCGGAGAAAACCCACGCGTTCACGGAGAGAACGTAGAAACTCCGTACAGACAGCACTCGTCGCCAGTGCTATCTGTAAAGAAGCTGCTCCCGAACCTAGACGTAACAATTTCGAAGTTCCCATGCTTTCTTCCTAATGGCAGGAATTGAGTGTGACCACTTTGGAGTGGGCCTCTAATCATGCTGGCTGCATTTTCAAGAAACAAGAAAGGAGTCGTGAGTACTTCCGTTTGCACTTTTCCGGATTGCAATACAATCTTTACCCCATTCTGCTCTTTTGCATTCGCTGGATTCATCTGTCATTGCTTTATATTGTTTAGTCTGCGTGCTGCATGTCAATAAGCAATTAATTGTAATATGGCGCGACGACAATAATCGAATCTTCTGTCATTTAATTTACTTCTGGCTATGTGTTTATTTCTCAGTAAGTCGTAGGTCTTTGAAACTAGCTTCTTAAAATGATACTTAACGCAAATATATTTTTTTGAATATTAAAGGTGGAGGTAGGCGGATGATTAATACACAGTTGATGAATATTTATTGGAAAAAGCGAAAAAACGGATCTTACAGTTAGATCATCGGTGATACTACTTGACGAGGGAAGCTCATGTGATTGAATGGTGTTCTCTTGCTCCAAGTTCATATGTCTGTACATGGTGAACGAGGCATAGGACATACCTTTCAGAGTCCACGCATAATCTCAATTTGTTGGCCAGGATGCCTTTTGCCTCTAAATAATCAAGTGCTCGATTTCCAGTTTCCCCATGCCCGTCCATACCTGTATATTCACTTTATATGGAAAATCTGAGATTGAGATTGATTTTTCGAACTGGCGACAGTAACCGAATCAACGGATATAATACATCATAGGATGATTAAATGGAAATTAAGTCAGCACAATTTAAATAACATACGAATGAAATTCAGTGGATATTTTAACCCACTCACTAACTGTTCTTTGATTTTTTGCTGCGTTCCTGCATAAATGAATGGATTTATACATGAACTCAATAGCTGAAGCATAAATCCGCTTTCTTCCAACGTAAAATTTGAATCATTGAAGTTTGAACCCGAGAAGTATCGAACCTTCGCAATCCGAACATAAAGGAATGTGATGAAAAATAACACCCAGGACAGGATGAAACCGCAAGATATTAACAGGAGCAAAACGATGGATTTTTTCCGATTTTCCATTTCTGGGTCACATTGATTATCTCCGTTTCTGTTGGACATTAATCTCCTTCGAGTTCTCATTGCAGCTAGAATATGTCTGACGGTGAGTACATTGAAAAGTAGTATCAGAAAGAATGGAACGCATGGAGTTAAGATGCGGTGAATCCAATCAAAGGCACCCCATGCAGGCAAGGTAGTGAAAGATAACTTTATTTCGCATAGCCAAGGGACGCCGTCAGTTATAAATGAAGGCTCGTATATAAAATACCATGGAATGTTTCTGACACAACTCACTGAACAAATTGTTCCTATGACAATGACCGCTGTTTTCTCAGTGCAGTACTTAGCTTTCAGCTTCTGCCAACAAATGGCTATATATCGGTCAAGTGTGAACACCACTGTCACCCAGACTGAACAGTCCCGGATTCCATAAATTAGAACAAAGCTGACGCTGCAGACTGGGGTGATGGACATGAAGCTGAATGGGAAATATATACCTACTACTCGGTTAAGTATCACAGCCGTGATAATGACTAAGAGATCGGTCACAGCCATAGCCACCAGATAGCAAGTGATGCACTTGGAAAGGCCGCACCTTCCTCGGGACAGTACCACAATCACTGCCAGATTAGCTGTAGGAGAAATAGCAAGTGCTAGTCAATTAATACATCCCAGACCTCAAACAACGAGGAACAAAAATGCTAAAATCTCATCAGGTCTGTCCGTGTCAGTAAACAAAGTATACCATTAGCCTTGGTACCTGATGAATTTATGATTCGACCGCGAGTCGCACCAACATTATTGCGCCCTCTCATCGATCCATTTCCACAACGGAATTTCTAACAGTAGTTTCAATACAAAGCTGCCATGAGCGTTGTTCCGTTAGTAGCGGAGTTGAAACGGAAGATGGCAGAAACAAATCGTTTCAGATAGCGCAGATATCATATCAACGAATGTACAATATAATAGGGTCAATAGGACAACCATGCCATAAACGCATTGAATTGCGATTCAAAACCCCCATTGACAAAACCTGGTAGCAATACTATAAAACTAAGGATTAAAATAGGAATAGAGCATGTTGGAAATACTTATCCGACAGGACAGCATTGGTGAATGGACAAAATGTGCAAGAAAGAACTTCCGATGCTGGTTTAAATCTAATGTAGACACAAAATGCGGGAGTAGCTTAGCGGGTCAGGCAGCATCTCAGATCAGCATCAGAGAAATGCCTCCTGACCCGCTGAGTTACTCCAGCAATTTATGTCTACCTATTGGTGAAAGGAGACGTTTCTGGACTGAGCTGCTTCCTTGAAATTGAGAATGTCAACTACTTTTCCTTTTTCGACAGAAGCTGATTGAACATGAATATTTCCTTTATTTTCTGTTCTTCGATTTAATGATGCACATTGGTAGTGGAACAATTCGGACGTCGTAATCTATTGAATCGGGCGAAGGAAGTACATATCAGCCGTATTCATCGTCGTTTCTCGAGCGGTGCATCACTTTCATTCAGAGAAGACGCTAGATTTACAATCGAACATTATAACCAGAGGAAATCACCAATAAAAACACTTTACCCGCAACTCCAATAACTCCCAGGACTGGATAGTAAATGGCAAAAAGGAGACCTTCCGGTATTCCATGCATGTTTATCAGAATGTAGAACACATCTAACACTGCATGCAAAATTGTTTAACCTATAGACCCCAAGACAACCTCCTGGGAGTTACTTGGGCGGCTTGCCCTGTTACAATAATAGCATAATTAAAGCAATCAGCTTTGCAAATGCATCTCGGGATCATAGGGGACACAAGAGAGTGGGTGTACCTTGAGCAACACACGATGTGACGTGGCAACTCAGCTGGGCAGACAGCTTCTGAAAAGGGAAACGGACAAATGGCGTTTTGGTCGGGACCTTTCTTCAGACTCAGATTTTTTCTTATGGTACTAATAGACACGCTCTATCTGAAGTGGGGTCCTAACCGTCACCAATCCTTGTTCTCCTGCGATGCTGCCTGATCCGCCGAGTTGCTCAGATTCAGATTCACATTCACATTCACGTTTATTGTCACATGCACCAATTAAGGTACAGGGATTTTTTGAGTTACCATGCAGCCATACAATTAAAAGAACACAACACAATTACAAAGAACGATAGAACTTAACATAAACCTCCACCACAGTGATCACTGTGATGGCAGGCAATACAGTTCAGTCAGTCTTCTACCTTTTGTTCACCCGTATTCAATTTTTGTGTCCGACCTCAATGTGAACGTGCATCGATTACTTTTCAGAAAATTTGAGGTTTTCTCATATTTTTTTTAATGTGCAGATTTAGATCTTGAAGAGTTTCATGTATGATTTATATATTTTTTTTATACAATATGTTAAAACTTTAGATAGTTCCGTGAGATGGGTCACGAACCTGAACGAAAAAGCTCGGAGAAATGTCCGCCGAGGTAAGTGAATGGAACCCCCCCCCCCCCCCCCCCACACCACCACCACCACCACCCCCACATAAAGGCATACCGAGAGACGTTAACACATACATTTTGACATACAAAATACCCCAAAAAAGTCGAAATGACTTAATTACTGTTGACGAGGCTGCCGCGCGCGGCGCCACCCGTTGACGAGCAGGTTGTTTTTTTGTTCACTCTGGTTGCCATGTGCTCTGATCATCATTGCAAGCCTACATGCCTTGTCAAAGGCCGTCCAGAGGCCCAGATAGAAAAAGGTGACGTCGCAGTTCTTGCCAATCATCTTGTTCACATTTTGGCACAATTGAATATTACATGGAAAATCCGAAAACATTCACTTTTGAAAGGAGAACAAACAAATTGTTTATTCGTTTAACAGATAAAGAATGCACGGTGTAAGTACGACAGACAATACATATTGCAGTAATACGACTATGAAATTTGGGATATAAAGTGTTTGTTTCCTTTTTAAGAGGGAAAGGAAATTGGAAAGAACCACGGCATCCCCGTTAGGAAAGAGAAGGCAGGAATGCCATTCCTTTAATTTCTACATGGCCACCCAAATAAGTTAAAAGCGAACACTTATAAAGGTAACGAGGAATTGGCAGTGCACGAAAGATTTAGGAAAATTCAGAAACTAAAAAAAGATGGCAAATTAAGTAAGATGACAAATTAAGTAAGATGCAATTAAGTATGAGAAAATAAATATGCGAGTGCAAGTTTGAACAAAAACTGCAAGTAAGGGCCTTTTAATTAATTCATCCAAACTATAATAAGTTCACCCACTTAGATGCTGGCGGGACAGAAGACGTTAACACACTGAGCTGCGGACTGGCTTGCGAGGCAAAAAGAGCTGTTCAACCAAAACCAAAGAGGCCGACGTCAGGCAACACCGTGGTAGTTGGAGACTCCATTGTGAGAGGTACGGACAGGGGTTTCTGCGGCGACAGACGGGATTCGAGGATGGTGTGTTGCCTCCCTGGTGCCAGGATCCAGGATGTCACGGACAGAGTGCAGAAAATCCGCAAGGGCGAAGGTGAACAGTCGGAAGTGGCAGTGCATGACGGCACAAATGATGTCGGAAAGAAGGGGATGAATATTCTGAGTCGTGACATTAGAGAGCTCGGAAAAAAATGCTGAAAAGCAGGACCTCCAGCGTGGTTATCTCCGGGTTGCTTCCTGTTCCTCGTGCTGGCGAGAGCAAGAACAGGGAGATATGGGACCTGAATGTGTGGCTGAGGAACTGGTGCAGGGGGCATGGATTTAAATTGTTAGACCACTGGGATCTGTTTTGGAGTAAGGGGGAACTGCACAAAGGGGACGGATTGCACCTTAACAGGTGGTGGACCAGCATTCCGGCAGGCAGGTTTGCCGCTTCTACACGAGTGGTTTTAAACTAAATAAGGGGGGGGGGGTTGTCAAATGGGATAGTGAAGGACGGAGTTCAAGGGAAAGAGAGTAAAGGGATAGGTAATGACCCCAGAATTAACGGGAAAGAAAACTCACAAAGGGATCGGAGACTATGACCAAGTGTAATAGGGATCGATGTGAAAGGTGAGATGCGCAAGGAATTAAAAGTATTGTATATGAATGAAGTATAACAAGTAGATGAGCTTGAGGCTCATTTAGAGGTTGGTAGATATGACGGTGTGGGGATTACTGAGGCGTGGCTGCAGGAGGATCGGGCCTGCGAACTTAATATTCAGGGTTATACATTCTATAGAAAGGACAGACAGGTGGGCAGAGGAGGAGGGGGGTTAGCTCTGCTGGTGAGGGATCGAATTCAGTCCTTTGCGAAGGAAGACAGAGGAACTGACGAGGTAGAGCCACTGTGGGTTGAGTTGAGGAATTGTAAAGGCAAGAAGACACTAATTGGTGATATCTACAGACCTCCAAATAGTAGCCTGGATGCAGGGTGTAAGTTGCAGCGGGAGTTAAAACTGGCACGTAACAAGGGTAATGCCACTGTGGTGATGGGGGATTTCAATATGCAAGTAGACTGGGGAAACCAGATTGGTTCAGGACCCCAAGAAAGAGAGTTTGTAGAGTGCCTCCGAGATGGATTCTTAGAGCAGCTTGTAATGGAGCCGACCACATAAAAGGCAATTCTGGATTTAGTGTTGTCTCATGAACCAGATTTGATAAGAGAACTCGAGATAAAGGAACCGCTGGGAGGTAGTGATTATAATATGATTAGTTTTAATCTGCAATTTGAGAAGGAAAAGGTTAAATAGGAAGTGGCAGTGATGCAGTTGTACAAAGGGGACTATGAAGGCATGAGCGAGTTGCTGGCCAAGGTAGACTGGATAGGGATGACTAGTAGGAACGACGGTAGAACAGCAATGGCAGGAATTTCTGGGTATAATCCGGAAGACGCAGGATCATTCCATTCCAAAAAGGAAGAACGATTCTATGGGGAGTAAATGGCGAACGTGGCGGACAAGAGAAGGTTGGGATAGAATAAAACCAAAAGAAAAGATGTATAACATAGCAAAGAGTAGCCGGAAGCCAGCGGATTGGGAAACTTTCAAAGGACAATAGAAGGAAACAAAACGGGCAATACGGGCTGAAAAGATGAAGTGCGAGGGGAATATGAAGGACAGTAAAAGCTTCTTTAGAAATGTTAAAGGAAAAAGAGTAGCAAAGTCAAATGTGGGTCCCTTGACTTCTTAAATTTAAGGTAGTTCCTGCTTTCTCCTTCTTTCCCCTCCCCTTCCCAGCTCCCCCACAGCGTACTGTCACCGCCTCTTCTTGTTTCTCTCCCCTGCCGTTCCCTCTTGAAAAAAGATGGACCCCCGAGAGAACCCCATAGTTCCCCTAGAAAATCTCCCACCCCCGCACATCAATCTGAAGAAGGGTCTGGACCCGAAACGTCGCCTATTTCCTTCGTTCCATAGATGCTCACCCGGTGAGTTTTTCCAGCACTTGTGTCAACAGTTGAACATATAATACTCTTTTCATGCTGGAGTAACTCAGCCGATAGGCAGCATCTCTGGATAAAGGTGATGGGTGACGTTTCATGTCAACACACATATTCAAACCTTCAATTCTTGGTGGATATTTTTGGAGATGATGGTTCCATGGCTCAAGTGCCACGTCCCATACTCTGCCTGAGCCAAGCGCATTGTTATGGGAAGCAGAAAGAAATATTGATCGGCTATTTAATAGTTAGAGGGCCGATAGGTATTTCTACAGCGACAGACGTGGCTCCAGAAGGGTATGCTGTCTTCCTGGTGCACGGATATAATTGACAATCTGGAAAGGACAGAATTAACTGGCAGAGACCACAATCGCGATAGCTGCTATAGAGAGATAGTAGAAACCGGCAGGCAGAACTCAAACTATTAGGAAAGAGTAAAAAACTAGAAATTCAAATGTAGTAATATTATATTTATTGCCAGTGTTATTTGTAAGAGGTACAGTATTATGGAAATAAATCAGACGAGATTCAAACAGCTGCTGTTTTTTGTGTCTCTAAATGGCTATATATGTGGTTCAATCCACCAATAAAACGAACGAACGAACAAAAAAAAAGGCGTTGGAGGCTTTCAACATGGATATGTTTTGTGGATTGGGAAGAAATAATGTTTCAAATTACTGGCGTTTGATAACATCGCATGTTGAATGTTCATTTTGATTCTGGACATTAAATCTATGAAGTTTGGCAATGGCGGAGAGGTAAGGGGAGCAGAGAAGATGAGCTAGGCACTGAATTTACTGGGAAATGTATATAAAGTGCCTTACTAACCGCGAGGGTACAGCCAATGACTCTCAGGGGGAAGTGGAATATTGGGATTCATAAGGTAGTCTGAAATAGCAAAACACGTGGAAAAGGGAATGGGATTGTACAATGCAGTATAAAATCGTGGTTGGAAAAACATGTTTGTGAAATCTGCCGTAGATCTTCAAGGGCGAGACCTGTAGAACGGAGTTAATATATGTGCGAAACAGCTACATTGATGGATGGTATACCGAGTGAGGTCTTCAGTACGTGCCAAGCAGGGAGGGGGTGGGTGACCACCAGCCAGCCCTGGCAGCGCAGTAGGTGGGGTGGGGGTGTAGTCATGTCGTGCATGTCAATGGATGTTCTGAGGTAACCACACTCCTGAACAGATTATGCATTTTAGATACTGTTGATTATTCCACGTCTCCAATGTCACGTTCGTTGCTCTGCCTGGATCATGAGGAAAGTAGGGCAACATGAATCGAAATTTATGCAGTTGGGGATCATATTGGCGTTTCTACAGTCATAGCCGTGACTCAACAATGGTATATTTTCTTCCTGGTTCCAGAATCAATGATATTACTGAACACCTGGAAACGAGGAAATGATTTGCGAGTAATCATGGACCCAATAGTAGTGATAGACGGGTGCTAGGTTTCTGCAGTCAGAGTCGAAGGCATTAGGAAAGTGTCAAAACGTCGAACATTAACGGTAGTACTATCTGATTGACTGCCAGTTATGCGGGTTTGTGAATTCAGAAATAGGGAGATAAAGCAGATAAATGCGCGGCTTGGTAGATATCGAGAGAGTGATCGAGAATCCGGAAAAATGCGGGCAGTTTTAGGGTAGAGAATGAAACCTTGTATCTCAACAGAAACTGGGCCAATATCCTCGCGGGTGGTAGAACAAGGGTGTAGGAGTAAGAAATAAACCAGAAAGGAAAATGAGGGCACCAGATGCTTGGCGGATACGCTAAAGTGGAATGTTAAGCGATTCAATAAATAACTGAAAAACGAAAGGGTGAAAGGAAGGAAACAGTGTCTCTAAATAGACTATGTGACCGTCTACGTGTCTCCAGGTCCTGACAGGATATTCCCTAGGACACTGAGGGAAGTTAGTGTAGAAATAGCAGGAGCTATGACAGAAATATTTCAAATGTCATTAGAAACGGGAATAGTCCCGGAGGATTTGTGTGCAGCGCATGTTGTTCCATTGTTTAAAAAGGGTTCAAAGAATAAAGCTGGCAATTACAGACCTGTTAGTTTGACGTCAGTGGTGGGCAAATTAATGGAAAGGATACTTAGAGACAATATATATAAGCATCTGGATAAACAGGGTCTGATCAGGAACAGTCAACATGGATTTGTGCCTGGAAGGTCATGTTTGACAAACTTTCTTTAATTTTTTGAAGAGGTTACTAGGGACATTGATGAGGGTAAAGCAATGGATGTTGTCTATATGGATTTGAGTAAGGTCTTTGTCAAGGTTCCTCATGGAAGGTTGGTTAAGAAGGTCCAATCTTTGGGTGTTAATGGCGGAGTAGCAAGATGGATTCAACAGTGGCTGAATGGGAGATGTCAGAGAGTAATGGTGGATGGCTGTTTGTCAGGTTGGAACCCGGTGACCAGTGGAGTGCCTCAGGGATCTGTGTTGGGTCCCCTGTTGTTTGTCATGTACATCAATGATCTGGATGATGGGGTGGAAAATTGGATAAGTATGCAGATGATACTAAGATAGATGGTGTTGTGTGGATAATGAAGTAGATTTTCAAAGTCTACAGAAGAGATTTGGGCCATTTGGAAAAGTGGGCTGAAAGATGGCAGATGGAGTTATAAGCTAATAAGTGTGAAGTGCTACATCTTGGCAGGACAAATCAAAATAGGAATTCATACATGGTAAATGGTTAGGGAATTGAAGAAGCTAGTGGAAAAGAGGGATCTAGGAATAACTGTGGCATAGTTCCCTGAAGTGGAATCGCATGTAGATAGGGGTGGTAGAGAAAGTTTTTGGTGTGCTGGCCATTTATAAATCAGAGCATTGAATATAGGAGTAGGGAAAGTTAATGATAAAATTGTACAAGGCATTGGTAAGACCAATTCTGGACTATGGTGTACAATTTTGGTCGCCTAATTACAGGAAAGGATGTCAACAAAAATAGAGAGAGTCAGATGAAGATTTACTAGAATGTTGCCTGGGTTCTAGAAAACTAAGTTACAGAGAAAGGCTGAACAAGTTAGTCTTTATATTCTTTGGAGCGGGGCAGAAGGGTTAAGAGGGGACTTGATTGAGGTCTTTAAAATGACGAAACGGATAGACAGAGTTGACGTGGATACGTTTTTCCCATTGAGGGTAGGGAAGATTCAAACAAGAGGGCATGACATGAGAATTAAGGGACAGAAGTTTAGGGGTAACATGAGGGGGGACTTCTTTACTCAGAGAGTGGTGGCTGTGTGGAATGAGCTTCCAGCAGAAGTGGTGGAGGCAGAATCGATTTTAACATATAAAAGTAAAGTGGATAGGTATATGGACGAGAAGGGAATGGAGGGGTACGGTCTGAGTGCAGGTAGATGGTACTAGGGGAAAATGTATGATCGGCACGGACTGGAAGGGCCGAGATGGCCTGTTTCCGAGCTGTCATTGTTATGTGGTTATATGGTTTATAAAAGCCACAAGAGATGGAGGAGGTCATAAATGACTACTGCACATCTTTATTTTCCATGAGGAAGGTTAGACAAGAGCATAATTTTCTGGCGCCCGGGCAGAGATGGTTTGTATCTTCCTCAGCCAAGAGAGGAGTACTGGACTGCAGCATGGTGGATAATATTGTTCCTATATGGGGAAGGACTGCAAGACAAGTCAGGGGTCTACTTTCCAGAGTGCTTAGTAAATTAATGTAGGGCGATGCTGCGAGGCAGGATCTATTTGCATTGAGAAGATCAAGGACAGGTTACGCATAGTCAGCATGGTTTTGCTGGTAGGAATCGGGTCTGAAGAATTTATTTGAGTTCTTTTGAAGAAATTACCAATATAATTGACCAATGCAATGCGTTGGACACTGTTTACATGGGTTTTAGCCAGGCTTTTGATAAGGTCCTGACACGTAGGGCAAGATCTTCTGAGGTATTGGAGAGAACTATGTGAATGGTATGTTAGCTTTCATAGCAAAAGGATTTGAGTACAGGAGCAGGGAGGTTCTACTTCAGTTGTACAGGGTCTTGGTGAGACCACACCTGGAGTATTGCGTACAGTTTTGGTCTCCAAATCTGAGGAAGGACATTATTGCCATAGAGGGAGTGCAGAGAAGGTTCACCAGACTGATTCCTGGGATGTCAGGACTGTCTTATGAAGAAAGACTGGATAGACTCGGTTTATACTCTCTGGAATTTAGGAGATTGAGAGGGGATCTTATAGAAACTTACAAAATTCTTAAGGGGTTGGACAGGCTAGATGCAGGAAGATTGTTCCCGATGTTGGGAAGTCCAGGAAAGGGGTCACAGCTTAAGGATAAGGGGAAATCCTTTAAGACCGAGATGAGAAAGACTTTTTTCACACAGAGAGTGGTGAGTTTCTGGAACTCTCTGCCACAGAGGGTAGTTGAGGCCAGTTCATTGGCTATATTTAAGAGTGAGTTGGATGTGGCCCTTGTGGCTAGGGGGATCAGAGGGTATGGAGAGAAGGCAGGTACGGGATACTGAGTTGGATGATCAGCAATTATCATATTGAATGGCGGTGCAGGCTCGAAGGGCTGAATGGCCTACTCCTGCACCTAATTTCTATGTTTCTATGTTTCTATGTTTCTAACTAACCAAATAGACAAAAAAATGGGTTTGGTGGATTCAGAGAGTAGGAGTGGAGGATGGATTTCCGGATAGTTTTCCAGATTTGAGGCTTGTGCCAGGATCGCTGCAGAGTCCACTATTGATGCCATGCATATTTATCATTTGGATTAGAAATCAGTTGGCAGGATCAGTATGTTTACAGGCGACAGTGGTGTGGAGGTTAGGGAAGAATACCAAAGCTCCTTCAAGACCTACATCAATTAGGAAATTAGACCAGGGAAAGGCAGATGTATTTGAACTCGTAAGAGTATGAAGTGATGCAGTTTAGAAAGTTAATCCAAGGCAGGATGCACACTATAACTGACTTTGTAATTTCGATCGGAGGCTTTGAGTCATACGTAGAATCTAGGTAGCATGGCACTGTGTTGGGGTGGAAGATTGCAACCTTCACGTGATCCGCCCTGTTTCGACTAATGCAATCAACGTGACGTGCACAAACGGAAGATCAAATAGAACAAGTTGTCCAACAACTTTAGGCTTGTGCAAGCCACACGAAAGAAGAAGAAGGCGGTGCGGCGGAGGCTACACTAATCAGAGTGAGCATGAAGATGGCGTTTCAACATGTGGAATAATATTGAACTAAAGGCAAAAGGACTACAGGAGAAATACGGTGGGCCTGGCAACGTCGGATGGAAAAAGTAATAGTAAACGTTTCGATACAAGACCTTGCATCAGGAGTTGAAGGCCTTTTTTCACAAGAGTAAAGAGCTTTTATTGCCATATGTCTGGAAAGGGAACGATGATATTTGTAATTTCAGCAGCGCAGCAGACATGTCAACATAATACTCTGCAAACCACATATAATATATATATATATATATATATATATATGTGTGTATATACACATATATACACGCACACACACTGCAACGTCCAAATGTATGTTTCTATATAAATAAACAAACAATATTAATTCAAAGGCAAAATTAATGCTCCCAAGACTAAGTGGTTCGCAGCTTATTTGGTTGCAGTCTTTAATAATCTGATAATTGTATGGAAGAAGCTGCCCCCTGCACCTGGCTGTTGCAGGTTTCAGGCGCCTAAACCTTCTTCCCGATGGCAGCAGTGAAATAACAGTGTGGCGAGTGGGGCACGAGTCTCTGAATATGCAGGCTGCCTTTTAGAGGGAAGAACAATGAATAAGGAAGGAGTTGCCATTACATTAGTTTGCACGATTTCAGATTGCACTACAACTTCTATCACTTTCTGTTCTTTAGCATTCGTTGTATTTGTTGTATTTATCTATCAGTTGCATATTCTGAAGAGTACGTCAACGAGGAATTCCATTGCAACCGGGTGTGACAATGATCTAATCTTTCGTAATTTAATTCTGATCTGAAGCGATGTGTTAACTCAGAACGAATCTTGGGTCTTTGAAATTATATTCTAATGATACTTAAATAAAAAGTGTTTTTTATATTAAGGGTGTAGGTGTGTGGATGATTGATAAATAGTTGGTGAATATTTACAGGGACAAGCGGAAGTGCGGAACTTACAATTAGATAAATGATGATACTGTCTGATGAATGATGCTCGAGTGGCTGAATGACGTTCTCTTACTATTAGTTTATCTGTATGTACATGTTGAACGAGACTTATGACATACTGTTTAGAGACCAATATTATTCATATTGGTGGACCTGGGTGGCCACTGCCTCGAGATAATCAAGTGCTCCAATCATGGGGTGGTAGTGGAACGCCGTTATACCATTGGAGGTCTATGGGAGGATCGCAACTGAGACCATTGTTGATGCCGTGTATACGAATAATTTGTATTAAAAGGTCGTTAGCAGAATCAGTGTTTTCATATGCAATACCAAATGAGTGGTGTGATGGTCAGGGAAGAATACAAAAACTACGACAGGATCTACATCAATTGGGAAATTGAAACATGAGATGGCGCATGAATTTTAACACAGAAGAGAATGAAGTGATGCAGTTTAAGAAGTAATCCAAGGCAGGATGTACGCATTACATGACAGGGCCTTTGAGAGTTTTTGGAACCGAGGGAAATAGGATAGCAAATAAATATTTCCCCGAAAAAAGCAACAGACATAATTTTGATGCAGGCACGTTGCCTTCATCAGATGGAGCATTAAGTACTAGATTCGGGACTGTTGCAGATATAGGTTTCAAGGTCAGTTTATTGTCACATGTACCAATGAAGGGACAGTGAAATTCGAATTACCATACAGCCATACTAAATCAATAGGAACAAGATACACAACTACACATAAGTTAAAATAAACATCCACCACAGCAGATTCCCCACGTTCCTCACTGTAGTGGAGCGATAAAGTTCAATCCGCTTCCTCTTTTATATACTCCGGCGATCGCGGCAGTCCAACCATCCGCAGTCGGGGCGAACGAAGCTCCCGCAGCCGGCGGTCGAAGCCCTCGCGTCGGGGCATCGAAGTATCCGAAATGGGGCGGTCGAAGCGCCCGTGTCGGGGCGGTCGAAGCTCCTGCGGCTTAGAGCTCCCGAAGTCGGTCTCTAACCAGGGACCACAGCTGCGCGATGTTAACGTTCGCAGGTTCCCGCGGTTGGAGCGCACGATGTCCACCAAAGGCCACCAACTCCTTGATGTTAGGCCGCAGTGCGGACGCATCTGCGTCGAGGTAATGGATTAGAAAAGGGTTTTTTTCCCAACACCCCCCCTCCCCTCCCTCGCACATAAACAAGCCAAAGAACATTAAAAACATACATTTGACACATAAAAAAAACAACAAAGAAGGAAGGGACAAACAGACTATTTGCGAGGCAGCCATTGCTGTCGCCAGCCGTTGAAAAGGTGTTGCTGAAATGTTCCTGGAATATTATGTGCAGTATACAGTATTACATCGCCATATCGAGAATAAAATTTATCCAGCAAATCGCTACGAATGTTTTTTTGTCGCGTATTGTCCTCAAACAAATTAATCGCCTTTGTGGCGTCTCCCCTTAGAGGATCGAACATTTAAATGTTTATCCTCAGTCTGACATCCCCCCTACCATCAAGTCTTCTATACCTTACTCCATTTGGGGTTCTGTTTTGTATCTGTTTTCAGATTCAGACCAACACTATTGTTCCACAAACAGTGACTCACGTTTCACTACTTCGTCCCTCATTATTTATTGACCGGTGCATATAGTTTGGTGGCCTATTCATAAATTCATATACTTTGTCGCAGTGATAAAAGTGACTAGTTACGCCTCCAGAGCCCATGAAGTCCCGATAATCAGCGGACAGTCCGGATGTTCTGTTTATTATTTTCCTGGATCCCGTTGAAGGAATTGCTAGGATATAATTTGCGGTGGATCCTCAGACGGACGGAGGTAATGCGGTGATGGGATTGGTAAATAATATTACAAGTAAACCTCCGTGATATGTGTGTTCCAATTTCCAATGGAGTGTGGAAAGGGGGCAATCACAACAATTTGCATGGACATTTTCAAGCGGTTAATCCGCTCCCGCCTCCCCGAAAATCTCATCCCAGTTACTTTTAACAGCTTCTATTTTGATAAGCACTTCACAGCCTTCTGTTAGTTTACCTTACCCTCCACTGCTTCTCTGGTGCAGGAGACTCAACTTGCGATTTAACTTCGGAGTCACGTGAGTGACTACGTGAAGAGCCCGCCTCACGCTGGTAACGGCATGACGTCAACGCTGACGGCGAAAGGAGGAGCTGCGGTAAGGAGCAGCTCCTCGCAGCGGTCGGAACGGCCCGCAGGTAAGTGAAGTTACATCGGCGCGGTTTTGAAGTTACGCTGGATGGTTCCAGCATCGAAACAAAAGTAAAATCAATTTAGACGTTAACGTGCTGATTGAGCACAAGATAAATTTAACCAAAAATGGAGAAATCGGGAAAGAAGGTTTCGCGGGTGAAGAAGCCTCCCGGGGTGAAAGTAAATATACGGACGCGAAAGCTAGTGTGGACCCGGTTCCGATAACCGCTGGCCACTGATTTACCCGATATAGAATTTCCAGATTCTCCGGAAATTATAACCACGGAGGAAAATGCTCCTAGAAATGCAAAAAGAAAATGTGATGCCCGTGGGTTTCTGATGATTCTGATTTTTGAAAGAACCTCCAGACAATAAACTAATGTGGCTAAAAATGGAGCATATGGTCTAGAAAGTGGAGAGTCTCCAAACTATTATGAGACAAGGGTCGGGGACAGTAACCACATGAATCCCAAAAATACTGTTTCTTCCATCCCTGAGGGGTTTGAATATGATGAATATGGGCTGTGGGCCAAGTTGGGAATATGATACTCCAGACCCACGATTTGGGCTGAAGAAGTCTCATGGGATAATATCCCGATGGAAGTTTAGGGCGCAGAAGGCAGACCCTGCTGAAGTTGAAATGGCTTTTGAAAGCACGCCACAAAGTAAAAAGAAAAGGCTTGATTCTGCCTGGGATAGCACAAGGTTTTGCTATACCCGAAGGAAGTGTGAGGCTATGGAAGAAAGCCTAGCTGCCAATATAAATTATATGGTATCTCACCAGCTTCATAATACTGTGATGAATGAATTATCAGAATTATATAAAGCACCAGGCAATTGTGCCTCATTGGAAGTGCCTACGGTGAATCCGATGGTATGGGCGTCTATGACTCCAAGTATGAGAGCCCAAGAAGTGAAATTTTCAAAAGGTGCTAAAATTATTTTCGGCTGCCATCACGCATTTGGCAGCAAATGGAGAATCTGGAAATGGACAAGATTCAAAAAGATACTTTGGGCTTATTGTGCAATTCGTTTATGAGATCAAATTGCATGAGGAAAATGGCGATTCGGCCCATATTTCACCCTAGATATGCAAGCCTGTGTCAAGAAAGTGGAGTTCAAGCTCCTGGGTATTTGTTTGGAGAAAATCTGCCGAAACACTGAAACAGTTGGATGAAGAAGCTTAAATATTTTAGCACTATTAAGCCTTTTGTCTCTGGACAAGAAAAAGGGTTTTCGGCCCGAAGGGGTTTTTTGATTTTCGTTATAGAGGCAGAAATTTGTCACGAAAGTATTATCGTGCTGCACAGGCCACTGCTTCCCTGCATTCGGGAAAGAGGAGAACCATCACGCTCCTATGGAGAGGTATTAAAGACTTCTATCCTTAAAGAAACTGTGGATGAATCTCCAGTTGGAGGGAGATTTGGCAAAATTTTATAATGCCTGGCTTAATATTACTTCTGATCGATTTATATTACAAGCAGTTCAGGAGCTATTTATTATTTTTAAAGAAGGGGGTCAATCCTCCTGTACAGAATAAACCTGCTTATGCTTATGTTTTTCTTTCTCCAGAAGAAAGAATGGAGATTAATGAGGAAATTGACAAATTATCCGAAAAAGGGGTAATTGAAAAAACTTGTGAACATAAGCATCAATTTGTCTCTAATATATTTCGCAGAGATAAGAAAGATGGTGGTTGTAGAATTATTCTAGACCTTACAGATCTAAATAAGTTTGTAGAATACAAACATTTTAAGATGAGACATTCAATACTGCAAAATATTTGATTTCAGCAGTTCTTATATGGCTAAGATTGATTTGAAAGACGCCTATTATTCTGTACCAATTCATCATCTTTTTCGGAGATACTTAAAGTTTTATGGCAGGGGCAATTATGGCAGTTCAAAAGCTTTACCAAATGGATTAAGTTCGGCTCCTAGACTCTTTACAAAACTGTTGAAACCAGTTTTAGCTCAATTAAGAGCACAGAAACACATTGTAATGGCTTATCTGATGATATTCTGATTATTAACGATAGTCAAGAGTCAGCTGAGCACTCAAATTTCAGTTACTAAAGCTTTGTTAAAGAGCTTGGATTCTTAATTCATCCAATTAAATCCCAGCTGCAGCCAGTCCAATCAATTGATTTTTGGGGTTTGTAATTAACTCAGTGACTATGTTAGTTACTTGCCAGCAAAGAAGACAAATGATATTTTGCAAATGTGTAATTACCTCATTCACAAACCTATCCCTCCATCCGAGAAGTGGCAAAAGTCATTGTACACTGGTGGCAGCATTTCCGGCAGTGGAATTTGGGCCATTACATTATCAAAATCTTCAAAGGGACAAAGTAAAGGGCTCTTAAAGATAAGGCAGTCACTTTGACAGGCCTATGCAATTAACAAGGAAAGCAGTATTGGAATTGCAATGGTGGGTTGAAAATGTCCCACAAGCTGCTAAGAAGATCATGATTAAACAGCCTGAAATGGTTTTACAAACAGATGCTAGTGCTCTCGGATGGGGGCCACAGATTTATCCTCCAGTTGTGGAGGTAGATGGAAAACTGAAGAACAAGTGTTTCTCCAAGAGTATGGTATTAACTATTTGGAATTATTGGGGGCCTTTTATGGGCTTAAAGCATATTGTTGTGCTAAACAAGGTCTGCATGTGTTAATACAATTAGACAATAAAACGGCTGTGGTTTACATTAATCACATGGGGGAGTTAGATCAGTATCATGTGATTGTCTGGTCAATGAGATATGGCAATGGTGTATTGGTCGGCAGATATGGATTTCAGCAAGCTATATTCCAGGTAAAGACAATGTGGTAGCAGATGAAAGGTCCAGGATTTTTAAAGATAATACGGAATGGATGCTTAAGCCAGCAATATTTAAGAATATTGTTAGACGATTTGGGTTGCCAGAAATTGATTTGTTTGCATCCAGGCTTAATCATCAATTGCCTCATTATGTGTCTTGGGAACACGATCCGGACGCAGTTGCAGTAGATGCATTTTCATTACACTGGGGAAAAATGTTCTTTATGCTTTTCCACCATTTGCTCTGATTCAGAGATGCTTGAAGAAAATAGAGCAAGATTCAGCTTCCGGATTGTTGGTAGTGCCAAATTGGCCAACTCAACCTTGGTTCCCAGTTATGCTGAATATGATTAAAGAACCGTATATGCAGATTCCTAACTGTAGTGATATCTTGACTAATCCAGTAACAAATGAAGGTTACCCATTATATGCATATATGAATTTGTTAATCTGCAGGTTTTGACCAGACCACTACAGGAACTGGGATTGTCGGACCAAACTTTGACAGTTATTGGCGCATCATGGCGAGATAGCACACAGAAACAATATATGACACATATTAAGAAATGGGAAGAATTTTGCACACAGTCAAATATTTCTGATGATTCTGTGAATGTTACTCATGTTTTGGAATTCCTTGCCAATTTGCACTTTGGGCAACATTTTAAGTTACAGTGCCATTAACACTGCACGCAGTGCCTTGTCGTCCTATTTAGGACTTATGACTGGTGAGAAATCAATTGGGTCGCATCCATTAATATCACGATTCATGAAAGGAATTTTTCACATGAATCCGCCAAAACCTAGATATACAGAGATTTGGGATGTGAGCATAGTACTTGCTCTACTTAGAGAATGGACGCCAATTGAAGGGTTGCCATTGGATAGGTTAACATTGAAATTGGTCATGTTAATGTCACTGGTCTCAGCCCAAAGAGTGCAAACTTTACAAATGTTGCGTTTTAGACTGTATGCATGTGACTACAGATAACGTTGTATTCTATGTTTACGATCTGATCAAACAAAGTAGACCAGGGAGATCTGGAACAAAGGTAACCTTTCAAGCTTTTCATATTGAGCCTGCTTTGTGTGTGGTTAGACATTTGAACCAATATATTAAAGTTACGGACACTTTTCGAGGAAACGAAAAGACATTGCTGCTTACGCACAAAAAGCCACACACAAAAGCTTCAGTTCAAACTATCTCAAAATGGTTGAAACAGGTGTTGGTTTTAGCGGGAGTAGACACTGATGTCTTCAAATCTCACTCCACCAGGGCGGCAGCTACGTCCGCGGCGAAGGGGCGGGACGTACCTCTCGAGCATATTTTAAAAATCGCAGGGTGGAGTAAAGAAGAAACTTTTTCAAAGTTCTACAACAAACCTGTTCACACTATGACAAGCTTTGGACACGCGGTGTTGGGAGCACTATAATCACCTGCTTTGTTTGCTATTAATTGCTATAATCAGTTGTGTAGTCACTGATAGCTTTTGTCACTTGTAATCATTTTTCCCTCAAATATAAGGAGGGTATTATATGGTCTTTCAACCATTAAAAAATTTAATTGTGAAAAGATCTAACATTTGTCTGCTTTCTCATGTATGTGTTTACTTAGCCGGACTGTCGTACGGATTAATTCTACGACATAAAAAACACAGAAAGCTTTAAAACTCTTCACGTAGTCACTCACGTGACTCCGAAGTAAAATAGTAAGATTAAACGAGAACTCACCTGTTCGAAGTTTGATCGTTATTTTACGAGGAGTTACGATGAGGGATTACGTGCCCTCCACTCCCACCCTCGTAAAATAAATGATCAAATGGTGGTTCTAAGTCTTTTATGAGCCTTACTATGTTACTCCGGCTTTGGTGTTCTGTGTTTTTCATGCCGTTGCTTTGAAGTATGCCGTTACCAGCGTGAGGCGGGCTCTTCACGTAATCCCTCATCGTAACTCCTCGTAAAATAACGATCAAACTTCGAACAGGTGAGTTCTCGTTTAATCTTACGATTAAATTCTAATTGTCCGCCTGATGCAGAAAAAATCTCCTACATCGCGACATTTGCGAAAACTGGAGAGGTACGTCAGCATATCCGTTCCGCAACCACTTATCTTTTATCTTTAATTCCTATATGTGTAGTAGTGTGATTTTTGATATTGGATATCTGTTTGCGTTTCATATTTTACTCAACAAACGGGTTTTAAAACTCTCCCAAATTATTTACTGTAAATGTCTTATCCCGATTAGATTGCACACTTGTCGAATCCGTCTGCCCATTCTTCAAGTCAAGTCAAGTCAAGTTTATTCGTCACATACACACACGAGATGTGCAGTGAAATGAAAAGTGGCAGTGCCTGCGGACTTTGTGCAAAAAAACAAACAAACAAACAAACAACAAACTATAAACAGAATTGAACAGAATTACAGGTTCTTTTCCATATTAAATATTGTGGGCGGTATTGTGGTACAGTAAAGTTACTAATTCCTCTGCTTAACTTTCCAATAGCTCTATGACTATGACTCTGTGACTCTATGACCGAAGACGAGACATAGGGACGTTACAGAGAACATTTACAAGGATATTGCCGCGACTAGAGGATCTATGCTATAGGGGAGAGGTTGAGTAGTGCTGGGTCTCTATTTCTTGGAGCGCAGGAGGATGAGGGGTGATCTTATTGAGATGTACAAAATCATGAAATAAATAGATCGGTTAGATGTACAGTGTCTCTTACACAGAGTAGATGAATCAAGGACCAGAGGACATCGGTTTAAGCTGAAGGGGAAGCTATTTAATAGGAATCTGAAGCGTAACTTTTTCCACACAAAGTGTAGTGGGTGTATGGAACAAGCTGCCAGAGGGGGTAGTTGAGGCAGGGACTATCCCAATATTTAAGAAACAGTTAGGAAGGTACACGGATGGGATAGGTTTGGTGGGATTTGGACCAAGCAGGAGCATGTTGAACTAGTGTAGCTGGGACATTTTGGCCGATGTTGGTAAGTTGGGCCGAAGGGCCTGTTTCCACGCTGTATCACTCTATGATAATGTGACTCTACGATTCCCCATATAAAATGTTGTCTGTCCATTCTCTCCACGGATGCTGCCCGACCCACTGTCCCTCCAGTCCTTTATGTTGTGTGATAGATACCTATTGATAGGTTACGTGAATATAAAAATAGATACAAATGGAATATTAGCTGAAAAATGGGAACATATTCACTATGGAAGGTAAATAACAAAATAGATTGTTTTTTAAGTAAAAGAAAGCCGAAAGTTTCAACACTAAGTACTAAAGTAAATAGCTATTGCGGTAACCAGGTTAATGATTTCTTGTTCCATTTCCCCCTGTTAAATGATAAATTGAAATTGGCATGTAGCCACGGTGTCACTAATGCGAATGAGACCAGCAATGTCTTATGCACTTGATGATCCAATGGATGTGAAAGAGGAAACATGATAGATGGAGATGGGTTATTAGTGCCAATAAATAATTGGAAATTTTGAAAATAACAAAGATGACGAAAGGATAATCAGGAGTAAGGATATAGCTCTGTGAGGGCAGGTTTGAACAATAACAGCATTAACTTTTTATGTGAATAAAAAGATAGAGAGCGGGCAACAACATGGAAATAGGAGGAGCAGAACTGCAGAAAATGAGTTGATTTTTAGATTGGCAAGCTGTAACAATTCGGAAAAAGCCACGGATGAATACTGGAAACAAAACTGTTTTCAAAAAGTATTAATGGTTTTGAAGATGGAAACGTGTATACTGCAGCCAACACCGAGGAGGGCGTAGTTATTAGTGGCAATGCAAGCAGTACGGAGGATTAAAAAAAAACATATTGACGAGTTATGGGAATGGACAACAAATTGAAATAGAGCTGTATGTGGGAAATGCGAACATATTCATTTCTGAGTGACAAATAAGAATAATAAAATGCCGTATCGTTTAGAAGAGAACGAATGCAGAAAGCGAGCAGCAGTTTTGTACTTTAGGGGTCCTTGTAAATGAAACGACGAATGCAGATGCACATAGATGTGCAGCAGGATATCAGAAAGGAGAATGGTGTACTGATGAGGGACTCACCCACACGGTGCCCAGGGCCTCCACGCACTCGAGAGTCCCAACCCCTGCAGTTATTAAGATGGCTGATCCGTGGGCGGTTGCTGCTCGGACGCAAGTCGCGGCCTGGGCTGGGTCGCCTGGGCGAGGGTGTCTGATGTTATGAGACCCGAAACACCCTATGACCCCATGTCGCATCACTGAGGATGCGTGCCAGCGAATCTAGAAGAAGTATATTTTTCAAACTGAAATCTGGCTCAGCCAATGACACATAGGAATAGACTGGGTGACAACCAAGAATAGTTTGGTGACGACTGGAGACACAGTTGACGGCACGGAAAGACGGTACCCGGGACAGACTGGGTTAGCAACCCAGTCTCTGTCTTTCGTGAGAAAGACACCCAATAAAGCTATGGAAAGGCGTAATGAACCACCGTGGCCTAAAAATCCATCAGGCGACAATGAAATGCTCGGAGAGGAGAAAGAGGTGCAGCACGCAGGCCTTGAACCTGGTGAGACGCAGGACTCACCCCACAAAGCCCAGTCCCTCCACGCACGCGAGTCTCCCAACCCCTGCAGAGTATTTATTAAGATGGCTGATCAGTGGGCGGTTGGTGCTGGGACGCAAGTCGGGGCCCAATCAACCCCGATCAACCCCGGCTGGGTCGCCTGGGCGAGGGTGTCTGATGTTGTGAGACTCGAAACACCCAATTCCCGCGGCTTTGGAGTAAAAAAAACATGTATTTTACTGCACCTGTACAAAGTGCACCGGGATTATTGTGGACGATTTGACCTCTTATTTAAAAAAAGGCATAACATAATCCCAAGCAATTCCGACATGGTTAATCAGGCTGATTCAGGGGGGGGGGGTGGAGGGGAGGGGGGAGGGTTGTCCCACTACAATCGTCTTGAATGAGGCGCGACTGGAAATTGCAAGGCCGTCGTGTCAGTGAGACGTCAACGTTTTTGCGACTTTGCGAGGATAAACGTGAGGAGTATGTTATCCTTCGGAGTGAATCTAATGGGCAGGTATCAGAGGAAGGGAATGCCTATTCACGATTGAGGTGACCAAGAACATTTTGTTTCAAAATATGTGAATATCTGCATCAGAATGTTGTGGAAACTAAATCTATGAATATATTCAAAAACGGGATTGTTTTATTTTATCAATCACTAAAATCAGCGTTATGGAGCCGGGGCAGGTCCTATGACGAGAAAACATAGTTTAACACCCCATTGAAGGAGGGAACACGATCGACGTGCCGAATGACTGATTCCTCTACCTGCACTTGATGGATTTATGGTCTCAACGGAGCGCCTTACCTTACGTTGTAGAATTCAGCTTGAATCTGGAAGGGTGCAACGAGCCGAGACGGAAGATGAGGTATTTCTCAAGCTTGCTCACCGGTTCATTGCAACAATACAGAAGAGTACAAACTAATAGATCAACGCAAGAGTGAGATGGGAAATTACAGTGGGAGGCTGACGGGATTCAAATCGCTCTCGTCGTCTACGAACAGGTATTCTGCCAAGAGAGCACACAATCTATGCTTGGCTGCTATGTCGCGAAGTGCACGATCCCCTTTGAAATTGTGAAGAGAGGGAGAGGGGAATATGCGATGGCGGTCGGGTTTTGTTGAACCTGGCGGAACCTGCGAAGGATAAACCATTTAATATGCACCAGTGTGGTCTGAATTAACATTGATGGCTGCGGATGGGACGCAAGCCTGAAATGGAAATTGAAAACGTTGATATCCTCAGCACTTCGTGAAATGCCTGGATTGGAAATGTCAATTCCAGGTAACATCTATTCAGATTAAAACGTCCAAGTTATTGCCATTTCATAAAAACTTGCTCCTATTTCCAATAGTACCCGTTTTCTTGGGACAGAATATGTAACAATTTAACCCATCAAATATATGCCAGGTTCAGACAATCTCAACCAATCCCTTCCAGTACCCTTTCCTCTGTAGCATCTCAATCAGTTTTACCCCGATTCCACACCTATAGTAGTGATAATTTACAGATAATTGATAAAGGTGCACTGGACTGGTAATTCCTAGACATTGGCACTGCATGCATTCAGTCGTGAATTCCGAAGCAACTTCAGAAGAAAGAATATCCCAGTTGAAATTCGCGTCAGGTTCCATTAATCCCTTTAAATATTGGAATGAACTAGTAAGTAAAGAAAGTAAATTGTATTTATATAGCACGTTTAAATCAACTCGCGTTGATGTAAACCAAAGTGCTTTACATAAAAGAAATAATAAAATAAATAATAACATTTCCGTACATTCATAGAAAAATTAACAATAAGAAAAATGACATAACATATTCTAGAATTCAACATGAACGTCCCCCCACAACAGAATCAAAAATTTCCAATGTGGGGAAAGGCATCAAAAAGTTAAGTCATCTTCCTCTGTGAAACACCGGAGGTCGGGGCATCCGCAGCAAGTCCGATGTTTTCATGCCCTCTTTGCCGGAAAGTTGGAACTCCGGCGTCGGGTGAAACGAGTGTTGGAATTGGAAAATGTCTGGAGCAGTCGCTTCCTCCCCGGAGACCGCGGCACCCGACGTCCTCAGGTTTTCGGGCTTTTACATGTTTACCTATCAACTAAACGGGAAACCCCAATGCAACCCTTTCCTCTGCAAAGAGGTGAAAGCTCTTCAGCTTAATAATTCGATGATCCAAAATGCTGCAAATTCACGACTAAATAGAATCTCTATATTATTGTTTCGGTATATTGGATAAAGGGCAAAAACTGATGGGATTTTGCAATTGTCCTTCGAGTGGAACTGTCCAGATTGTGATATTAGCCAAATATAAAACTATATAACTATACATAATAATCCTTTCAATGGCAATTCTGGTCTGTTTACTCATGTTCATGCAACGTACACGAATGACGTTGTAATATAAATGTCTCAGTTGAATTAACATTTAGTATGATTATTTGGCGGTCCGTGGACACGGATCCAACTACTTGTCGTAAAATGCATAATCCAGTCACTGGTCACGTATTTGCAATATACTATCCTGTGTTTGCCGCTTTTTCTGCCCGGGTACGTTTTCCAGCGATCGCACAACGCTCCGTCGGTAAGGCAGTTGGTATTTATATAGGTACAATATTTATTCCGCTCTTTCTTCCTTGTAGCAAATCTTGTAGCGATTGTAATCTTGTCCAGAGGAAGGTGTGGTCTTTCCAGATGTATCACCCTGTATCTGGTATCCATGGCGGTGTCGGATCTACTGGTCGTGATCACAGTGGTGATATTGAATCGATTCCGAGGTATTTAGTTTCAGCTGAGTTTTCTAACCCACACTATCCGTTGTAGTATTACTGCAGTCCTGACATACATCCAGAGACAGCTCGGTCTGGTTTACTGTCGATTTCACCTTTGATCGCGTTGTGGCCATTTGTTGGCAGAAGCTGAGGATTAAATACTTCAATGAGAAAACGGCGGCGACGGTCACAGGTACATTTTGTGCCTTCAGTTTTCTTAGAAACATTCCATGCTACTTTATGTATGAACCGCTGTACATCATAGACTGTGTACATTGGTTCTGCAGCATACGCTCAGCATTTTACACTTCAACTGGTTGGGCAGCATATGAATGGTTAGACCTATCCTGACCCCATGTTTCCCTTTCCTTTTGATCTTCGTTCTCAACGCTCTGACGATCAGGAACATTCTAGCCGCCAATAGAGCTCGCAGAAGACTCGATGGCAAAACCAGAGAGAATCGGAATGACCCGGAGATCGAGAACCGGAAAAAGTCCATCGTATTACTACTTTCCATATCTGGAAGTTTCCCAATATTGTGGGTGACGTATGTTGTAAATTTATTTTATGTGCGATATGCAAGCGGTAGTTATTTTGCAGGATCCAATTTCAATGACCCACGATGCATTCTACAGGAAAGTGGATATATGCTCCAGTTCCGGAGTTGTTGCACTAACACGTGCATTTATGCAGGGATCCAGAGGAAATTCAGAGAAGAGCTAAAGAAGGCTGTGACTGACTTGACTGAATCTGTAAACGCTCGAAGAATTATTGTTGGAACAAGTGGGCATCTTTGATACACTTATGGAACATACAACGATAACATATACAATATAACACAGCACATCTGTCGAAAAAGTTAAGTTAACAATGTCATTGCCCTGCAGTGGTTGGTATTCCTCCAATCCCCGACTGTTTATTGGTCGGTCTAAATGTCCTTTAAATGTCGCTGCAGCATATGACCTCCAGTCTACACTGGCAGCGGATTTTATGCAACCAATTCTCTCTGTCCAAAAAAACTTGCTTGGGAAATGTCCTTCAAACCTCATGCCCCCAGCCCCCAAGTCATCTGGAACCTCGGGCTTTGAAATTTATGTTTCCACCATGGATTAATATACTATGACTATTATTTATGCACGCCCTCAACATTTTGTTAATTTCGAGCAGCTAGTCTCTCAGCTTCCGTCGCTCCAGAGAAACAATCCATCCTTTTAGCAGACAATAATGAAGAGAAATTAGTTGTCATCTGAAACGGGATCGGAACAATTAATGTCTTACTGTCTGCAGCTTTACCGGCACGTTAACGTATATGCACGACAAATAAGTATTGCAATGAAGAATAATACAATAAATGATCAGTTATCATTTACATTACTTACACCTAACATTCTCAATCAGCGCAACATCCTGGCGACCCCTTTGGCATATATCCCGAAGCCTTCACATGTTTCCTAATCTGGCAATCAGAATTGCACACAATACTCCATAGCTGGTCGAATTAATTTTTTTTTTTGCAGCTGCAACATGACATCCTAACTTTTGTACCTCATCTCACATCCTTTCTTTCATTCGTCGTTTGGCTGCGCATCCAATCCTCCTCACCTTACAACTTTAATTTATTTTAGTTCTGACCTGCACACACTGTATCCTGCTACTAAATGTTTTCCAATAGAGGTATTGGTAAAACACGCCGGGCCAGTCCTCCGCCGGGAGCTGAGGGCTGGGCCGACGGGAGGTGAGCTTTGGGCCGGGCCTCCGGTGAGTGCTGCGAGGAGTCGGTCGGGCTGTCGGTCGGCCGGCCGGTCTTGCAACAAGCGAGCGGGCGGTCTGTTGGAGCCGGTGCTATGTGGGTGCCGAAAGCGGCCCGGGCGACGTGCAAGGCAGTGATGCCCTCCTCCATCGCCACCACCAGAAGGGCATGCTGGCCTAGATTGACGTGCTGCGGGTCCACAGTACGGAGCCCGCAGCCAGTCCCAAAGCGCCTCCAGCTCCAGCCTTGGGCAGCTCTGGGAGGGGGGCGAGTTAGGGTTAGGGGGCATTTTCCTGCCTTAGCCATCCCCAAGCCTGGCACTGTCCCAGTCCCACTATGGCTGTGACCCCCACTCTGCACACTGGCAGTCAGTGAGGTTCAGTAAACGGGAGAAACCAGGGGGATCTGCCCTGACCTATTAATTTGGCTGGTTAAAGAGGACCTCTGCGGCAGTCTTATTCCAAAAAAAACAACTCACCATTATATTCATTATATTATTTTAATAGAATACTATTATACATCATTATATATGATGAGAGTCATATTCACGTCATATATATGTGGGTGCACATATATATACATATATATATATATATATATATATATATATATATATGTATAGGCTTATTATAAAACCTTTGGAAAGTTCTTTCCGAGGACCATCCTGCTCTGGCCGGAATATGGTCCATAGGCACGTCCATTCGCCTAGCGGCCGACGTAAATGCAGCCCTGGTGGAGTGAGATTTTTAAACATTAGTATTGACTCCCGCGGACTTAAGCACCTGCTTGAGCCACCTTGAAATGGTTTGGCTCATCACCTGACCATGAGGCTTCTTGTGGCTTATCCATAAGGTTTTTTCTCTCCTTCTTAAGTTGCATGATGTGTCTATGTAATTTGCGAGATGGGTCTTGGCACACAGCCGTGGGTCAGATGAATATGCCCGGAACTCCATGACTGGTGGCGTGGTACCTGGTCCAGTTTATATGACCAGTCCCTGAATATGGAATGTGAAACAGTCCAATGGCTCTGTCATGCTGTCCAGCCTCAGAAGGTGGAGGGACTGTACCCTTTGAGCTGACACTAGTGCCATGAGCATGACTGATTTCAGAGTAGGTTGTTCCAGCGTGAGTGACCTGGGTGGTGGCCATCCCCTAAGGTACGTCAGCACAATGCTGACATCCCAGATCTGAGTGTACCTTGGTCTGGGGGAATTAGTGTTAAAAATGCCCCTCATGATTTTGACCACTAGTGGATGGGACCCCAAAGCCTGTTGTCCTGCTGCTGGAACCAAATAAGCTGACAACGCACTCCTGGCTGTATTGGTGGCGCTGTAGCTGAGTCCTTCCCGATGTAATCCTACCAGGAACGCCACAACACTGGTGGCTGTAGCTGTTGAGTGGGTAGTTCCTGTTTTGGAGCAATACCGTTCCCATTTTCTTATGTTGGTCAGGTATTGTCTCCTCGTGGACTCCCGGTGGGATGCGGTCATCATGTTGATGGCGTCCTCAGACAGTCCCAGGCCCAGTAGAGGTCTTTTTAGAATCTGCAAGCCAGGAGATTGACTCTGTCATGGCACGGGTGACTAATGCCTGACACTGGGTGGATTAATAATTCTGGACTGCTGGGGAATTCCAACGGTGTTTCGACAGCCATGTCGAGGGCCACTGGGAACCATGGCTGTGTAGGCCAGTCGGGTATTATCAAGATTCCTGAAGCGGAATCCAATTGAATCATGCGTAATACCCGACTGATGAGGCAGAAGGGAGAAAAAGCGTAAAAGAACATTTTCCCCCAATGCAGTGTGAATGCGTCAACAGCTGCTGCCTCAGGGTCTGGTTCCCAAGCGACATACGTTGGTACCTGGTGATTCAGCCTGGATGCAAATAGATCGATATCTGGTGTGCCATATTGCTTTGTAATTTTAGCAAATACTTTGGGATTTAACATCCATTCGATGTTATCATTAAATTTGCGTGACCAGGTGACTGCCACTGTATTTTGCTTACCTGGTAGGTAAGTTGCTGATAACCAAATATGTCTTTCGACACACCATTGCCAGATAAGGTTAACCAAATTGTCACACGATATCGACATTACACCACCCATGTGGTTGATATAAGCCACCACCGTGGTATTATCTAATTGCAACCAGACATGTGCATGATGCGTATTAGATGAATATGCTTTTAAACCATAAAACGCACCCAACATTTCTAAGTAGTTGATACCCCGTGTCCGTAGGCAAGATGATTCAGAATTAGTCCATCTGCTCCCTGTGCTGGATTGCATGTTAGTTGCTCCCCAGCCCAAAGCACTGGCATCCGTTTGAATGGTTAATACTGGGTTGGTGATTATTATGGGACTGGAACTGAGCCTAACGTTCCTTGTTCATCATTGTAACTCTGGAATGGATTCAACAGTTAAATTCATAACTCGGTCAAAGTGAACTGAGTTTTGCTTTAGTGCGTGCACTTTTGCTCTTTGCAAATTTTGATAGTGCAAAGGCCCAAATTGTACAGCTGGAAAAGCTGCTACCATTTTACCAATAACTCTAGCCACCTGCCGTATGGTTGACTGATGTTTATCCATTAGTTCACTGCATGATAGTGCCAATTCTGATGCTTTCCCCTTCGGCAGTTACAATCATGTGAACAGTATCAATCGTAAATCCAAGATAGTCCATGGTAGTGGACGGTGTAAAATTGGATTTATCTGGATGTATGACAAACCCCAAAGTTTCAAACAAACGTTTGGTGGCTGCTACTGCCAAAATAGCTGTCTCCAAGGTTTTCCCTACTATTAAAATGTCGTCCAAGTACGCCATGATTTTATGCTTTTGTTTCCTCAATAATGCCAAAGCGGGTTTTAAGATTTTAGTGAACAACCTTGGAGTGGAGGTTAGTCCATTTGGTAAGGCTTTAAATTGCCATAGCTGATTCATCCAGATAAACTTTAAGTATTTACGATGCTCCTTGTGTATGGGTACTGAGTAGTAGGCATCTTTTAAACCAATGCTTGCTAGAAAGTACCCTCTAGAAATCAATAGTTTGGCTCTTTCAAAAGTTTCCATCTTGAAATGTATATACTTAACAGACTTGTTTAAAGTAGTTAAGTCAATGATGATGCGACATCCACCATCTTTTTTAGTTTTAGTGAAAATATTAGACACAAATTCCAAAGGTTCATGTTTTGTTCTTTCAATGACACCTTTTGCTAGTAGCCTCATCAGTTCAGCTTGACCCTCTTGTTTCTCTTTGACTGAGAGGGTGAATACCCCTTGGAGTATATGCTGAACTGGCGGAATGTTTTCATGAACAAAGTCAATGTTATAGCCATGAATACTTGTCATTAGTGATGGATTCCCATGCATCCAAAAACAAGTGCAATCTTCCCCCTGTTAGTATAGAGCCCCTACTGCTCATGTGCTGAGAGGAACCAGACCCACCTACCTCCATGGTTACTGGTGCTTCTTCTGCCTCTTCGCTGGATGATGAGGTCTCTGCTGGGCTGTAGAGGGCTGCTGTTGATGTTCATGTTGATGTTGTTGGGGGTGACGCATTTTCCATGGGGTCCGCTCTGGGCCCTGGCCTAAAAAAGGTTTACGGGGAATGGTTGCGGACCCCGGGCTTTCACCAGTCGCATATGGTGGTCGACGACTGGTGGACGCCGTGGGGTACTGCCGCCTGGGTTTGTTAGGTCTGCTCGGTCCCAAACCTGCCCTCACGAGACCAAAGGTCTTGGATTCTTCCTCTAGGTCTTTCACCTTTTTCGGAAGGTCCTTTCCAAAGAGCAGAATTGGAGGTTCTGAACCCAGTGTTTTGCAAAGTCCCGCAAATTTAGGGTTGAGGGCAGGCTTGATGATTTCCTTCCGTAAATTGTTTATCTCATATTGAGTGGTGCACAGCAGAGCTAATGTGTCTTGCTGATTTGTGGAGATGTCCACACCATCAATGGACCGAGCATATGATGTTATTCCTGCAGTCAGGAGTTTAAGGATTTTCTGGAGCTTCAACTCCAGGTTCCTGATGTTCTGCCCCAAATGTCCCCAAATTTGGCTGTTTACAACTGGTACATTCAATGATGTACAATTTTCTGGGGCTGTATATTGTTCAAGAGCCTCATTGACCACCTGTTCTTGTAGGGGTTTTGAGGACAGGTGGTCAATGCTGGCTGCAAGTTTCGGCTCTAAAGGCCGACCCGCTCCTGGAATGACCACGTAGCGGTTGACCACACCCAGCAGCTCTTCCTGATCCTTTACACCCTGCGTACTCCGGACATCTTCAGCCAGCAACCCCTCTTCTTGACCAGCCCAGACCTGGTCGCCAATGCTGCCTTCAAAAGAAGGTGAAGCAATGGTCAGTGCCATAATGGGCACTGTGGGAGTACCTGAGCTCCCTTGGCGAGTCTGCTGCTGCTCTCTCCGCAGGTCTCGCTGGAGCAATTGCTCCATAAGCCGTTCCATTCGGCTTTGGCGGGTGCCTGTGCCGCTCTCGAGCGGTGAGGCATCTTCATCCGAATCGTCGGATACTACCACCCGGTTCTGGCTGCAGGTACCTCCAGCCCGCTGCTCAGGCTGCACTAGCAGTGCTGGGCTCGGCTCGGTAGTTATTCCTGCCGCCTCTTGCCGCCCCTCCAAAGAACGTTCCCCAACGGAAGACGAACGGGGGCGAGCGGCAGATTTCTTCCCTCTGGTCTTGCTCATTCTCCTGGAACATAAAGCAGACCACAGAGAAAATACACACGGCCACGGTAAAACTTACCTGCCGGCCGGACTTTTCAATTTGTAGCGGGAGCGCCTTGAACTCCCGTTCGTCGCGGGTGCTCTGCATGGACGCCAATGTCGCGCATGCGTGCTGGACGGGATCTTCACGTAGTCACTCACGTGACTCCGAAATAAAATTCCAATAAAGTACATTTACGTTTTTGGTTGTAACTTGACAAAATGTGGAAGAGTTCAAGGGGTATGAATAATTTTACAAGCCACTGTATATGTGTATATATATATATATATATATATATATAGATGATATAATAATATATCGTTTAAATAGGCTACAATACGGAAATAGGCTCCCCATGGTGTAATATGGGCATTGGACATTAGATGGCGCTTCTTTTCCGATCTCATTTTCTAATTAGTTTAATTAATTAATGTGCAACTTTTGGCACTGACGAGTTATGACTTCCTTCAATTATATCACCCCATCAACTATATTTCATCTAAATCTGTGCAAAATGTCATGCAGTTCTGAGAGGGTACACAAAAAGCTGGAGAAACTCAGCGGGTGCAGCAGCATCTAAGGAGCGAAGGAGATAGGCGACGTTTCGGGTCGAGACCCTTCTTCAGACTGGTCAGGGATCAGGGAAACGAGAGATATAGACGGTGGTGTGGAGAGATAAGGAACAATGAATGAAAGATATGCAAAAAAGTATCGATGATAAAGGGAACAAGCCATTGTAAGCTGTTTGTGGTGTGAAAATGAGAAGCTGGTGCGACTGGGGTGGGGGAGGGAGATAGAGATAGAGGGAATGCCAGGGCCCGAGGGCTGAGGGAGAGGTGGGAAGGGGAGGAGACAGCAAGGGTTAACAGAATTGAGAAAAATCAATATTCAAGCCCAAAGGATGCAGACTCCCCAAGCGGAATATGAGGTGCTGTTCCTCCAGCTTGCGGTGTTGCTCACTCTGGCCGTGGAGGAGGCCCAGGACCGAGAGGTCGGATGTGGAATGGGAGGGGGAGTTGAAGTGCTGAGCCACCGGGAGGTCGGGTTGGTTATTGCGGACCGAGCGGAGGTGTTCGGCGAAGCGATCGCCAAGCCTCCGCTTGGTCTCACCGATATAGATCATCTGGCATTTGGAGCAGCGGATGCAGTAGATGAGGTTGGAGGAGGTGCAGGTGAACCTCTGTCGGACCTGGAATGACTGCTTGGGTCCCTGAAAGGAGTGGAGGGGGGAGGTGAAGGGACAAGTGTTGCATTTCTTGCGGTTGCAAGGGAAAGTGCCCGGGGAAGGGGTAGAGTGGGAGGGGAGGGAAGAATTGACAAGGCAGTTGCGGAGGGAGCGGTCTTTGCGGAAGGCAGAAAGGGGGGGAGATGGGAAGATGTGGCGGGTGGAGGGGTCACGTTGGAGGTGGCGAAACTGGCGGAGGACTATATGTTGTATTTGCCGGCTGATGGGGTGAAAGGTGAGGACCAGGGGGACTCTGCCCTGTTTGCGAGTGGGGGAATGGGGAGCGAGGGCAGAGTGTTACATCGACGACTGCTTTGATGTCACCTCCTGCACCCACACACAACTGACTGACTTCATTCATTTCACCACCAACTTCCATCCGGCACTCAAATACACTTGGACCATTTCCGACACTTCCCTACCATTCCTTGACCTCACCATCTCTATTGCAGGTGATACGCTCCTGACCGACATCCACTACAAACCTACTGACTCCCACAGCTACCTGGACTACTCTTCCTCCCACCCTGCTTCCTGTAAGGACTCCATCCCCTATTCCCAATTCCTCCATTAGCGCCGCATCTGCTCCCAGGATGAGGTGTTCCACACCAGGTCATCACAAATGGCCTCATTCTTCAGAGAATGGGGATTCCCCTCCCCCACTATTGATGAGGCTCGCACCAGGGTCTCCTCCATACCCCGCAACACTGCCCTCGCTCCCCATTCCCCCACTCGCAAACAGGGCAGAGTCCCCCTGGTCCTCACCTTTCACCCCATCAGCCGGCAAATACAACATATAGTCCTCCGCCAGTTTCGCCACCTCCAACCTGACCCCTCCACCCGCCACATCTTCCCATCTTCCCCCCTGTCTGCCTTCCGCCAAGACCGCTCCCTCCGCAACTGCCTTGTCAATTCTTCCCTCCCCTCCCACTCTACCCCTTCCCCGGGCACTTTCCCTTGCAACCGCAAGATATGCAACACTTGTCCCTTCACCTCCCCCCTCCACTCCTTTCAGGGACCCAAGCAGTCCTTCCAGGTCCGACAGAGGTTCACCTGCACCTCTTCCAACCTCATCTACTGCATCCGCTGCTCCAGATGCCAGATGATGGAGCATCCACGATGCGGAGAAAGTCGTGGATAGCACGTACAGTGAGTTGGTCACACCGCAGACAAAAGGTAAGAGGACAAAAAGGGAACGGGTGGCCAATAGCCAGCAAAGCAGTAGGCAGGTAGTGCAGGAGTCCCCTGCGGTCATCTCCCTCCTAAACAGGTATACCATTTTGGATACTGTTGAGGCAGATGGCTCATCAGGGGAATGCAGCAGCAGCCAAGTTCATGGCACCATGGGTGGCTCTGCAGCACATGAGGGGGGAAAAAAGAGGGGAAGGGCAATAGTAATAGGGGATTCAATTGTCAGGGGAATAGATAGGCGTTTCTGCGGCCGCAAACGAGACTCCAGGATGGTATGTTGCCTCCCTGGTGCAAAGGTCAGGGATGTCACTGAACGGCTGCAGAACATTCTGGAGGGGGAGGGTGAACAGCCAGTTGTTGGCACCAACGATATAGGTAAAAAAAAGGGATGAGGTCCTACAAGGTGAATTTAGGGAGCTAGGAGATAAAACTTAAAAGTAGGACCTCAAAGGTAGTAATCTCCGGATTACTACCAGTACCACGGGCCAGTCAGAGTAGAAATAGGAGGATATTGCAAATGAATACGTGGTGCAAGGGGGAGGGATTCAACTTTTTAGGGCACTGGGACCAGTTCTGGGGGACGTGGGACCGGTACAAACAGGACGGTTTGCACCTGGAATGGAATGGAACCAATGTTCTTGGGGGAGTGTTTGCTAGTGCTGTCGGGGAGGATTTAAACTAATGTGGCAGGGGGATGGGTACAAGAGCAGAGAAGCAGGTGGGTGTAAAATGAGGGTAGAAGCAATAGGTAGCAAGGTGAAAAGTAAAAGTGGCAGCAGACAAAACCAGGGCAAAAATCAAAAAGGGCCGCTTTTCAGCAAAATTGTATAAGGGGTAAGTGCGTTGTAAAGACAAGCCTGAAGGCTTTGTGTCTCAATGCAAGGAGTATTCGTAATAAGGTGGACGAGTTGAACGTGCAGATAGATATTAATGATTATGATATAGTTGGGATCACGGAGACATGGCTCCAGGGTGACGTAGGCTGGGAGCTGAACATCCAGGGATATTCAATATTCAGGAGGGATAGAGAGAAAGGAAAAGGAGGTGGGGTAGCGTTGCTGGTTAGAGAGGAGATTAACGCAATGGAAAGGAAGGACATTAGCTTGGAGGATGTGGAATCGGTATGGGTAGAGCTACAAAACACTAAGGGGCAGAAAACGCTGGTGGGTGTTGTGTACAGGCCACCTAACAGTAGCAGAGAAGTTGGGGATGGTATCAAACAGGAAATTTGAAATGCGTGCGACAAAGGCAAAACAGTTATAATGGGTGACTTCAATCTACATATAGATTGGGTTAATCAAATTGGCAGGGGTGCTGAGGAAGAGGATTTTTTGGAATGTATGCGGGATAGTTATCTAAATCAACATGTAGAGGAACCAACGAGAGAGCAGGCTATTTTAGACTGGGTTTTGAGTAATGAGGAAGGGGTAGTTAGTCGTCTTGTTGTACGTGCCCCCTTGGGCAAGAGTGACCATAATATGGTTGAGTTCTTCATTAGGATGGAGAGTGACATTGTTAATTCAGAAACAATGGTTCGGAACTTAAAGAAAGGTAACTTTGAGGGTATGAGACGTGAATTGGCCAAGATTGGCTGGCAATTAATTCTAAAAGGGTTGACGGTGGATATACAATGGAAGACATTTAAAGACTGCATGGATGAACTACAAAAAAATGTTCATCCCAGTTTGGCAAAAGAATAAATCGGGGAAGGTAGTGCATCCGTGGATAACAAGGGAAATCAGGGATAGTATCAAAGCAAAGGATGATGCGTACAAAGTAGCCAGAAAAAGCAGCATACCAGAGGACTGGGAGAAATTCAGAGACCAGCAGAGGAGGACAAAGGGCTTAATTAGGAAAGGAAAAATAGATTATGAAAGAAAACTGGCAGGGAACATAAAAACTGACTGCAAAAGTTTTTTATAGATATGTGAAGAGAAAGAGGTTAGTTAAAACAAATGTAGGTCCCTTGCAGTCAGAAACAGGCGAGTTGATCATGGGGAACAAGGATATGGCGGACCAATTGAATAACTACTTTGGTTCCGTCTTCACTAAGGAAGACATAAATAATCTGCCGGAAATAGCAGGGGACTGTGGGTCAAAGGAGGAATTGAGTGAAATCCAGGTCAGTGGGGAAGTGGTGTTGGGTAAATTGAATAGATTAAAGGCCGATAAAATCCCCAGGGCCAGATAGGCTGCATCCCAGAGTACTTAAGGAGGTAGCTCAGGAAATAGTGGATGCATTAGTGATAATGTTTCAAAACTCTTTAGATTCTGGAGTAGGTCCTGAGGATTGGCGGGGTAGCAAATGTAACCCCTCTTTTTAAGAAGGGAGGGAGAGAGAAAACGGGGAATTACAGGCCAGTTAGTCTAACATCGGTAGTGGGGAAACTGCTAGAGTCAGTTATTAAAGATGGGATAGCAGCACATTTGGAAAGTGGTGAAATCATTGGACAAAGTCAGCATGGATTTACGAAAGGTAAATCATGTCTGACGAATCTTGTGGAATTTTTCGAGGATGTAACTAGTAGCGTGGATAAGGGAGAACCAGTGGATGTGGTATATCTGGACTTCCAGAAGGCTTTCGACAAGGTCCCACATAAGAGATTAGTATACAAACTTAAAGCATACGGTATTAGGGGTTCAGTATTGATGTGGATAGAGAACTGGCTGGCAAACAGGAAGCAAAGAGTAGGAGGTAAACGGGTCCTTTTCACAATGGCAGGCAGTGACTAGTGGGGTACCGCAGGGCTCAGTGCTGGGACCCCAGCTATTTACAATATATATTAATGATCTGGATGAGGGAATTGAAGGCAATATCTCCAAGTTTGCGGATGACACTAAGCTGGGGGGCAGTGTTAGCTGTGAGGAGGATGCTAGGAGACTGCAAGGTGACTTGGATAGGCTGGGTGAGTGGGCAAATGTTTGGCAGATGCAGTATAATGTGGATAAATGTGAGGTTATCCACTTTGGTGGCAAAAACAGGAAAGCAGACTATTATTTAAATGGTGGCCGATTAGGAAAAGGGGAGATGCAGCGAGACCTGGGTGTCATGGTACACCAGTCATTGAAAGTAGGCATGCAGGTGCAGCAGGCAGTGAAAAAAGCGAATGGTATGTTAGCTTTCATAGCAAAAGGATTTGAGTACAGGAGCAGGGAGGTTCTACTTCAGTTGTACAGGGTCTTGGTGAGACCACACCTGGAGTATTGCGTACAGTTTTGGTCTCCAAATCTGAGGAAGGACATTATTGCCATAGAGGGAGTGCAGAGAAGGTTCACCAGACTGATTCCTGGGATGTCAGGACTGTCTTATGAAGAAAGACTGGATAGACTCGGTTTATACTCTCTGGAATTTAGGAGATTGAGAGGGGATCTTATAGAAACTTACAAAATGCTTAAGGGGTTGGACAGGCTAGATGCAGGAAGATTGTTCCCGATGTTGGGGAAGTCCAGGACAAGGGGTCACAGCTTAAGGATAAGGGGGAAATCCTTTAAGACCGAGATGAGAAAGACTTTTTTCACACAGAGAGTGGTGAGTCTCTGGAACTCTCTGCCACAGAGGGTAGTTGAGGCCAGTTCATTGGCTATATTTAAGAGTGAGTTGGATGTGGCCCTTGTGGCTAAGGGGATCAGAGGGTATGGAGAGAAGGCAGGTACGGGATACTGAGTTGGATGATCAGCCATTATCATATTGAATGGCGGTGCAGGCTCGAAGGGCTGAATGGCCTACTCCTGCACCTAATTTCTATGTTTCTATGTTTCTATGATCTATATCGGTGAGACCAAGCGGAGGCTTGGCGATCGCTTCGCCGAACACCTCCGCTCGGTCCGCAATAACCAACCCGACCTCCCGGTGGCTCAGCACTTCAACTCCCCCTCCCATTCCACATCCGACCTCTCGGTCCTGGGCCTCCTCCACGGCCAGAGTGAGCAACACCGCAAGCTGGAGGAACAGCACCTCATATTCCGCTTGGGGAGTCTGCATCCTTTGGGCTTGAATATTGAATTTTCTTAATTCTGTTAACCCTTGCTGTCTCCTCCCCTTCCCACCTCTCCCTCAGCCCTCGGGCCCTGGCATTCCCTCTATCTCTATCTCCCTCCCCCACCCCAGTCGCACCAGCTTCTCATTTTCACACCACAAACAGCTTACAATGGCTTGTTCCCTTTATCATCGATACTTTTTTGCATATCTTTCATTCATTGTTCCTTATCTCTCCACATCACTGTCTATATCTCTCGTTTCCCTGATCCCTGACCAGTCTGAAGAAGGGTCTCGACCCGAAACGTCGCCTATCTCCTTCGCTCCTTAGATGCTGCTGCATCCGCTGAGTTTCTCCAGCTTTTTGTGTACCCTCGATTCTCCAGCATCTGCAGTTCCTTCTTTTAAAAAAAATGCAGTTCTGAGACGTGGGTCACGAAAACGGATTTCTAGACACATTTTTGATGCTCGGCCCACAGCCTACAAGCGGCAATGTGTGCGGTTCAATCCACGAATAATTGTTTGGACTTGAACGAAAAAAAAACATTGGTGGCTGAAAGCAAAGATTTATTTTGAGGATTGAGAGAAAGTAATGTTTCATATTCCGGACGTTTGATAAAATGGCATAAGTAATATTACATTTTATGCTGGAGAATGAATGTGTGAGGCTTGGAAATGGCAGGAGTGTGGGAGTTGTTTGGATGTCGATAATGGAGACGCGGATGACTGGCACGGTGAGAGAGATTCAGGCAGAATGTAATATCTGTTATAAAGCCTGTTGCAGGTGGTGAAAATGCAGGAAAAAGTACACAGAGTGCCTTGCTAACCGTGAGGGCAATTTACATTGTACCAGGGAACATAAAATACAGTTCAGTTACCTTCAATCCATCAATGGGAAAGTGCTATAAGCTACTATCAACGATATTAAACGAGGGAACGTCATAAAAGTCAAGCTAATTATTCAAAGTATAATACAGTTACGTGCGTTCTCAGCCACCTTCTTTATTCATTGTACACCCACGAATGTGCAACCATGTACAAATCTAATTCAATTTACAAATTCGCAGACGACACGCAGGCCAGACCATCAGACAAACCAACCTCCCTGCCATTAACTCCATTTATACCTGATGCTGCCTCGGCAAATCCAGCAGTATATTTAAGGACTATTCCCGAACTGGGCACTTCGTCTTCTCCCCTTTCCCATCGGGCAGCAAAAGGTACAGAAGTGTGAATCGCATACCTCCAGGTTCAAGGACACTTTCTTCCCATCTGTCATCAGGCAACTGAACCATCCTACTGCAACCAGAGAGCAGTTATGAACTATTATCTACCACAACCACCACCAACTTCCAACATGCACTCAAATTCACTTGAATCATCTCCGCCACCTCCCTCCCCTTTCTTGATTTCACCACCTCCATTACATGAGATAGACTATGGACTGGCCTCTATTACAAACCCACTGACTCCCACAACTGTCTTTACTACACTTCTTCCCACCCTGCTTCCTATAAATACTCTATCTCCTTTTCCCTGTTTCTCCGTCTATGCCGCATCTGCGCCCAAGACATAATAGGACATCTGATGAGTCCTCAATTCGTTAGTAAAGAGGGAGCCCCTCTTCCATCATAGATGAGGCCCTCGCACGTGTGTCCTCGCTACCCGGCAAACCCGCCCATGCCGCCCCGCCCCTAGTCCTAACAGGGCCAGAGTCCCTCTTCGCCTTACGTTTCATCCCATCAGCCGTCGCGTACCACACAGAATCCTCCGACATTTACGCCACCTCCAACTGGATCCCACCACGAGTCACATATTCCTATCTCCACCCATTTCCACCTTCCGCAGAGACATTTCCTCCGCAATTCCCCGGGTTCATTCTCCCTTCCCACTCAAACCACCGCCTCCGCAGGTACCTTCTCCTTCAACCGCACGAGATGCATTTTGTGCCTATCTTCGGGTTCAACCATCTACTTCACATGGGACCCTCGGACAAAGTTTAATCGGATTTTACCGGCGAAACGTTGCACTAAACGTTATTCCCTGATCCTTGATATGTACAATGTGAATAGCTCGATTCTAATCATATATTGTCTTTCCACTGGCTCCCACGCCACAGAAGCTTTTCACTGTACTTATTTGGTAGCAGTATTTAATGATCTGATAGTAGAATGAAATAAGCTGCTCCCGAACCTGCAGCCTTTACACATGGTTCGCTAGGAATTAGTTTGCAAGCAGACAAAGCATAGTATTATTGGTTAATGTGAGTAAATGCAATGCTTTTGTTACATCGAGCATTGATAAGAAAAGGTGTGAAGTACAGCACTGATCACCTTTTTTACAAAAGCATATAGACGTGTTGGAGTTACTTCAGAAAACATTTGCACGGCATACACACGAAAGCCGAAAACGTAATAATAGACGATGCGGGATAAGACCTTGTATCAGGAGTGAAAGGCCTTTATTTACAAGAGGGAAGAGTGTTTTATTGTCATATACGCCGAACCTGAACAAAGATACTCGTGCTTGCAGCAGCACAACATAATTTAAACATAGTACTCTGTAAACATCGTAATAAACAACACAATTATATATAAGAACAATAATAGCGCAAAGACAAAAAAAAACAATGCCGAATTTTCATGTACTTCGGAGCTTATTTAGTTTAGTTTAGTTGAGCTTAGGGATACAGCGCGGAAACAGGTCCTTCGGCCCACCAAGTCCGCACCAACCAGCGATCCCCGCGTATTAACACTATCCTACACACACGCGGAATAATTTTCAATTTACACAAACACCAAGCCAATTAACCTGTATACCTCTACGTAATCGGAATGTGGGAAGAAACCGAAGATCTCGGAGAAAACCCACGCGTTCTCGGGGAAAACGTAGAAACTCCGTACAGACAGCACCCGTCGCCGCGATCGACACAGGGTCTCCGGCGCTGCGCTTATTTGGTAACAGTGTTTAATGATCTGAAAGTAGAATGAAAGAAGCTGCTCCCGAACCTAGATGTTACAGTTTTGAAGTTCATATGCTTTCTTCCTAATGGCAGGAATTAAGCCAGTGTGGCCAGTGTGGAGTGTGCCTCCAATCATTCTGGTTGCATTTTCAAGAAACAAGAAAGGAGTCGTCACTACTTCCGTTTGCACTTTTTCGGATTCCAATACAATCTTTATCCCATTCTGCTATTTTGCATTTGCTGCATTTATCAGCCATTGCTTTATATTGTTTAGTGTGCGAGCTGCATGTCAATAAGCAATTCATTGTAATCTAGCGTGACGACAATAATCGAATCTACAGCAATTTAATTTTCATCTGGTGATGTGTTTTTTTTCTCAGCGAGTCGTGGGTCTTTGAAACTATCTTCTTAAAATGATACTTAAAGCAAATATTAAATATTATTTTTTGAACATTAAAGGTAGTTGGATGATTAATAAACAGTTGATGAATATTTGCAGGAAAAAGCGGAAAAACTGATCTTACAGTTAGATCAACGGTGATACTGCTTGACGGGGGAAGCTTGGTGATTGAATGGCGTTCTCTTGCTCTGCCTGTACATGGTGAACGAGGCATAGGACATACATTTCAGAGTCCGCGTATAATCTCATTTTTTTTGCCAGGGTGCCTTTTGCCTCTAAACAATCAAGTGCTCGATTTCCAATTTCTCTATGCCCGTACATATCTGAAAATTCACTTTATATAGAAAACCGGAGATTGAGTTAATGCATGATTCGAACTGGAAACAGTAACTGAATCAACGGATATAATACAGCATAGGATGATTACATGGAAATTACGTCAGCATAATTTAAATAACATAACAATGAAATTCAGTGGATATTTTAACCCACTCATTAATTCCTCTTTGATTTTTTGCTGCGTTCCTGCATAAATGAATGGATTTATACATGAACTCAAAAGCTGAAGCATGAATCCGGTTTCTTCCAACGTAAAATTTGAATCATTGAAGTTAGAACCCGAGAAGTATCGAACCTTCGCAATCCGAACATAAAGGAATGTGATGAAAACTAACAACCAGGACAGGATGAAACCGCAAGATATTAACAGAAGCAAAACGATGGATTTTCTCCGGTTTTCCATTTCTGGGTCAGATTGATTATCCCCGTTTCTGTTGGACATTAATCTCCTTCGAATTCTCATTGCAGCTAGAATATGTCTGACGGTGAGTACATTGAAAAGTAGTATTAGAAAGAATGGAAGGCATGGAGATAAGATGCGGTGAATCCAATCAAAGACACCCCATGCAGGCAAGGTAGTGAAAGATAACTTTATTTTGCAGAGCCAAGGGACGCCGTCAGTTATAAATGAAGGCTCGGATATAAAATACCATGGAATGTTTCTGACACAACTCACTGAACAAATTGTTCCTATGACAATGACCGCTGTTTTCTCAGTGCAGTACTTTGCTTTCAGCTTCTGGCAACAAATGGCTATATATCGGTCAAGTGTGAACACCACTGTCACCCAGACTGAACAGTCCCGGATTCCATAAATTAGAACAAAGCTGACGCTGCAGACTGGGGTGATGGACATGAAGCTGAATGGGAAATATATACCTACCACACGGTTAAGTATCACAGCCGTGATAATGACTAAGAGATCGGTCACAGCCATAGCCACCAGATAGCAAGTGATGCACTTGGAAAGGCCGCACCTTCCTCGGGACAGTACCACAATCACTGCCAGATTAGCTGTAGGAGAAATAGCAAGTGCTAGTCAATGAATACATCCCCGACCTCAAACAACGAGGCCAAAAATTCTAAAATCTCATCAGGTCTGTCTGTGTCAGTAAACAAAGTATACCATTAGCCTTGGTACCTGATGAATTTATGTTTCGACCCTCGAGTCGCACCAACATTATTGCGCCCTCTCATCGATCCATTTCCACAACCGAATTTCTAACAGTAGTTTCAATACAAAGCTGCCATGAACTTTGTTCCGTTACTGGCGGAGTTGAAACGGAAGAAGGGGCAGAAACAAATCGTTTCAGATAGCGCAGATATCATATCAACGAATGTACAATATAATAGGGTCAATAGGACAACCATGCCATAAACGCATTGTAATAACTATTTTGCAATTCATAACCCCAATTCACAAAACCTGGTAGCAATACTATAAAACTAAGGATACAAATAGAAATAGAGCATGTTGGAAATACTTATCCGACGGGACAGCATTGGTGAAAGGACAAAATGTGTAGGAAAGAACTTCAGATGCTGGTTTAAATCGATGGTAGACACAAAATGCTGGAGTAACTCAGCGGGTCAGGCAGCATCTCAGATCAGCATCAGAGAAATGCGTGCTGACCCGCTGAGTTACTCCAGCATTTTGTGTCTACCCATTGGTGAAAGGAGACGTTTCTGGACTGAGATGCTTCCTTGAAATTGAGAATGTCAACTATTTTTCCTTTTTCGACAGAAGCTGATTGAACATGAATATTTCCTTTATTATCTGTTCTTCGATTTAATGATAAACATTGGTAGTGGAACAAATCGGACGTCGTAATATATTTAAATCGGGCGAAGGAGGTTCATATCAGCCGTAATAATCGTCTTTTCTCGAGCGGTGCATCACTTTCATTCAGAGTAGACGCTAGATTTACAATCGAACATTATAACCAGAGGAAATCACTAATAAAAACACTTTACCCACAACTCCAATAACTCCGAGGACTGGATAGTAAATGGCAAATACGAGACCTTCCGGTATTCCATGCATGTTTATCAGAATGTAGAACACATCTAACATTGCATGCAAAATGGTTTAACCTATATACCCCAAGACAACCTCCGGGGAGTTATTTGGTGGCTTGCTCTGTTACAATAATAGCATAATTGAAACAATCAGCTTTGTAAATGCCTCTCGGGATCATAGGGGGACAAATGAGAGTGGGTGTACTGTAACCTTGAGCAACACACGATGTGACGTGGCAACTCAGCTGGTCAGGCGCCTTCTGAAAAGGGAAACGGACAAATGGCGTTTTTGGTCGGGACCTTTCTTCAGACTCAAACTGTTTCTTATGGTAGTAGTAGCACGCTCTATCTGAAGTGGGGTCCCGACCCTGAGCGTCACCTATCCTTGTTCTCCAGCGATGCTGCCTGATCCGCTGAGTTACTCAGATTCAGATTCAGATTCACATTTATTGTCACATGCATCAATTAAGTTACAGGAGTATTTGAGTTACCATACAATTAAAAGAACTCAACATAATTAAAAAGAACGATAGAACTTAACATAAACATCCACCACAGTGATCACTGTGATGGAAGGCAATAAAGTTCAGTCAGTCTTCCACCTTTTGTTCTCCCGTGTTTGGGGTCTTGACCCTCCGCACTCGCCGCTACGGACGGCCCAATGTACAAGCCCTCTCATCGGGATGATCGAAGCACCGATGTCGGGACGGATGGAACATGCTCCGCGGCTTGGCGTGTCCGAATCGTCCACTTTCTTACCGGAGACCGCAGCTTCTCGATGTTATAGGCCGAAGGCAGGCTAGCGGTCGGCGATCCCGGCAAGGGACCCCTGGCTCCGGGATGTTAAAGTCCGTTCTAGACCGCGGCTTCACGATGTTAAAGTCAGCAGACCGACGGTCGGAGTCTTTCTTCTGGCTCCGCGATGTTAAATTCTACGCTGCGCCCGCTGCTGAAAGTCTGGGTCGTCTCCGAGAAAGGCTGCTCCAATCCAAGTTGTTAGGCCGCGTAGGCTGTATGCCTACGCCCGATGATACAGTGGCCAACAAGAAGTCCAGATACGACCTTGGCAAGGCCATCCAAAAAGCCAAAAGGGACTTCTGCTCCAAACTGGAAGATGAGACAGATGTTCGGCAGCTGTGGCGGGGCCTGAATGCAATCACTTCCTACAAGGCGAAACCAGGAGGCAGCTCGAATGTCGGCGAAACATCATTCCCTGGTGAGCTCAATGCGTTTTACGCACGCTTTGATAGGGAGAATACTGATATGCCTTCCCAAGCCCCCATTGGCTCTGATGGTATTTTAGTCTCAGTCACAGAGGCCGACGTCAGGAAATCCTTCAGATGCGCGAACCCTCGAAAAGCGCCTGGACCTGAAGGTATACCCGGTCGTGTTCTAAATACCTGTGCGGACCAACTGGCTGGAGTTTTTGCGGACATTTTCAACCTCGCATTTTGAGGTCTGAGGTCCCCACCTGCTTTAAAAGGGCATCAATTATACCAGTACCCAAGAAGAGTAAGGTGACGTGCCTCAATGACTATCGACCTGTGGCACTAACGCCTGTGGTGATGAAGCGCTTTGAGAGGTTGATCATGGAGCAAATCAACTCTTACCACGACAAAAACCTGGACCCACTGCAGTTCGCTTACCGCCACAACAGATCAACGATGGATGCAATCTCGCTGGCCCTCCACTCCGCTCTGGACCATTTTGACAACAAAAACTCATATGTCAGGCTGTTATTAATCGATTACAGCGCGGCATTTAACACAATCATCCCCTCCAGCTTGCTTACCAAACTCGCAGAACTGGCTCTCTGCGCATCGCTCTGCAATTGGATCCTCGACTTCCTCATTCACAGACCACAGTCCGTATTGGTGGAAATGTGTCAGCCTCGATAACAATCAGCACGGGAGCACCTCAAGGCTGCGTGCTCAGCCCCTTGCTGTACTTACTCTATACTCATGACTGCGTCGCTGGACACAGTGCGAACTCCGTCATCAAGGTCGTTGACGACACCACTGTTGTGGGACATATCACTGATGGGGATGCGTCCCACAGAGTACAGAAGAGAGCTCGAGCAACAGTCCATATGGTGCCAGTAAAATAACCTGGCCCTCAACACCAGCAAAAGCAAGGAACTGATTGTGGACTTTGGAAGGAGTAGGATGGGGACCCACAGTCCCGTTTATATCAACGGGTCGATGGTTGAAACGGTCAAGAGCTTCAAATTCCTGGACGTGCACATCTCTGAAGATCTTTCCTGGTCCGAGAACACTAATGCAATTATCAAGAAAGCACATCAGCGCCTCTACTTCCTGAGAAGATTACGGTGAGTCGGTTTGTCAAGGAGGACTCTCTCTAACTTCTTCAGGTGCACAGTAGAGAGCTTGCTGACCGGTTGCATCGTGAGCGCCCTGGAGAGGAAAAGACTACAAAAAGTAGTAAACACTGCCCAGTCCATCATCGGCTATGACCTTCCTTCCATCGAGGGAATGTACCGCAGTCGCTGCCTCAAAAGGCTGGCAGCGTCATCAAGGACCCACACACCCTGGCCACACACTCATCTCCCTGCTACCTTCGGGTAGAAGGTACAGGAGCCTGAAGACAGCATCAACCAAATTCAGGGATAGCCACTTCCCCACAGCCCTCAGGCTATTAAACCTGGCTCGGACAAAACTCTGATTATTAATAACCCATTATCTGTTATTTGCACTTTATCAGTTCATTTATTCATGTGTGTATATATTTATATTATGGTATATGGACACACTGATCTGTTTTGTAGTAAATGCCTACTATGTTCTGTGTGCTGAACCAAAGCATGAATTTCATTGTCTTATCAGGGACACATGACAATAAACTCACTTGAACTATAACTTGAGCATCAAAAATGTGTCTAGAAATCAACTTTCGTTACCCATGTCTCGGAACTACATGACAGTTTGCAGATTTAGATAAAATATAATTGAGAAGGTAGTCGTATCTCGTCAGTGCCAAAAGTTGCACATTAATTAATTAAACTAATTAGAAAATGAGTCGATAAAGTAACCGCCATCTAGTGTCGAATGCCCATATTACAGCATGGGGAGTCTATTTCCGTGTTGTAGTCTCTTTAAACCATATACATATATGGTTTAAAGAGACTGCAACACGGAAATAGATAAAAATATATATGACTTATGAATATGACTGTAATCATATATAATTATGTATAATTATATTATATACAAATAATATAATGAATATAATTGTGCGGTTTTTTTTTTTGGAATGATACTGCTGCAGACTGCCGGTGTGCAGAGTGGGGTCACGGCCATAGTGGGACGCGGGCAGTGCCCGACATGGGGAAGGCTAAGGCATCTTCCACTGACAGGAAAATGCCTAAACGTAACTCGCCTCCCTTCCTGAGATGCCCATGGCTGGAGCAGGAGCCGCGTTGGGACCGGCTGTGGGCCCCGGACGTGTGGCCCCGCAGCGCGTCCACCTCGGCCAGCATGCCCTTCCGGTGGTGATGATGGTGGGGAGCAGCACTGCCCTGCACGCCGCCCGGGCCGTCTTCAGCACCCGCATAGCGTCGGTTTCGCCAGACCGTCCGCACTTTTGCTGCAACACCGGCAGCCTGTCAGCTCGACCGACCACTCGCAGCATCGAAAGCACAGATGCTTTCAAGAGAGAGCTAGATGGGGCTCTTAAAAATAGCGGAGTCAGGGGATATGGGGAGAAGGCAGGAACGGGGTACCGATTGGGGATGGTCAGACATGATCATGTTGAATGGCGGTGCTGGCTCGAAGGGCCAAATGGCCTCTTCCTGCACGTATTGTCTATTGTCTATTGTCACCCACCGGAGGCCCAGCCCGACCGACCGTTCTCACCACCCACCGGCGGCCCGACCGACCGCTCTCACCACCGACCGGCGGCCCGATCGATCGCTCTCACCACCCACCGGCAGCCCGGCACAACGCTCAACACCCACCGGAGGCCCGGACCAACTCTCACCACCGACCGGAGAGGGAGGGCGAAAATATGACTAGGAGAAAAGTCGCATCTCCGCCGAGGTAAGTGACTGGAAACGGGTTCCCCCTCCCCCCCCCCCCCCCCCCCCTCCACCCCACATGAAAACATACCGAGAGACGTTGCACGGGAAGAGTCGTGAGGATTTTTCAACATTATGAAAAATGTCCACGAGAGCCCCTAGTACCGACCAGTGGCCATTACCGTAAATCTCCGAGTTCGAATCAGGGCAAACTCGGGAGAACTCTTGGAATGAACGCGTGCCGTGGGACAATCAATGCCTCCTTTTGTCCTCTTTGCAACTAAGTTTCCCACCTGTCATTGGCAATCGGCACATTTAGCAACCACTCATTTGCAGCTTTCATTTAAGTCATTTGTGTAAGTAACATAATATTGAGACTTATGCACTTATACCACTGGCTCGTCACGTTATATTTATCCATCGGAAAATAGACCAAATTAATCTATGGTCCACATCATGTAGCCAAAGTCCGCTAATCCGAGTAGGTGATCTCGTATACGACGATCGTTCATTTTCCATAATCATGTTTGATGCTGCAATCTATCAGATGTGTTCAGAAGATCCAAATGTATCAACATTATCGTTTCACATGTATCCGCTACACTTGCTACTAGACTCAAATAATTAAACAGCACGAAAACAGAGCCTTCACATAAACTGAGCTGGTTTCATTTGACAGCATTTATTAATTATTGTGGGAAATTAAATATCAATGGAACTTCCGGCCAAAATTCCACAACATTCTCATGGCCCCTGCCATTTATTGTGTACTTCATGCCTTGGGTTAACTTCATGCTCGTACGAGTTCCGCTCCATCAGTTATATTCTATGATCCATTTCCCCAATTGGTGCAGATCGTGTTGTGGTTTAGGCATTCATTCCTCTCTGCCACACCACTCATACGTTCAAGGAACATAATTTTTGCTCTCAACCCAATTCTCCCACTTTCGCCCCATAACCCCTGCCAACCTTACTAATCAATAATATGTCATTGATGGCCACCACTACCGTCTGTGGTAATGAATTCCACAGATACGCCACCCTCTGACGAAATAAATTCCTTTTCATCTCCTTTCTAAAGGTACATCCTTTTCAGTACATGGCCTCTGGTCCTCAACTCTCTCACTGGTAGAAACATCCTCTCCACATTCAACCTACCGGGCCTTTTACTCATCCCTGCGTTTTTATGAGGTCCCATCACATTCTTTTAAACACCAGATTACAGGTCTTTTAAGGCTAACCAATCATCATTTATTGCTACCACATTGCGGGGTTACAACGCATTTATTGCAAGCACATAAAGGGTTAACCAATCATCATTTATTGCAAGCACGTTGACAGGCAGATCTCAAGATTGATTTAAACATTCGTAATTTTTATTATTTTTCAGCGATCGGAAAAATCCTTGGGGCTGCTGCAGCGGAGGAGGTGTGTGAGTAAGATGGCAAAGAATCATAGTGATATTGGGTAGCTTTTTTTTCTAAAATCAATTAACAGGGTAGACAGGAAATGGTCAAGATGAGACTTTTAGTTATATATAGATGTGTGTGGGGGGGGGGTGAAGGGAGGAGGAGGCAGAGAGGGAGGTGGGTAGAGAAGCAGGGGGAAGGGGAGGGGGTAGAGAGGGCTGGAGTGAGGGTAGATAGGGAGTAATCTACCGGCTCCATCCCTCCCCATCTCCCTCCTCCACACCCCACACCCCCATCTCCATCTACCACTCCACTCCCCTATCCTAACTCCCTCCTCCTAATTTCCCTCATCCTCCTCCGCTCCCTCCCCTCCGTCCCACGACCTACCCAGGTCGTACAGCAGCGCCAGGACCTGGAACTCGGCCTGGTTCTCCTACTCGGCCGGGCCCTGGCTGTAGACTCCAGCCGTCAGCCCCGGCCATGGCCCCATCCCAAGCTCTGGGCTCAGCCCTCATGCCAGCTCCAGCACCAGGCTCGGCTCCCGCCCAAGCCTGTCCCCGGGCTCGGCCCGAGACACCACCCTCCCCTCCAGGTAATAGGGCGTCCGGCGACAGTTGTCACTGTGTCCTTGCAAAGTGCAGCAACCTTGAGTTCCTGCAGCTGACATATTTGTAGATAAATGTTCACTCAACCGCACAAGCACTTCACGCGTACTCATCACCAATGTCTGAGATGCGCATTTTACCAAAACCTCTACTGCATAAAAATTTAGTAACAGGATTCTGCGTGTGCAGGAGAGAACTAAAATAAATTAAAGTTGTAAGGTGACGAGAATTCAATGCGCAGCCACACGAAGAATGAAAGAAAGGATGTGAGATGAGGTACAAAAGTGGGGGTCATGTTGCAGCTGTAAAAAAAACTTTAATTTGACCAGATATGGAGTATTGTATTCAATTTATTGTCATTATCTTATTTTATAGACAACAAAATGGATTTTCCTTCCAGTCAGTAACATAAAAGTAAATAATAAATAAATAAACATTTATTTTTTTAAAGCACGAACACAGAAGTCCACACACAACATAACCCCACAGCGGCACCAGAGTTAAGGAAGGTACCATAGTCCAGCCAGCCTCCCTGCCGATCTTCCCGGATGTTCACCCGTGGTCGGGGCCTCCCGAGCACCCGCAGGCCCTCTCGCCGGGAACGATGCTCAGGCCTTCTCGCTGGGAACGATGGAACCCCGACGGAGAACATCCTCAGCGGCCCGGACCTCCAGACCAGCCACCTCCCACCGGAGTCCGCGGCTCCCAAAGTCCACAGGCCGAGCCGGGCGGAGTCGCAGGACCGTGATGTTGGTCAGCGCCGCCCGCGTTGGGAGCTCCGCGAACCACAGCTCCGCGATGTCGGTGCAGCAGGCCCAGCACTCCGGAGCTCCAAACGGCGATCCCCGGTGAGGCATCGCCTGCCCCTCGATGTTTCCAACGCTGCGCCGCTGCTGCTGGAACTCTGTCGGTCCCGGCAGGAAAGGCCGCGCCAATCCAGTAGGAAGGCCACGGGGGGGGGGGCGGGGGGGGGGAGGGGGAGGAGGCGACTCGAATAATAATCGCATCCTCTCCAGGAAGCGACTGGAGGATGGTGTCCCCCTTACCGTACCCTCTTCCCCTCACAAAGACATTAAAAAAAACACAAAAAACGACTTCAAACATAACAAAAAACAAAAAGATACCGGACTGAAGGCGGAGGCAACTAGCAACAGCGCCACCGGTTGTCCATCCGAGTATTGTGTGCAATTCAGTTTGCCACATTAGGAAACACATGAAGGCTTCGGGATAGATGCTAAACAGGTCGCCAGGATGTTGTGCGGATTGAGAATGTTAGGTGTAAGTAATGTAAATGTGTGTAAGTCGTGTAGATCGTTAACGTGCCGAAAGTAAGAATTTGATTGTTCCGATCCCGTTTCAGATGACAATTAATCTCTCTTGACTATTGACTCCTAAAAGGATGGATTGTTTCTCTGGAGCGACGGAAGCTGAGAGACTAGCTGCTCGAAATTAACAATATTATGAGGGCGTGCATCAATAACAGTCATAGTATTTTAATCCAGAGTGCAAACATAAATTCCAAAGACCGAGGTTTAAGATGACTTGGGGGGTGGTGGCATGCAGTTGGAAGGACATTTACCAAGCAAGTATTTTTTGGACAGAGAGCATTGGGTGCATAGAATGCGCTGCCAGTCTAGATTGGAGATCATATGCTGTAGCGACATTTAAAGGCATTTAGACCGGCCAATGAACAGTCGGGGATTGGAGGGATACCAACCACTGAAGGACAATGACATTGTTTACTTAACTTTTGTGACAGATGTACTGTGTTATATTGTATATGTTATCGTTGTATGTTCTATAAGTGTATCAAAGATGCCCACTTGTTCCAACAATAATTCTTCGAGAGTTTACAGATTAAGTCAAATGGATATATCACAGCCTTCTTTATCTCTTCTCTGAATTTGCTCTGGGTCCCTGCATAAATGCACGTGTTAGTGCAACAACTCCAGAGCTGGAGCATATATCCACTTTCCTGAAGAATGAAGCTTGGGTCATTGAAATTGGATCCTGCAAAATAACTACCGCTTGCATATCGCACATAAAATAAATTTACAACATACGTCACCCATAATATTGGGAAACTTCCAGATATGGAAAGTAGTAATACGATGGACTTTTTCCGGTTCTCCATCTCTGGGTCACTCCGATTCTCTCCTTTGCTTTTGCCACAGAGTCTTCTGCGAGCTCTATTGGCAGCTAGAATGTTCCTGATCGTCAGCGCATTTAGAACGATGATCAAAAGGAAAGGGAAACATGGGGTCAGGATACGGTCTAACCATTCATAAGCTGCCCAACCAGTTGAAGTGTAAAATGCTGAGCGTATGCTGCAGAACCAGTGCACATTGTCTATGATGTACAACGGTTCATACATAAAGTAGCATGGAATGTTTCTAAGAAAACTGAAGGCACAAACTGTACCTATGACCGCCGCCGCCGTTTTCTCATTGCAGTATTTAATCTTCAGCTTCTGCCAACAAATGGCCACAAAGCGGTCAAAGGTGAAAGCGACAGTTAACCAGACCGAGCTGTCTCTGGATGTGTATGTCAGGACTGCTGTAATACTACAACCAGTAGTGTGGGTAAGAAAACTCAGCTGGAAATAAATACCACGGATTCGATTCAATATCACCGCCGTGATCACGACCAGTAGATCCGACACCGCCATGGATACCAGATACAGGGTGATACATCTGGAAAGACCACACCTTCCTCTGGACAAGATTACAATCGCTACAAGATTTGCTGCAAGGAAGAAAGAGCGGAATAAGTATGCTACCTAAAGTTGAATTTCTTACAAATATAACTGTCTTACCGATGGAGCGTTGAGCGATCGCTGGAAAGCGTACCTGGGACAGCAAAAGCGGCAAACACTGGATAGTATATTGCAAATACGGGACCAGTGACCGGATTATGCATTTTACGACAAGTAGTTGGATCCATGGACCGCCAAATAATCCGATATTTATACTAAATGATAATTCCATTGAGACATTTATATTGCAACATCATTCGTGTTCGTTGCACGAACACGAGTAAACAGACCAGAATCGCCATTGATAGGATAATTATATATAGTTATATTGCAGAATTTTACATTTGGCTATAATAACAATCTGGACAGTTCCACTCGAAGGACTTAATTGCAAAATCCCACCAGATTTTGCCCTTTATCCATATACTGAAACAATATAGCGATTGTATTTCGTCGTGAATTTGCAACATTTTGGATCATCGAATTATTAAGCTGAAGAGCTTTCACCTCTTTCCAGGAGAAAGGGGTTGCATAGGGGTTTTCCTGTTTAGTTGATATGCAAACATGTAAAAGTTGTTTAACAAACCCTGAAAACCAACACTAGTTCTTTCCAATATTTGAAAGGATTAATGGAACTTGACGAGAATTTCTACTGGGATATTATTTCTACTGAAGTTGATTCGGAATTCACAACTGCATGCATGCAGTGCCAATGTCTAGGAATTACCAGTCCAGTGCACCTTTATCTATTATCTGTAAATTATCACTACTATAGGTGTGAAATCGTGGTAAAACTGATTGAGATGCTACAGAGGAAAGGATACTGGAGGGAATTAGTTGAGTTTGGCTGAACCTGTCATATATATGAAGTGTTAAATTGTTACATATTCTGTCCCAAGAAAACGGGTAACGTACTATTGGAAATAGGACCAAGCTCTTATGAAATGGCAATAACTTGGAACATTTTTATCTGAATAGATGTTACCTGGAATTGACATTTCCAATCCAGGCATTGCACGACCTGCTGAGGATTTCAACGTTTTCAATTTCCATTTCAGGCCTGCGTCCCACCCGCAGTCATCAATGTTAATTCCGACAACTACTGTTGCATATTGAATGGATTATCCTTCGCAGGATCCGCCAGCTTCAACAAAATCCTACCGCCTTCACATATTCCCCTCTCCCCCTCTTCACAATTTCAAAGGGGATCTTTCGCTGACATTACAGCCTCCCACTGTAATTTCCCATCTCGCTCTTGCGTTGATCTATTGGTCTGTGCTCTTCTGTATTGTTGCAACGAACCGGTGAGCTAGCTGGAGAAACACCTCATCTCCCGTCTGGGCTCGTTGCAGTCTTCCAGATTCAAGCTGAATTCTACAACGTAAGGTAAGGCGCTCCGTTGAGACCATAAATCCATCAAGTGCAGTTAGAGGAATCAGTCATTCGGCACTTTGATCCTGTTCCCTCCTACAATGGGGTGGTAAACTATGAATATATATATTTTTGAATATATTCGTTTTTGAATATATTCATAGATTGAGTTTCCATAACATTCTGATTCAGATATTCACATTTTTGAAACAAAATGTTCTTGTTCATCTCAATCGTAAATAGGCATTCCCTTCCTCTGATACCTGCCCATTAGATTCACTATGAAGGACAACATACTCCTCACGTTTAGCCTCGCAAAGTCGCAAAGGCGTTTACGTCTCACTGACACTACGGCCTTACAATTTCGAGTCGCGCCTCATTCAAGACGACCACCCCCCCCTCCCCCCGACCCCACCCATGTCCAGGATCAGCCTGATGAAACATGTCGGAATTGATTCCGATTATGTTATGCCCTTTTTTATTAAGAGGTCAAATCGTCCACAATAATCCCGATGCGCCTTTACAGGTGTAGTAAAATACATAGGTTTTTACTCCAAAGCCCCGGGAAATAAAACCAGTAAAATATTCACCTTTCTGATATCCTGCTGCAAATCTATGTTCATCTGCATTCGTCCTTTCATTAACAAGGACCCCTAAAGTACTTTGTGCTGCTCCTTTCTGCATTCGTTCTCTTCCAAACGATACGGTATTTTATCATTCTCATTTATCACTCAGAAATGAATATTTTCGCATTTCCCACATACAGCTCTATTTCAATTTTTTGTCCATTCCCATAACTTGTGAATATATATTTTTTTAACCCTCCGTACTGCCTGCATTACCACTAATAACTACGTCCTCCTCGGTGTTGGCTGCAGTATACACGTTTCCATCTTCCAAACCATTAATACATTTTGTAAACACTTTGGTTTCCAGTACTCATCCGTGTTTTTTTCCGAATTGTTACAGCTTGCCAATCTAAAAATCAACTCATTTTCTGCACTTCTGCTCCTCCTATTTCCATGTTGCCCGCTCTCTATCTTTTTATGTACATAAAAACTTAATGCAGTTATTGTTCATAACTGCCGTCGCAGAGCTTTTTTCTTACACTTATTTTTCCTTTCGTCATCTTTGCTAATTTCTGAATTTATCCAATTATTTATTGGCATTAATAACTCATTTCCATCTATCATGTTTCCTCTTTCAAATTCCTTCGATGATCAAGTGTAAAAGACATTGCTGGCATCATTCGTATCAGTAATACCGTGGCTACTTTCCTATTTCAATTTCTCCTTTAACAGGGGAAAATTCAACTTGAAATCATAAACCTAGTCACCGCGATGACTATTTTCTTTAGCACTTAATGTTGCCACTTTCGGCATTCTTTCTATGTTTTAAAAAATAATCTGACTTTGTTATTTACCTCCAAAGTGAATTTGTTCACATTTTCCATCTAATATTCCATTTGTATTCATTTTTACATTCACGTAACCTATCAATAGGTATATATCACAAAACATAAAGGGCTAGAGGGACTCAGTGAATAGAGCAGTATCCGTGGAGAGAATTGTCAGACGTCATAGAGTGAGTCATGCGTGGATACAGGCCTTTCCGCCCAACTTGCTCGCCGGCCAACATGTCCCAGCTACACGAATTCCACTTGCCCTCGTTTTGTCCATATCCCTCCAAACCCCTGTCCCATCTGCGTACCTGTCTAACTATTTCATAAATATTTGAATAGACCCTGCCTCAACTACCTCCTCTAATTTCATGTACCAACCATCCTTTGTGTGGAAAAATGTTACCCTTCAGATTCCTATTAAATCGCTTCCCCCTTCAGCTTAAACATATGTCCTCTGGTCTGTGTAAGAGACTCTGTACATCTTACGGGTCTATTCATCTCACGATTTTATACACCTCAATGAGATCATCCCTCATCCTCCTGCGCTCGAGTCCCAGCCTACTCAACAGCTCCCCAAAGCTCAGACCCTCTAGCCGTGGCAACATCCTTGTAAATCTTCTATGTACTCTCCTTATGTAGCTTCTCCTGTCATAGACTCATAGAGTGATGCAGTGTAGAAACAGGCCCTTCGGCACAACTCGCCACATCGGTTAACAATGTCCGAGGTTCACTAGTCCCACCTGCCTGCGTTTGGACCATATCCCTCCAAACCTATCCTATCCATGTACCTGACTAACTGTTAGACTTTCTGGGATAGTCCGAGCCTCAACTACCTCCTCTGTCAGTTTTTTTCTATGCACCCAACACCCTATGTGTGAAAATGTTACCCGTCGGATTCCTATCTTTTCCCTTTCACCTTGAACCTATGTCCTCTGGTCCTCGATCCCCTTCCTCTGGTCAAAAGACCCTGTGCATCTACACTATATATTCCTCTCATGGTTTTGTATACCTCTATAAGATATCCCCTCATCCTCCTGCGCTCCATGGAATAGAGCAGATCAGATGCAACGTTGAGCAGAGGGAGAGGCAGATGGAATTTAATTCGACAAGTGCAAAGTCAAATCTGGATAAAACATACGTATACAGTAAATAGCAGGGCACTAAATAACATAGACGAACAAAATTAACGTGGTCCAATTGAACTATTCCTTGGTAGCTGCAAGACAGATAGATATAATGGCGAATTAGGCAGAAGGCATGCTTGCCTTCATGTTTCGCGGTATAGAATGTAAACGTAGGGACAGTTTACAAATCTTTGGCGAGGTAGCATTTGAAACAGTGTGCTGAGTTCTGCTCGACACCATGGGGAGGGAGTTATTGCATTGGAGTGCAGATAAGATTCAACAAAATCACAATCACAATAATACTTTATTAGCCAAGTATGTTTTGCAATATACGAGGAATTTTATTTGCCGCCAGTCATACAAATAAAAAGCAACGGAACACACAAAACACAAGTTAACATAAACATCCACCACATTGACTGCTCCACATTCCTCACTGTGATGGAAGGCGACAGATTAGACAACTTTAGTTACAGAGGATGCTAGTAAGCTGGAAAGAGTGCAGAGAGGCTTGACTAGGTCTCAAGGCCGCGATCTACAGGTAAAGGTGGACCACATTCCTCAGAGCTCATGAGACCAATGCGCGATCGGAAAGCCGTACATAAAACCACAAGGGGAATAGATAGGGTGAATACATAATCGTTCACCCAACGTAGGGAAATCAAAAACCAGAAGATATTAGTTTAAGGTAAGAAGAGGGATTGAAGATTGCAACCTTCACGTGGTCCGCCCTGTTTCGACTAATGCAATCAACTCGACGTGCACAAACGGAAGATCAAATAGAACAAGTTGTCCTACAACTTTAGGCTGTGCACGCCACACAGAAGAAGAAGAAGAAGAAGAAGAAGAAGAAGAAGAAGAAGAAGAAGAAGAAGAAGAAGATGAAGAAGAAGAAGAAGAAGAAGAAGAAGAAGAAGAAGAAGAAGAAGAAGAAGAAGAAGAAGAAGAAGAAGAAGAAGAAGAAGAAGAAGAAGAAGAAGAAGAAGAAGAAGAAGAAGAGAAGAGAAGAAGAAGAAGAAGAAGAAGAAGAAAGGAAGAAGAAGAAGAAGAAGATTAGAAGAAGAAGAAGAAGAAGAGAAGAAGAAGAAGAAGAGAAGAAGAAGCAAGAAGAGGAAGAGGAGCTAGTGCCATCAGAGGATGGTGGAATTTGGAACAAGCTGTCAGCCGAGGTAATCGGGTTAGGACTATAACAGCATTTAAAAACACACAGAAAGGTACATAGAAAGGAAAGGTTTCGAGAAATATTAGTCAACACGGGCAAATGAGACTACCTTAGATGGGGCATCTTGGTTGGCAAAGGGCCTGTTTCTATACTTAATGACTCTCTGAGTCATGACTCTCTAATGACTGCCTGGCCGTCTGAGTTAAATTGCACTTTATATTTTGCTCAAATATTGTGTTTCACCTGGGTTAAACTGTTAATTAACGTTCATCCTCATCGTCACCCATATCTCAACAATGGCAAGGTCTCAATGTTCCGGTGGTTCGCCAAAACAAATTTGATAAATAAGTAAGCACTTATTGACTTTATATTTGAAAGTGAGATAGAAAGCTACAGATTACAGAAAACTGGGTAGAGAAAATATAAATATAACAATTCAAAATAGAGTGATGCAACGCATTTGACGGAACGCAATATTGCAAGGAAATAATGTGGAGGCGTAATGTATATTAGTAGCAGGACAGAAAAATATGGTTACATTTCACACCATATAGATATACGATACCTCCTCAATTAGTGCAGAGAAGGTTCACCAGACTGATTCCTGGGATGTCAGGACTGTCTTATGAAGAAAGACTGGATAGACTCGGTTTATACTCTCTAGAATTTAGGAGATTGAGAGGGGATCTTATAGAAACTTACAAAATTCTTAAGGGGTTGGACAGGCTAGATGCAGGAAGATTGTTCCCGGTGTTGGGGAAGTCAAGGACAAGGGGTCACAGCTTAAGGATAAGGGGGAAATCCTTTAAGACCGAGATGAGAAAGACTTTTTTCACACAGAGAGTGGTGTCTCTGGAACTCTCTGCCACAGAGGGTAGTTGAGGCCAGTTCATTGGCTATATTTAAGAGGGAGTTAGATGTGGCCCTTGTGGCTAAGGGGATCAGAGGGTACGGAGAGAAGGCAGGTACGGGATACTGAGTTGGATGATCAGCCATGATCATATTGAATGGCGGTGCAGGCTCGAAGGGCCGAATGGCCTACTCCTGCACCTAATTTCTATGTTTCTATGTTTCTAATTACATTTGAAAGGTTGTCATCTCTTTTAAACCTACGGCTACTTACTTTTGACACTTACATTATCTATGTCTCATATTTTATATAACTCTAGCAAATCACCTCGCATTTTTCTTCACTCCAGGCAAATCAAACCCAATCTATCCAATCTTTCGCATTACTAAAGTTCAACAATTAGGCAACATCCTGGTGAATCTCCTCTGAACTCTGGCCAGCGTGACCACATCCAGGATAGGACAACCAGAGATGCACGAAATATTGCACATGCGATCTAACCATTATTTTGTGAAGTTGCATTTCAACATTACGGCTCAATGTTTAAAGGTTATGGTTTATTCAATGTAAGCCGCATACCATACGAGTTCTTGACTCCCTTCACTACGCGTGTTGCCATTCGCAAGGGGCCATGCACTCGAACATTCAATCATCAGCATTCATTTCTACGTGCCTTCCATTTGCTATGTGTGTACTTACTGCTCATTTCACTTCCAAAATTGCACAAGGGTGTACTCGTCGGGATTAAATTCCATCTGCCAACCATCCGCCCAACTAACCATCTGATCTTTGTTCTGCTGCAGCCTTAGACAAATTCCTTATTATCCACAACACCACACATCCACGAACTAACTAACTACATGCCGCCGATGTATATCATAAAATAATAGGATCGTAATACACCATTGGTCGCAGGCCTCCAATCAGAATTGTTTTTAATCACTTCTACTTTCTACCTATTATTACTAAGCCAAACCTAGATCCAAGCAGCTCGCTTTCGATCCCCTAACCTTCAATAGACAGTTTCTGTTGTGATTGTTGAACAGAACGCCGCCTGGGAAGATCAAGAATTGCGAAACTGTACAAATGTACTCGGCCCAATGGTCCAAGGTGTATATTCATTCATAATTTTGAAACGTTACACCTTTAAAACGCCGTCTATATCATCACGCTAGATTTATCTCATGCCATCTATGATACAAACAATTAGATCTGTGGGCACCACATCGTCCGTGCCCATCGGTCGATTCCTTCACCGACATCCACCAGGTGGTGTCGTCAGCGATGACAGCCTCGCCTCCAGGCTGTCTGTCTCTTCGCCTTTTTGTTATTTTTAGTGTGTTGTAAAAACTATTTGTTAATGTTCTCTGCGGTGTTTTGTGTGGGGGGTCGGGGTGGGTGGTGGATGGTCGGGGGAAACATCCTTTGAATCTTGTACCTTGCCGGAGATGCGAATTTTTTTCCCGATAGTATTTCCGGTCGCTTTGCGGCCTAACATTATGGAGCTGGCATAAACATACTTTATCAATCTGTTTACCAATTGACGTTGACACTACTTTAAACATTGAGACCAGCCCCAAAGCTTCTCCTGATTCCCCATTATGTGTTCAGGTTTTAGCTCGGTAGGACATCCTTCATGTCTCCTCTCTTCCATACACGTTGTTAATATCATTAAATTACTCACTTCGTTGTTTCAAAGAGCGGCCAAAAGGCAAGCATGCATGTGAGATTGGAATTGCATATCGTTTGCATATCTGTAAACATAGACCATAGAACAGTGTAGCACAGAAACAGGACCATGAACAGGACCACATCGGCCCACGATGTCTGTGCCATACACAATGCCTAAGTAATTTAATTCTCTCTGCCTATGCAGTGCATTCAGAAAGTATTCAGACCCCTTCACCTTTTCTCACATTTTGTTACGTTACAGCCTTATTCTAAAATGGATTAATTTTTTTTTGTATCATCAATCTACACACAATGCCCCATGACAAAAAAACGAAAACAGGTGTTTCGAAATGTTTGCAAAGTAAATAAAAAGAAGTAACTGAAATATCACATTTACATAAGTATCCAGACCCTTTACTCAGTATTTTGTTGAGGCACCTTTGGCAGCGATTATAGCCTCAAGTCTTCTTGGGTATGGCGCTACATCTTGGCACACCTGTATCTGGGTAATTCCTCCCATTCTTCTCTGCAGATCCTCTCAAGCTCTGTCAGGTTGGATGGGCAGTGTCGATGCACAGCTATTTTTATGTCCCGCCAAAGCTGGTCGATCGGGTTCAAGTCCGAGCTCTGGCTGGGCCACTCAAGGACATTCACAGACTTGCCACGAAGCCACTCCTGCATTGTCGTTGTCCTGTTGAAAGGTGAACCTCCGCCCAGACTGACGCCCAGAACGCTGTGGAGCAGGTTGTCATCGAGGATATCTCTGTACTTTGCTCCGTTCATCTTTCCCTCGATCCTGACAAGTTCCCAATTCCTACCGCTGAAAAACATCCCCAGAGCATGATGCTGCCATCACCATGCTTCATCGTAGGTATGGTATTGGCGAGGTGATGAGCGAGGTTCCTCCAGACGTAACGCTTGGCATTCATCCAAAGAGTTCGATCTTGGTTTCATCAGACAATATAATCTTGTTTCCTATGGTCTGAGAGGCCTTTCGGTGCCTTTTCGCAAACTCCAAGCGGGCTGTCATGTGCCTTTTACTGAAGAGTGGCTTCCGTCTGGCCACTCTACGACAAAGGCCTGATTGGTGGAATTCTGCATATATAGTTGTCCTTCTGGAAGATTCTCCCATCTCCACAAAGGAACTCTGGAGCTCTGTCAGAGTGACCATCTTGTTCTTGATCACCTCCCTGACCAAGGCCCTTCTCCCCCGATTGCTCAGTTTGGCCCGTCGGCCAGCTCTATGACGTCCTGGTGGTTCCAAAGTTCTTCCATTTAAGAATAACGGAGGCCACTCTACTCTTCGGGAGCTGTAATGCTGCAGACATTGTTTTATACACTTCCCCAGATCTGGGTCTCGACACAATCGTGTGTCGAAAGTCTATGGACAATTCCTTCGTCTTAATGGCTTGGTTTTTGCTCTGCCATGCACTGTCACCCGTGGGACCTTATATAGATAGGTGTGTGCCTTTCCAATTCATGTCCAATCAATGTAATTTACCACTGGTGGCTCCAATCAATTTGTAGAAACATCTCAATGATAATCAATGCAACCAGAATGCACATCAGCTCAATTTTCAGTGTCATTGCAAAGGATCTGATTACTTATGTGAATGTGATATTTCAGTTATCTCTTTTCAATTACTTTACAAAAATTTAAAAACATCTGTTTTTGCTTCTTCATTCTGGGGTATTGTATGTAGATTGATGATAAAACAAATGAATTTAATCCATTTAAATATAAGGCTGTAACCAGTGTAACGTAACGAGGTGTAGAAAAAGTGAAGGGGTGTGAATACCTTCTGAATGCACTGAACGTCACCCATATGCCATCATTCCCTGCTTATTCATATACCCATCTAAATGCCTCTTAAATGTCAGTCTGAAGAAGGGTCTCGACCCGAAACGTCACCCGTTCCTTCTCTCCGGAGTTGCTGCCTGACCCGCTGAGTTACTCCAACATTTTGTGTCTATGGCAGAATCGTTTCTACTTCCACCAGCAACCCTGGTAGTGCGTCCCAGTTACCCACCATTCACTGTCACAAAAACATGTTCCGCACATCCCCTTTGAGCTTTACCCTGCCACCTTACAACTATCATTCGTTGAGATTAGGATAGGTTCTTCCTTGTAGGACATCATTTTTCATTTCATGTTGTGACATTCATGTTACCAGTTTAACAAAGAAATGTGAAAATCGTCGCATTGGCTTGTTTATTACCTGACCTCGTGTAAATGGGGATTTCAATAAACATGTTTGTTCAGTGGCTGTACGTAATAGTCGTGTTGATGCTTATGCCTCTGGAGATATATCTCCAGCTATAATAAGCAAATATTGCAGCTTGTTGGTAAGATAACCAATGCCTGCCCGTCGGTTTCACAGAAAATGCACGCTCCACCACGTGGTCTGGTCTATGCAATTTACTACACATCCCTCGCAGTTGTCGCTGTCCCAGGTAAGGTTCAATAGTCATATTTCATTACTTAACTTCATTACTTACTTTCATTATTGCCTTCATCAGATATTCTGGAGAAACGTTATCTAATATACTACGCCCACTTCAGATTTAGCCGCCTTGGAGGAATACCGCAGCGATTTTCCATGACGATGACGATTTCGTCTCTTGAACACTGAGAAGAATGCCCGATGCACTTGCATGTATTAGTAAAAATGATCGGTAATATTAGGTACACTTTCTGCTGAAGAGTAGGAATGTGAAATCGCAATAAACATAAATGATGAACTTAAGGACAATCTTTAACCTGGTAATGATCCCTGTGTTTCTAACCGACCCACCGGCAGCAGGAACAAGCGCCGAATTCCTTGCAATGGGCAACGATGTTGAATTATTGCCTATTGGTGAAAATTGACTCAGAACTTTAACTTGCGGACTATAACCCGCAATCTCCAGATAATGCGAGTGGTATATTGGCGATGAAAGGCTACCATGTACTGCGTCTTCAAATTAAAACAACATACAAAATAAAGGCAAATCAATAAATAATGCAATATAATGGGAAATTTATCATCTCCATCCAATGAATCGCAAATAACATCTTTATATTTAACAAAACCTGTTTTTTTTTCTATTTTGAAAGACTGTGTACTATTTCTGTTCAAGTGCACCTCGTTGTCCTGGTACTTAAGTCATAATGTAGACCTGGCAAGTAACTGGAAAGATAACAGGTACATTAGCATTTGTTGCCATAGGGTTTGATTTCAAGAGTAGTGAGGCCCTCTTGAATTATATAGAGGCTTGATGAGATCGCAGCTGGCGTAATGTGCCTAGAGAAGTCCTCACCTAATAAAGTAGTACCTGCCATAGATGGAGTGCAGTAAAGAGGCAGCAGGTTTACTATACGTCATGGGAGGAAAGGTTCAACAGACTAGGCCTGCATTGTCTAGTGCTGAGAAACATAGAATCATAGAAACATAGAAATTAGGTGCAGGAGTAGGCCATTTGGCCCTTCGAGCCTGCACTGCCATTCAATATGATCATGGCTGATCATCCAACTCAGTATCCCGTACCTGCCTTTTCTCCATACCCCTGATCCCCTTAGCCACAAGGGCCACAATGAAGAGTATACATTTCTTACAAGGTTCAACAGAATACGTGATTTCTCTGACCGAGAATTCTAACACGAAAGGTTACGCCTTCCATATACTCGTAAGGCTATCTAAGACTGCAATGCGCAAAGAAAATCATGGTGATTGGACTACAGAGAATAATCGAGCGCACACTACGGGTGCTGTCTTTTACGGAGTTCGTAAGTTCTCCCCGAGACCGCGTGGGTTTTCTCCGAGATCTTCTGTTCCGTCGCACACGCCAAAGACTTCGTTAATTGCTTGGTGTAGATATAAATTGTCCCTAGTGTGTGTAGGACAGTGTTAATGTGCGGGAATCGCTGGTGGGTGCGGACTCGGTGAGCAGAAGGAATTGTTTCCGCGCTGTGCCTCTTACACTAAACACTAGAGGCTCGGCCATTGTGATCGTTTAAAACAGATGTTGATTACATTCTATATATTCAGGAAGGAGGGAAGTGAAAGTGCATGAAAATGTTACAAGAGTGAAGCATAAGTTATTTTTACGATGAATGGTTGAGCAGATGCGAATGATAAAGAGGCTCGTTCTTATCATTAATTATATTGTGAGGCTGCACCCGCGTTCCCAATGTTGGGCGAGTCCAGAACCAGGAGCCACGGTCTTAGAATAAAGGTGAAGCCATTTAAGACTGAGGTAAGGAAAACGTTTTTCACCCAGAGAGTTGTGAATTCGTGGAATTGCTTGCCACAGAAGGCAGTGGAGGCCAAGTCACTGGATGGATTTAAGAGAGAGTTAGATAGAGTTCTAGGGGTTAGTGGAATCAAGGGATATAGGGAGATGGCAGGCACGGCTTATTGATTGGGGACGATCAGCCATGATCACAGTGAATGGCGGTGCTGGCTCGAAGTGCCGAATGGTCTTCTCCTGTACCTATTTTCTATGTTTCTATGTTTCTATGTACAGTCGCCGATCTCACTTTGTATTATTATTTCACTTCAGACAAAATTGTCAAAGTTACATTTCGCCGGTCTATGTGTTGTGCTTTTGGATGTTGATTGCTTTACATTTCATGCCTGTCTATCTTTGAAGCTAATTTAGTGGCGATTGTGATCCTATCCCGAGGAAATTGTGGCCTGTCCAGATGTATCACTCGCTACTTGGTCTCCATGGCTGTCACGGATCTTCTACTCATCATTACCGCCGTCGTCATCAACCGCATCTGCGGCATTTATTTCCCAGGCAGTTTCCTCTCCATCACCCCAGTGTGTAGTGTCATCATCGCACTAACCTATGCAGCACGAGTCAGTTCCGTTTGGCTAACCGTAGCTTTCACCTTTGATCGTTTTGTGGTTATATGTTGTCTGAAATTGAAAACGAAATATTGCACAGACAGGACAGCTGCTGTGGTCATAGGAACGATCTGTGGACTTGGCTTTTTCATCAACATCCCTTGGTACTTCATTCATGAACCCATCTATATCGTTAACAATGTGCCCTGGTATTGCAAGCTGAAGGATGCCCGCTTTACCTCTCCACTGTGGACTGCCTACGATTGGTTCGACCACCTTTTAACCCCTTGTCTCCCGTTCCTTTTGATTATTTTGCTCAATGCTCTAACTGTGAGACACATTTTAGAAGCGAGTCGAGCTCGGCGGAGACTCCAAGTGCAAAGAAACGGGACTAATCAGCGTGACCCAGAGATGGAGTGCCGGCGGAAATCCATCGTTTTACTCTTCGCCGTCTCGGGTACATTTATACTGTTGTGGATGACGTATTTTGTACAGTTCCTATATGAGAGATTTGCCCACGACTACCAAATCAACGGTTACAGTGATCCCAAATTTATTTTCATCGAAACTGCCAACATGCTGCAACTATTGAGTTGCTGCACAAACACATTTATTTATGCAGTGACTCAGAGCAAATTTCGGGAACAGTTAAAAACCGCGGTACGGTGCGGTACGGTGCGGTCGGTTCAACCTAATGGCTAAATTAATAAAATCTTAAAATACGAATAGAGGAGACGCAAGCAAATATAGATGCTAGAATAATGAACAAACATAGTACTGGATTATCATGGCTGATCATCCCCAATCAGTACCCCGTTCTTGCCTTCTCCCCATATCCCCTGACTCCGCTATCTTTAAGAGCCCTATCTAGGTATATCTTGAAAGTATCCAGATCACTGGCCTCCACCGCTTTCTGAGGCAGAGAACTCCACAGACTCACAACTCTCTGTGAAAAAAAGTGTGTCCTCGACTCCGTTCGAAATGGCTCACCCATTATTCTTAAACTGTGGCCCCTCGTTCTGGACTCCCACAACATCGGGAACATGTTTCCTGCCTCTAGTGTGTCCAAACCCTTAAAAATCTTATATCTTCCAATAAGATCTCCACTCATCCTTCTAAACTCCAGAGTATACAAGCCCAGCCGCTCCATTCTCTCAGCATATGACAGTCCAGCCATCCCGGGAATTAACCTTGGAAACCTATTCTGCACTCCCTCAATAGCACGAATCTCCTTCCTCAAATTATGGGAACAAAACTGCACACTATACTCCAGGTGTGGTCTCACTAGGGCCTTATACAACTGCAGAAGGACTGCCTTGTTCCTATACCCAACTCCACTCGTTGTGAAGGCTAACATTCCATTCGCTTTCTTCAATGCCTGCTGTACCTGCATGCTTACTTTCATTGACTGATGAACAAGGACCCGCAGAACCCGTTGTACGTCCCCTTTTCCCAACTTGACACCATTTAGATAATAACCTGGCTTCCTGTTTTTGCTACCAAAGTGAATAACCTCACATTTATCCACATTTAACTACATCTGCCATGCATCTGCCCACTCGCCCAATCTGTCCAAGTCACCCTGCATTCTCATAGCACCCTCCTCACAGTTCACACTGCCGCCCAGCATTGCGTCATCGACAAATATGTTAATGTTACTTTGAATCCATCTAAATCATTGATGTATATTGTAAATAGCTGCGGTCCCACCACCGAGCCTTGTGGTACCCCACTAGTCACTGCCTGCCATTCTGAAAAGGACCCCCCCCCCCCCAAAAGAAAATTTGCCTAATTTTGCCCACTAATCTCCTATGTGGGACTTTATCAAATGCTTTCTGAAAGTCAAGGTACACTACATCCACTGGCTCCCCCTTGCTCATTTTCCTGGTTACAACCTCAAAAAATTCCAGAAGAATAGTCAAGTATCATTTCCCCTTCGTAAATCCATGCTGATTCGGACTGATCCTGTTACCACTAACATAATTGTGCCGCTATTTCATCTTTCATAATTGACCCCAGCATCTTCCCCACCAACGATGTCAGGCAAGCTGGTATATAATTCCCTGTTTTCTCTCTCCCACCTTTCTTAAAATGTGGGAAAATATTAACTACCCACCAATCCACAGGAACTGATCCTGAATCTATAGAACATTGGAAAATGATCACCAATGCGTCCTCGATTTCTAGAGCCATCTTCTTAAGTACCGTGGGATGCAGACCACCGGGCCCTTGGGATATATTAGCCTTCAGTCCCATCAGTCTACCCAACACCATTTCCTGCCTAATGTGGATTTCCTTCAGTTCCTCCGTCACCCCAGATTCTCTGGCCACTAGTACATCAGGAAGATTATTGTGTCCTCCTAAGTGAAGACAGATCCAAAGTACCTGTTCAACTCACCTGCCATTTCCTTGTTCCCCATAATAAATTTACCCTTTTCAGTCTTCAAGGGTTCAACTTTGGTCTTAACTATTTTTTCCTCTTCACATACCTAAAGAAGCTTTTACAATCCTCCTTTATATTCTTGGCTAACTTACCTTCGTACCTCATCTTTTCTCCCCGTATTGCCTTTTTAGTTATCTTCTGTTGGTCTTTAAACATTACCCTATCATCTTGCTTCCCGCTCATATTTGCTACGTTGTACTTCTTCTCTTTTAGTAAGGTAAACTTGAGGTCGCCCCTTACTCCCCTTGGAATCTTTCTTCCACTTTGGAATGAACTCATCCTGCACCGTCTGTATTATTCCCAGAAATACCTGCCATTGTTGTTCCACTGTCATCCCTGCGAGGGTATCTTTACAGTCAACTTTGGCCAGCTCCTCCCTCATGGCTGCACAGTCCCTTTTACTCAACTGTAACACCGACACCTTCGATTTACCCCTCTCCCTCTCCAATTGTCGATTAAACATGACCTCATTATGGTCACTACCAACTAATGGCTCCTTAACCTCAAGTTAATTTATCAAATCCGGTTAATTGCATAACACTAAATCCAGAATTGCCTCCTCCCTAGTAGGCTCCAAAACAAGCTGCTCTAAGAATCCATCACGGAGGCACTCCACAAACTCCTTTCTTGAGGTCCAGTCTCAACCTGATTTCCCCAGTCTACCTGCATGTTGAAATTCCCATAACAACCGTTTACTACATGCCAATTTTAATTCCTGATTCAACTCGCACCCTATATCCAGACGTCTGTTTGGGGACCAGTGGATAAGTCCCATGAGGGTCTTTTTACACTTACAACTCCTTAGTTCTATCCATACTAACTCCACTTCTCCTGTTTCAATGTGTTTAATTCCTCACCAGCAGAGCTACGCCAACCCCTCTGCCACCCGTCTGCCTTTTCGATAGAAGGTAACTAGAAAGAGAGTGGGACCTCTCAGGAATCAAAGCGGTCACCTCTGCGTGGAGCCTCGGGGGATGGGCAAGGCCATAAATTAGTATTTCTCCTCCAGAAGTGTCTTAAGAGCGGACACAGTTTCTGTCGAAGAAGTACTGAAGGTACTGTCGTGTTTGAAGGTAGACAAATCTCCAGGGCCTGATCTGATGTATCCGAGGACATTGTGGGAGACTAGAGAGGAAATTTCCGGAGCCCGAGTTGAAATTTACAAGTCGTCCTTAAATACAGGAGAGGTGCCGGAAGACTGGAGAGGAGCAAATGTTGTCCCTCTTTTCAAGAAGGGCTGCAGGGAAAATGCTGGGAATTATGCGCTGGTGAGCTTAACAACTGTAGCTGGTAAGAAGATACTGGAGAGTATTCTGAGGGGCGGGATATACAGGCATTTGCATCGGCAAGGGCTGTTTAGGGATAGTCAGCATGGTTTTGTATGTGGGATGTCGTGTCTCACAAATCTAATTTATTTTTTTGAAGACGTGACCAAAATGAGTGCTGAGCTGTCGATGCTGTGTACGTGGACTTCAGAAAGGCGTTCGGCAAGGTTCCGCACGCTAGGCTGCTCTGGAAGGTTAGATCGCATGTGATCCAATGAGAGATAGCTGAATGGATAGCAAATTGGCTCCATGGAATGAAGCAGAGAGTAATGGTGGAAGGTTACTTCTCAGATTGGATACCTGCGACCAGTGATGTACCTCAGGGTTCAGTGCTGGGCCCGTTACTGTTTGTCATCTACATTACTGATTTGGATAAGAACATAGAGGGCAAGATTACCAAGTTTGCTGCTGATACAACAGTTAGCGGTTTAGCAGAGAGTGAAGATGATTGGGAACGATTGCAGCAGGATCTGGATCGATTGGCCAGGTGGGCGGTGGAATGGTTGATGGAATTTAATGCAGAGAAATGTGAGGTGTTTCATTTTGGAACGTCGAAAAAGCGCAGGACCTATGCATTAAATGGTAGACCGCTGCGTAGTGTTGTAGAGCATAGGGATCTAGGAGCGCATAAGGTGGTCAAAAAGGCCTATGGCACTTTGGCCTTCATCAGTCAGAGGATTGAGTAAAGCCGTTGTACAAGATGTTGGTAAGACCGCATTTAGAATGCTATGGTCAGTTCTGGGCACCATGTAATAGGAAAGATATTGTCAAGCTTGAAAGTATTCAGAGAAGATTTACGAGGATGTTGCCAGGATTAGATGGTGTGAGCTACAGGGAGACGTTGAGTAGTCTGGGTCTCTATTCCATGCAGCGCAGGAGGATGAGGGGAGATCTTATAGAGGTATACAAAACAATGAGAGGAATAGATCGGGTAGATCCACAGAGTCTCTTGCCCAGAGTAGGGAAATCGAGGGCCAGAGGACATAGGTTCAAGGTGAAGAGGAAAAGATTTAATAGGAAACCAAGAGGTAACTTTTTCACACAAACGGTGGCGGGTGTATGGAACAAGCTGCCAGAGGAGGTAGTTGAGGCTAGGACTATCCCATCGTTTAAGAAACTGTTAGACAGGTACATGGATAGGACAGGTTTGGAGTGATATGGACCAAGCGCAAGTGGAACTAGTGTAGCTGGGACATTGTTGGCCGGTGTGGGCGAGTTGGGCCGAAGGGCCTGTTTCCACGCTGTATCACTCTATGACTATCGCTCTGGTTTTCATGAATGATTCAGCATATGCGAATACTGAAGTGGCTCGTTCTTGTCATTAATTATATTGTGGGCATGCACCCGCGTTCAGTCGTCGGTCCCACTTTATATTATTTTATCATTTCATACAATATTTTAAAAATCACATATTGCCGGTCTATGTGCTGTGCTTTTGAATGTTTATTGCTTTATCTTTCACGCCTGTCTATCTTTGAAGTTAATTTAGTGGCGATTGTGATCCCATCCGGAGGAAAGTGTGGCCCGTCCAGATGTATCACTCGCTACTTGGTCTTCATGGCAGTGACGGGCCTTCTACTCGCCATTACCGCCGCAAGCATCAACGGCATCTGCGGCATTTATTTCCCAGGCAGTTTCCTCTCCATCACCCCAGTATGTAGTGTCATCACCGCACTAACCTATGCAGTGAGAGTCAGTTCCGTTTAGATAACGGTCGCTTTCACCTTTGATCGTTTTGTGCTTATTTGTTGCCTGAAACGGAAAACGAAATGTTGCACAAACAGAACGTCAGCTGTGGTCATTGGAACGGTCTGTGGACTTGGCTTTTTCATCAACATCCCTTGGTACTTCATTCATCAACCCATCTATATCGTTAACAATGAGCCCTGGTATTGCAAGCTGAAAGATGCCCGCTTTACCTCTCCACTGTGGAATGCCTTGGTTCGACCACCTTTTAAGCCCTTGTTTACCGTTCCTATTGATTATTTTGCTCAATGCTCTCATTGTCAGAAACATTTTAAGAACGCGACGAGCTCGGCGGAGACTCCAAGTACAAAACAATGGGACTAATCAGAGTAACGCAGAGATGGAGAGCCGGTGGAAATCCTTAGTTTAACTCTTCGCCATCTCGGGCAGTTTCATCCTGTTGTGGATTACGTTTTTGTGTACAGTTCCTATCACGACTATAAAATCGACAGTTACAGGGATCCCAAATTTATTTTCTCCGAAACTGCCAACATGCTGCAACAATTGAGCTGCTGCACAAACACGTTTATTTATGCAGTGAATCAGAGCAAATTGCGGGAACAGTTTAAAAACCGCGGTGCATGTGGTCGTTTCAACCTAATGTGTAAATCAATATAATAATAAAAGTAATAGTGGAGTGTGGAGAGACGAGAAAATACAGATGCTGTAATCGTGATGAAACACAAAATGCTGGATAAACGCGACGGATCAGGAAACATTATGGAGGAAATGGGCAGGCGAAATTTCCTGTCATGGCCCTGTATAGATTCTGCTTAACAAAGTCTTCATCCGCACTTTGTATTAATAACATGAATAAATTCAACCACGAATGTGCACCACTGAAGAAGGGTCTCGACCCTAAACATCACTTATTCCTTCGCTCCATACATGCTGCCTCATCCGCCAAGTTTCTCCAGCATTTTTGTCTAACTTCGATTTTTCCAACACCTGCTGTTCTTTCTTAAATACTGCATCACGGAAATAATTTGGGAAACCCCTGCATTAAAAAAAAACCTTTTGATGATTAAAATATGAATTTCCCACATATATCCCATACCAAATAACACACCACTGCAAATATAAGAACAAAGGGCCACTAATAAGTCGTTGCGGAGCGGGTAGTAGCCTAATGTACCTCTCCGGATTTCGCAAATGTAGCGGCATGTGGGAGAATTTTTCTGCACTGGGCTGACAAATCTTACAATTTAATGGCAAGTTGTATCCACTGCACCAGAGAACGAGTGGAGGATGTAGTACACTAACAGAGGGCTGTGAAGTGGTTATCAAAACAGAAGTTGTTAATAGGAACCGGGATTTGGGGGAGGGGGAAGGGTTAACCGCGTGAAAATCTCCCTGCAGGTTTTCATGATTGCTCTCTTTCCACGGCTCATTGGAAATTGGAACAAGCGTATCACGAAGGTCTGCTTGTAATATTGTTTACCAAATCCCATCACTGCATGAACTCCATCCGTCTGTGCACCCACTGCAAATTATATCCTCGCAATTCCTTCATCGGGATCCAGGAAAACAAAAGACAGAACATCCGGACTATCCGCTGATTAACGGGACTGCTGGTCTCTGGAGGCATAACTACTCACGTTTACCACTGCGACAAAATTCATGTATTTATAAACAGGCCACCAAACTCGGTGAACTGGTACATAAAGTAGTGAGCGGCTTAGTGGTGAAATGTGAGTCAGTGTCTGTGCATCAATGGTGTTGGTCTCAACATGAAAACACACACCAAACAGAGCGCCAAATGCAATAAGAGAGAAAGATTGTTGGTAGGAGGAATGCTAGTCTAAATACGAGGATAAACATAGAAATTAGGTGCAGGAGTAGGCCATTCAGCCCTTCGAGCCTGCACCGCCATTCAATATGATCATGGCTGATCATCCAACTCAGTATCCCGTACCTGCCTTCTCTCCATACCCTCTGATCCCCTTAGCCACAAGGGCCACATCCAACTCACTCTTAAATATAGCCAATGAACTGGCCTCAACTACCCTCTGTGGCAGAGAGTTCCAGAGACTCACCACTCTCTGTGTGAAAAAAGTCTTTCTCATCTCGGTCTTAAAGGATTTCCCCCTTATCCTTAAGCTGTGACCCCTTGTCCTGGACTTCCCCAACATCGGGAACAATCACGAGGATAAACATTTAAATGTTCGATTCTCAACGGGCAAACAATGAAGGTTAGAAACCACAAAGGCGATAAAGTGTTTCGGGACAATAGGCAAGAAACATACGTAGCGATTTGCTGGATGCTATAACTTGGGCAGTAGGATAATGGAGTCTCCTTGTTCATAGATAACTGTTCCATCCGGCGCTTCAGCGAACGCAATGCCACACTGCCCAATGTCTCCTTATAACCCCCCCCCCCCCCCCCCCCCCCCCCCCCTCCGTCCCGTCCCGTCCCAGCAAGATCCTTATGAAGGTTTTTCTCTACAGCTTATTATCGATAAGGCGTCATATCCTGTATATTGCACATACTATTTCAGGAACATGTCAGTAACATCTTTCCACGCCTGCAACAGTCCCGAACCTTGTACTCAATGCCCCATCTGAAGCAGGCAACACGCCTGCATTAAAACTCTGTTGTTTTTTTCGGGGAGTGATTTATTTGCACTCATGTTTTCCTCTGTTCCAAAGGTCCTTTCAATTATTGTTTACACCCTGCCTTGGATTAACTTCCAAAACTGCATCACTTCATATTCGTACGTGTTAAACTTCATCTGCCTTTCCAAGGTTCAATTTCCCAATTGATGTAGGTCTTGTTGTAGTTGTTGCGTTATTTCCAGTCCATTGCACCGCTCATTTGGTGTTGCCTATAAAACTACTGGTCCTGCTAACGACCTTTTTATCCAAATGATTATTATACACAGCATCAACGGTGGCCTCAGATCCTGCCATAGGCCTCCAGTCGACCTTCCACGCCCACCCTCTGATTTGTACCATTCGTTATCACGTCCTGAATCTCACCACACCTCAGTCTTCTTTTCAGGAACTTGTCAAAAGCTTTGCTAAAGTCAATGTAAACAATGTCCAACGCACACCCTTCGTCAATTCTCTCGGTCACCTCTTTAAAATAACTCAATCTAATTCTTAAAATACGGTTCCCACGCACACAGCCATGCTGATTATTTTTAGTTAGTCCGTGTTTTTATAAATGCATATAGGTCCTTTCATTCAGAACCATTCCCCGCCTCATATCCCCTCCCCCCCCCCCCCCCCCCCCCCCCCCCACCCCACATTAATAGACAAATCTCTCGTAGAGGTAGATTTCTATTATGTCCTTGCAGTCCTTCCCTAAGGACTTTTATGTCGTTCCGACAGCCACGAGAAGTAGTAGCAGCTCTACTCAATAACCAAAAATCTTTAGCCTCCTTTTTAATTCACATGTTTAATCAATAATGTTTTATTATTTATGTTTTATGTGGCATTCCTAACTGTCACTGCATGTTGTCACTTGTGTGCGGCGCACCAAGGCAAATTCCTTGTTTGTGAATGCTTGGCCAATAAATTTTTTCATTCATTCATTCTCATTCATTCATTCTTTCATTCCTAAATATAGGCACAACATTATCCACCCTTCAGTAGTTCAGTTTCTCTCCCAGGGTAAGCACGGCACAAACTACCTCTGCCAGAGCTCCAGCAATCTATTTCCTTCCTTTCCACGACGTCTTAGGATGTACTTCTTCAGACCTCGATCCACGTATACATTCCTCCACGCTGCCGGAATCTCCTCGTTGTAATTGCTTCTGAACGCGCCTGTTCTATTTCTCGAATTCCCTTCAATAGCCTTCTCCACGGTATATAAAGACGAGATAAATCCACCTCGTCCATCTCTTATACTTCCGCACGTAGATGCCCACACTCCCCTTAGCAGCACCCCTTCCGTCCCAAGTTATCCTTTTGCTATTAATGCGTATATAGAGTCGCTTAACATTCGCCTTCCCGGTATCTGCCAAGAATATATCGTGTCCTTTTCCTTCTTGATGTACTTCTTAAGTGTACTTGTACACGCTTCCTCTACCACCCATCTTCGAAGATTCCTTTTGACGATTATATTTCTCGTAATGGTCTTGAATGTTTCAAAGTTCCCTACATCATTATCGTTGATATTAGCTTGTAGCACTTACACATTGATATATTGAAGGTTTACACAAAATGCTGGAGAAACTCAGCGGGTGCAGCAGCATCTATGGAACGAAGAAGATAGGCGCACTATCTCCTTCGCTCCATAGGAATTAGGCCACTCGACCCATCGAGTCCACTCCGTCATTCCATCACGGCTGATCTCTGCTCCCAAATCCCATTTTCCTGCCTTCTCCCCATAACCATTGGCATCTAAGATATATTTAAGGTAACTGACCTGTATCTTTATGCTCCAACCCACCCCCCACCCCAACCAATGTTACTTTTGGAAATACTAATTGTATCGGCCATTCATGGAATCTTCCTTGAATGTTGGGATTTTAGAAAATTAACGCTGCTGTATCTCGCTTTCCATTTCCTATCATACAACAGGGTGAACCATAGATCCATCGAGACCTGGACGTAATAACCGTGCAGCTCATAGTCACCTCACTAATTCGGCCCCGTTTAAGCCTTGGGTACCGAGCAATTTCCAGTCAATATTGGGGCTGTTAAACTAACCCAGTTCAGAAGTTCTGATCTTGATTTATCGTCGTATCTTAACCGAATTATGATCACTGAAGATGCTGGATATGATATGAGTGAAGGTAATAAGTGGAACCAGATAAGAAAGGGAAAGTGGAATGACGTACAACTAATATGAACAGTTGGTCGATGGTCGGCATGAACTCGGTGAGCCGAAGGTCCTGTTTCACAAGTTATATGAATAGAATTAGTCCACTCGACCCATCTAGTCTACTCCGCCATTCCATCACGGCTGATCTCTGCTTCCTAATCCCATTTTCCTGCCTTCTCCCCATAACCCTTGACATCTAAGAGTTTCAATGCTTTATAACTAAACTAAACTGAATTCTGAGTGGTGAAATAAACTTCTACTATCTTTGTGCTAATAACTTTTGTGACCGTGGCATCATGGGCATTTTTAGAGCTTTGTTTTCCATTGTTTTGTCTATTTGAGGAACAATGTGCTGGTTTTGGAGAGGATCCAGAGGTCGTTTTCGAGAATGATACCGGGATGATTGGGTTACATGTATGAGCAGCGTTTCATGCCTGACTTCGCTGGCGTTGAGAAGGATAAGGGAGGATCTCATTTAAACGTATCGAATAATTAAAGGCGTAGAATGGACGCAGAGAGGACGCTTCTAGCAGTGGGGGGAGTCTAGTACCAGAGAGCACAGCCTAAACATAAAAAGGTGTACCTTCAGAACGGAGTTGAGGAGGAATTTCTTTAGCTGGACGGTGTTGAATCTGTGCAAGTCACTGCCACCGTTAGCTGTGAAGCCCAGGACGTTGGGTATTTATATAACGGACATAGATAGGTTATTGATTCGGATGGGCGTCAAATATCCCAGAGGACAAGACAGGAGAAGGAGGTTGAGAGGGTAAAAATAGATCAGCCATGATTGAATGGGAGAGTGGACGATGGGCTGATTCGCATAATTGTGCTCCTTTGTCTTAGGGTCTTATGAAAAAAGCAGGTGTGGGATATTGAATTGGGATAGTCAATGAGCCACAGGGGGATACAGCACAGTGTCCGCACCGACCATCAACCATCCATTTACTCCAATCTGACATGAATCGAATGTTACATAACGCCGTCCCGCCCCGCCCCCTACCCCCCACACCCCCCCCCCCCCCCCCCCCCCTCCCCCGCCACATTATCATCAGCTCCCACCGATTCTTTCACTCACCTGCACACTGGCGGTCAATTAAACTACCTAAGCACACGACTTCGGAAAGTGAGAGAAAACCGGAGCATACGGAGGAAATCCATGTAGGCATAGGAACAAAGTGGTAACTCTACACGGGGCACATCGGAAGTTAGGCTTAAGTTATCCGGGTCTCTGGTCTCCGGCATCACGAAGCAATAATCCCATCAGCTGCGACACTGTGCTGCCCGATATATTTAGACATGACGTTATTGAAGGATGGAACGGGATTGACAGTCCGAATGCACATCTCATGCTCCGATTATCTCTGCTACTCTCTCTCTTTCTCACACACACACACACAATTTTAATATATTATTGGCGGTCATTCGAAATGTATATGACGGTCCTCTCATGGAGGACGTCAGTGCGTGACTACGTTTAACGTGGGGAGACTGGTGCACAGACAGTCACCCAACAGTCCTTGGCAGATCTGGGTCAGAATCCAGTGAAATGGAGTCCAAGACGACCGGAGACCCTTTTCTGCTGCAGCCTTCATCCGTCTTCCCAGCTGTTGAGACGCTCCGCTAAGGTCAGCCATCATCCTTCGCCTGTTCCACCGTTGAAGTCTTGATTGGATTGCTCTTTGTCAGAGACCTCCACCTCGGCCTTACCGCCATGGGTGACCCTACCAGGAGCCTAGCTCCAGACGGCATCGCTCTCAGGATCTCAGGACCACACAAGCTTCTCCACCACGACAAGGTGACAGTCCACGGAGGAGATATATAAGTATGCAATATGTCAAGTTCTAAACTTCTCAAAATCAAATAGGGATTTGACACTATGTTGTGGAACTTGTGTTAACTGTCCAACCTTTTATTGAAGTATTACTGTGCAGCATTATACATCATATATCACACTGCAAAATTCTAGCGCCACCCTCACCCCATCCCGAAATCCCCTGCACTGTTCGGTCAAATAATATCAACAATTATATTAAAGTCGCGAATTGTAATCGGAAGCGTCGCTTCCTCTCTGTTGCCTGATTCACTCCTTGTTGAAAGCCAAGATTGCCTTTTATTTCCATGCATAGAAGCAGTCGGTTCAACGGTTGATTATGTCCCTTTTCTCTTTCACAGATTTCATTCGAATTGATAAGACGAGGGATGCAGCATGAATAGCCTGTGATAGGAAGAATTTAAAATATACGCCATGTGATTTTTAGTCAATCTATCTGTTCCGCTCATGATTCACATGCGGCTTTGCGTGCTTCCAAGTATAATGCGGCCTGCAAAGTGAGTACACGATTTCAACCAAGTTATTACTGTACGAAGAACGGTACCAACAGAGTACACATGTTTAGGCAACAGCAATTGCAACGACATAGCAAAACAAATATATATCTTTTAATCGACTCTTTGATTCCTGCCACCCAACATATGACATAATTTTGCCTCTAATTCTAACCTTTTGCTTATTTGCTAATAGTCTTGCTTTGAAAGACATGAAATAACTTTTGAAAGTCCAGCTAGACATCATAGTTAGTTATTCTCCAATTTACCTTGAGTGTTCTTCCACTTTTACAATCTACCCGTTCTATCTAAAGTAATTGTGGAATCGCAATGGTTCACGATTTAAAGGCGTCGTATCGGGGGCTATAATATTAATATAAACTTATTGTTTTTCAAACGCGGACGCAAATACCGGCTCATGAACAGAGACGAACCGCTCATCAACGGCGATGAGCTCAAATTTTATATATCACAACGTCTATAATTATCGAAATCAACGTGAAACGTTTTACTCAAGTCTTGCTTTAACAGCAGCTCATCTGCAGAGCACGTTGAAGCAACTTCCAATAATTGATTTGAAATACGTTCTTAAATAATAAAATTATAGAAACATAGAAATTAGGTGCAGGAGCAGGCCATTCGGCCCTTCGAGCCTGTACCGCCATTCAATATGATCATGGCTGATCATCCAACTCAGTATCCTGTACCTGCCTTCTCTCCATACCCCCTGATCCCTTCAGCCACAAGGGCCACATCCAACTCCCTCTTAAATATGGCCAACGAACTGGCCTCAATTACCTTCTGTGGCAGATAATTCCACAGATTCACCACTCTCTGTGTGAAAAACGATTTTCTCATCTCGGTCCTAAAAGACTTCCCCCTTATCCTTAAACTGTGGCCCCTTGTCCTGGACTTCACCAACATCGGGAACAATCTTCCTGCATCTAGCCTGTCCAACCCCTTAAGAATTTTGTAAGTCTCTATGAGATCACCCCTCAATCTTCTAAATTCCAGCGAGTACAAGCCGAGTCTATCCAGTCTTTCTTCATAAGGAAGTCGTGCCATCCCAGGAATCAGTCTGGTGAGCCTTCTCTGTACTCCCTCTATGGCAAGAATGTCTTTCCTCAGATTAGGAGACCAAAACTGTACGCAATACTCCAGGTGTGGCCTCACCAAGACCCTGTACAACTGCAGTAGAATCTCCCTGCTCTTGTACTCAAATCCTTTTGCTATGAATGCCAACATACCATTTGCTTTCTTCACAGCCTGCTGCACCTGCATGCCTACTTTCAATGACTGGTGTACCATGACACCCAGGTCTCGCTGCATCTCCCCTTTTCCTAATCGCTCACCATTCAAATAATAGTCTACCTTCCTGTTTTTGCCACCAAAGTGGATAACCTCACATTTATCCACATTATACTGCATCTGCTATGCATTTGCCCACTCACCCAGTCTATCCAAGTCATCCTGCAGCCTCCTAGCATCGTCCTCACAGCTAACACTGCCCCCCAGCTTCGTGTCATCCGCAAACTTCGAGATGTTGCATTTAATTCCCTCGTCCAATTATGATCGCATTTTACCGAGTTTAATGTATCGAATTTGGATAAATAGCAGTATGTGATATTGTCTTTGAGAAGTAAATAAACCCAAGGTGCAGGCGGAAAGATATACGACGGGATAGGTGCAGGGAAAAGGTACGACATGGAAAGGTTAACGCCCACACCCTGCAAATTCAGTTGTGCAAGAACTTCCAAATTAAGTGGAGGGGATATTTTGCCGCTTTCTTCAGCTCCTCTCTGAATTTTCTCTGGGTCCCTGCGTAAATGCAGGTGTTAGTGCAACAGCTCCAAAGTTGGAGCATGTAACCGCTTTCCTGCAGAATGAACCGAGGATCACTAAAATCGGATCCTGCAAAGTAACTACTCTTTGTAACCCGCACATACAGCAAATTTATAACATACGTCAGCCACAATAGGATAAAAGTCCCCGATATCGACAGCAGTAAAACAATGGACTTCCTTCGATTCTCTATTTCTGGGTCATTCTGATTCTCTCCTTTGTTGCTCACTTGGAGTCTCCGCCGAGCTCTGTTGGCCGCTAGAATGTACCTGACCGTCAGAGCGTTGAATAGCAAGATCAGAACGAAGGGTACACATGGAGTCAAAATACGGTCCAGCCAGTCAAATGCTGCCCAACCAACTGACGCGTAGAACACTGGCCTTATGCTGCAAAACCACGAAATATTATTTACCACATACAATGGTTCGTACATAAAGTAACAGGGAAGGTTTCTCACAGAACTCAAGGCACAAACTATACCTATAACCACGGCCGCTGTTCGTTCGTTGCAATATTTTCTTTTGAGTTTCGGGCAACAAATGGCAAGGTATCGGTCAAAGGTGAAAGCGACAGTTAACCAGACAGAGCTGTCTCTGGCTGCATATGTTACGACGGCAGTAACACTGCACCCCCGAGTATGAGTGAGAAAACTCAGCGGGAAATAAATACCACGGATTCGATTCAATATCACCGCCGTGATCACGACCAAGAGATCCGCTACCGCCATGGACACCAGATACTGAGTAATGCATCTGGATAGATTGCACTTTCCCCGAGAGAGGATCACGATAGCCACTAAATTAGCTGCGGAGAAAAAAAACACAATTAGTAATATTACGTCCAATGCTTGCTAGTGTAACTGACACATCTAGTAAAATTAGCATCTACTAAATGCGTTAAACCCCTCTTCAATTTATTCTGCAATAAATCTATGCCGACCTGGAACTGCAAAAGCAGCGAAGAGCGGATAGTAGACTGCAAATACGGGACCGGTGACGGGGTTGTGCATTTCCCGAGAAGCACCAGGCGAGTAGCCCACTAATGATGTAACGGACTTTTAAATGATACGAGGTATTTATATAGTAACTCCAGTGACACAATTAGATTACATGTTTGTCACAAGGCTCTGAGTAAACAAATTAAGGCAGTCGTTTTCACGGTTATTTTCATCATAAAATGGAACTTGGCATAATTATATGACTACTCATACCTGGACTACCCCAACTTAAAACCGTTTATTGTAACGCGATTTCAAGGTGATGCCTTCAGTCAAATAATATTTATTTTTAAATTATGTTTATTTCTGAAAATGGTGCTCAGTGCCCTTATGTACAAACAATGGAATCAAATGAAGACATTTATCTTTAGATAAGGCTTTTTTGTTCTATTCTGCAGAAATATAAATATTGTTTTCATTGCAAACTGCTCGTGGAACCCTATCGGGACGTAGATACATGGATACAAAGACAATAGGTACAGGAGTAGGCCATTCCGCCCTTCGAGCCAGCACTGCCATTCAATGTGATCATGGCTGATCATCCACAATCAGTAACCGGTTCCTTCCTTCTCCCTATACCCCTTGATTCCGCTAGCCCTAAGAGCACTATCTAACTCTCTTTTGAATGCATCAAGTGAATCGGCCTTCACCATTGAAATGTGCATCGTAACAACACCGTGTATGTGCAACCTCTCTTCTTCATCACCTTTTGCCTGCACTTCTGTAGCAAATGACGTTTGGGTGCCTGATTTATCCTATTGTTAAAAGTGCGACGCTTTGCTGTGCACTTTAATTGATAACTTGGAGAAATAAGCAAACATGTGTGAAAATAGACACATTACCATTAGAGTTTTCATAGATGCATAGACAATAGGTGCAGGAGTAGGCCATTCAGCCCTTCGAGCCAGCATCGCCATTCAATGGATCATGGCTGATCATCCACAATCAGTACCTCGTTCCTGCCTTCTCCCCCTATCCCTTAATTCAACAAGCCCGAAGAGCTCTACCTAACTCTCTTTTGAATGAATCCAGTGAATCGGCCTCCTGAGGCAGAGAATTCCACAAATTCACAACACTCTGGGTGAAAAGGTTATTCCTCATCTCAGTTCTAAATGGCCTACTCCCTATTCTTAAACCGTGGCCTCTGGTTCTGGACTCCCCCAAAATCGGGAACATGATTCCTGCATCTAGCGTGTCCAATCCCTTAATCATTGTATATGTTTCTATAAGGTCCCTTCTCATCCTTTGAAATTCCAGTGAATACAAGCCCAGTCCCTCCATTCTTTCATCAAATGACAGTCCCGCCATCATGGGAATTAACCTCGTTAACCCACGCTGCACTCCCTTAATAGTAAGAATGTATTTCCTCAAATTAGGAGACCAAATCTCCACACAATACTCCAGGTGTGGTCTCACCGGAGCCATGTAGAACTGCAGAAGGACCTCTTTGCTCCTATACTCAACTCCTCTCATTATGAAGGCCAACATGCCATTAACTTTCTTCACTGCCTGCTCTACCTGCATGCTTCCTTTCAATGACTGATGTACTAGGACACCCAGGTCTCGTAGTACTTCCTCTTTTTGTAACGTGACACCATTCAGATAATAATCTGCCTTCCCCATCTTGCCACCAAAGTGGATAACCTCACATTGATCCACATTATGCTGCATCTGTCCTAGACACCTTGCATCCTCATAGCATCCTATTCACAGTTTACACTGTCACCCATCTTTGTGTCATCTGCAAATTTGTTAATGTTACTTTTAATTCCTTCATCAAAATCAGTAATGTATATTATAAATAGCTGCTGTCCCAGCACCGAGTTTGCGGCGCCCCACTAGTCAATACCTGTCATTCTGAAAGGGAGCCGTTAATCCCTACTCTTTGTTTCCTGTCTGCCAACCAGTTTTCTATCCATGTCAATACCCTATCCCCAATACCATGTGATCTAATTTTGCCCACTAATCTCCTGTGAGGGACCTTATCAAAGGCATTCTGAAAGTCCAGGTACACTACATCGACTGGCTCTCCCTTGTCCATTTCTCTTATTACATCCTCAAAAAATTCCAGAAGGTTTGTCAAGCATGACGTCCCGTTCATAAATCCAATCTGACGGACTGATCCAGTTATTGCAATCCAAATGCGCCGCTACTACATGTTTGATAATCAACTCCAGCATCTTCCCCACCACTGATATCAGGCTAACTGGTCTATAATTCACAGCGTTTAAGAAGGAACTGCAGATGCTGGAAAATCGAAGGTAGACACGGGTGTCGGCCCGAAACGTTGCATATTTCCTTCGCTCCATAGATGCTGCTGCACCCGCTGAGTGTCTCCAGCACTTTTGTCTATATTTCACGGCTTTCTCTCTCCCTCCTTTCTTGAAAAATGGGTTAACATTAGCTACACTCCGATGCACAGGAACAGATCCAGAATCTATAGAACATCGGAAAATGAGCATCAATGCGTTCACGATTCCAATGCCACCTCCTTGAGTACCCTGGGTTGCAGACCACCAGGGCCTGGGGATTTATCAGCATTCAGTCCCATCAGTCTACCCAATACAATTTCATGACTAATGTGAATTTCCTTCAGTTCCTCCGTCACCCTAGGTCCTCTGTCCCCGAGCACATCTTGGAGATTGTTTGTGTCTTCCTAGTGAAGACAAAAGCAAAGTACCTGTTCAACTCGGCTGCCATTTCCTTGTTCCCCATAATAAGTTCACCTTTTTCTGTCTTCTAGAAACCTACATTTGTCTTTACTAATTTGTTCCTCTTCAAATACCTAAATAAGCTTTATATACTTGACAGGCTTACCTTTGTGCTTCATATTTCCCCCCGTATTGCCTTTTAACTTACCTTATGTTCATCTTTAAACGTTTCCTAATCCTCTGGCTTCCTGCTCAGCTATGTTATACGTCTTCTCTTTTATTTTTATACTGTCCTTGACTCCCTTGTCAGCCACGTTCGCCATTTACTCCCCTTAGAATCTTTCTTCCTCTTTGAACTGAAATGATCCTGCATCCTCTGGACTATTCCCAGAAATACCTGCCATTGCTGTTCCACCGTTATCCTTGCTCGGGTCCCTTTCCAGTCAACTTTGGCCAGCTCCTCCCTCATGCCTCCATAGTCCCCTTTGTTCAACTGTAATTCTAACACTTCCGATTTTACCTTCTCCCTTTCAAATTGCAGAACAAGACTTGTCATATTATGGTCACTATGCCATGTTTCCTTTACCTTGAGTTCCCTTCATAAATCCGGGACGTTACATCAGACAATATCCATAGAGGAAATGCATTGACGATGTTTACGGGCGGGACCTTTCTTCAGAATATTATGATATGTTTCAGAGATTCAGATAATCTTTGGCAGAGTTGAAGAAGAAACGGTGTGATTTTACATTTCCTATTTGAAAAATCCCAGTTAAAATTAATATTCAAGTAAAAACGCGCGTTGTGGATCCTCTGATCTCTGGGATTAAAGTACCTGGGGTTGAGGTTGAATCGTCTCTCTGTTACCTCCACCTTTATCCGCCACTGGAGGGTATGTTCCCTATTCACATCGAACCAAGTAGGTTGATATTGAAGATATTTAAATGACAGTTTATTTTTCGGCTGGCACGTTTACTTGGTTTAAACACGAAATGCTGGAAGAACTCAGCTGGTTATGGGTAGGGAATAGTTAGGAGACGTTGCGGGCCGGGTCTCTTCTTCAGTCTGATTCTCCAAGAAACTCTATCATCTGGCTGGGAACATTCGTTGTGGATATCACCTCTGCTGGCATTAGCACGCAATATCCAAATTCTGCACTCCAAAGTGTAGTATTTTGTGTTGTGTGAGCCAGATACCACTATGTCTGAATCAGATTGAAGGGTCCCGACCCGAAACATCGCCGGTCCCTTCCGTCCTTAGATACTGCGTGACCTGGTGAGTTCCGCCTGAAATTATATTTCACACATAATTCGACACCCCTGGAGATTTTTGTGTCTCCATATTTGGTCTGACAATCACCTGGGGTTCAAAGGTGATATCAAAGATGCGCGTACCTTTCAGTTCTGCACATCAACACATCATGGAGAATGCAGATACTGCCACTAATATACAGACCACCGAGCAGCAGTGGGGATGTTGGGGATAGCATCAAGCAGGAAATTAGGGATGCGTGTAACAAAGGTACAGCAGTTATTATGGATGACTAATCTACACAGAGATTGGGCCAACCAAATTGGTAGCAGCGCTGAGGAGGAGGATTTCCTGGAATGTACACGGGATGGATTTTTAAACCAATATGTAGAACTGACTAGAAGACATATTAAACCAATATTTAGAAGAACTGACTAGACTGGGTATTGTGTAATGAGGAAGGATTAGTTAGCGATCTTGTTGTGCAAAGCCGCTTGGGCAACAGTGCCCATAATATGGTTGAATTCTGCATTAGGATGGAAAGTGACAGTTAATTCTGATCCTCGGATCCTGAACTTAAAAAAAGGAGACTTTCAAGGTATGAGACGGGAATTGGATAGCATAGACTGACAAGTTATACTTAAAGAGTTGACAGTGGGGATACAATGGCAAATATTTAAAGACCGTATAAATGATATTACCTGAATGGTGGCAGTTTGGAAAAGGGGAGGTGCAACGAGACCTGGGTGTCATGGTACACCAATCATTGAAAGTAGGCATGCAGGTGCAGCAGGCAGTGAAGAAAGCAAATGGTATGTTAGCATTCATAGCGAAAGGATTTAAGTATAGGAGCAGGGAGGTTCTACACCAGTTGTACAGGGTTTTGGTGAGACCATACCTGGAGTATTGCGTACAGTTTTGGTCTCCAAATCTGAGAAAAGACATTCTTGCCATAGAGGGGGTACAGAGAAGGTTCACCAGACTGATTCCTGGGAAGTCAGGACTTTCATATGAGGAAAGACTGGATAGACTCGACTTGTACTCACTAGAATTTAGAAGACTGAGGGGGGACCTTATAGAAACTTACAGAATTCTTAAGGGGTTGGACAGGCTAGATGCAGGAAGATTGTTCCCGATGTTGGGGAGGTCCTGAACAAGGGGTCACAGTCTAAGGATAAGGGGGAATTCCTTTAGGACCGAGATGAGGAAAACATTTTTCACACAGAGAGTGGTGAGTCTCTGGAATTCTCTGCCACATAAGGTAGTTGAGGCCAGTTCATTGGCTATATTTAAGAGGGAGTTAGATGTGGCCTGCAACTACTTTCTATGTTTCTATGAACTCCAAAATTGTTCATCCCTGTATGGCGAAGGCGGCTCAATCGTGGATAACGAGGGAAATCAAGGATAGTGCTAAATCCAAGAAGAAGGCATATAAATTGGCTAGGTGAAGCAGCAAATTGGAGGACTGGGAGACATTTAGAACTCAACAGAGGAGGCCAAAGGGGTTAATTACGAGGAGGAAAAAGAGCATGAAAGAAAGCCTGTGCGGAATATAAAACTGACTAAAGGCTTCTTTAGATATGTAAGAAGAAGATTAGCAAAGCCAAATGTAGGTCCCTTACTATCATTGGCAGGTGAATGGGAAATAAGGAAATAGCAGAACAGTTAAACGAGTACTTTCTTTCTGTCTTCACTAAGGAAAACACATAGAATCTTCCAGAAATACTAGGGTATCGACGATCTAGTGTGAGCGAGGAACTGAAGGTAATCCACATTAGACAGGAAATGGTGTTAAATAAACTGTTGGGGCTGAAGGCAGATAAATCCTCAGCGCCTTTTGGTCGGGGTACTCAAGCAGATGGCCCTAGAAATCGTGGATGCAATGGTGATCATTTTCCAATGTTCTCTCAACTCTGGATTAGTTCCTGTTGACTGTAGGGTAGCTAATGTAACCCCACTTTTTAAGAAAGGAGCGAGAGAGAATACACGGAATTGTAGACCAGTTAGCCTTACATCGCTAATGGAGAAATGTTTGAGTCGATTGTTAAATATGTTATAGCAGCGCATTTGGAAAGCAGTGATAGGATCGGTCAAAGTCAGCAATGATTTATGTCGGGGAAATCATGTTTGACTAATCTTCTGGAGTTTTTTGAGGATGTGACAAGTAGAATGGATAAGGGCGAGCCGGTGGATGTGATGTATCAAGACTTTCAAAAAGCATTTGAGAAGGTCTCACACAAGAGATTAGTGTGCAAAATGAGAGCACATGGTATTGGATGTAGGGTTTTGGCATGGATAGAGAACTGGTTGGCAGACAGGAAGCAAAGAGTAGGAGCTAACGGATCCTTTTCAGAATGGCAGGCAGTGATTAGTGGGGTGCAGCAAGGCTCGGTGCTGGGACCCCAGTTATTACAATATATATTAACAATTTGACAAGGGACATCTACAAGTTTGAGGATGACACAAAGCTGGGTGGCAGTGTGAGGATGAGGATGTCCAATCAAGGAGAGTCCAGGGGTCACCAAACTAGTTCAGAACTGCTCTTTGGTTGTGGTTGGATGATTCAGTTGCCTGATAACAGTTGGGAAGAAACTGTCCCTGAATCTGGTGGTGTGCATTTTTACACTTCTAGACTTTTTGTACTGATGTTACAAAACCTATCATCAGCAGCGCTCCAGATCTGCCACTGGCTGTGTGTGCGACTCCGGAACCTTTGGGGGGGGGGGGGGGGGGGGGGGGGATTAAAATGCAGGTTTGTATTGCTTGTCGGAGAGCGATTTCCTCTGGCTGCTAGCTGATGAAGAAAAATCGATCGGACTTCCGTTCCCGGTTTATTTATTTTTTAATCGCTGGGCAATTTAATCGCTGGATTAAAGTAAAACGCGACCAATGCCTTCAACGTCACGGATCGCAATATCAGGACAAAACAAAAGGTAATAGTTTATTTCATATATAATCTTGCTTCTTGGGGTGGCTTTCGTCTAATCTTATGATGAGAAAATGTTATTTAGGCCCCATACGAATCGACCGTGTCTTGCCTGCCGATATCGGCTTAAAATTTATGGCGACGGCAACGCTCCAATCGCTCACATTCCAGAAACACCCACTCTCAAAATGATTAAAATCCTCTTTATTTGTACAATCATGTCATAAGAGCATCTACATCATATATATTTTGTGTTATTATCTATCCATGATCAATATTTTTATACTAAATATCCACAACAGTTTTAGTCACGTGTAGTGTACGAAAAATAATAATTTGGATTATATTGAGAGTGGGTGTTTCTGGATTAATTTAATTTATGGGAATAAAATATTCCTTCCATTTGGCATATAAGTTCATGGCAGTGAGATTTAAAAATCATGTTATATTGTGAATTCTAGTGTGAATGGGATCAGTTTGTTATTTGTTGTTTGGATACTTAGGCTATTTAAAATGTTTTAGCCTTTTCTTAAGAAATGGATTGATGTTTAGATCTAGTAATTGAATTTAGATTAATTTAATTGAATAGATGAATTGATTTGGCCATAAATGGACATTGATTTGATGAAACTGATGAATATGATTTTTTTTGTTGGGTATTTACTATTTGTTTTAGCTTTTAACTTTATCATTTCTATCTTTTTTAATAACAACTTGTTTCTGTTAATGCTGTTCAGTGTTTTTTTTTCCTTTACATTTTAAACAGATGTCTCCGAAGAAGAAATGCAAAATTGTCAATCCAAATGCCCAGCAAAAGAGACTGATTTAGACAGAATTCGCAGAGATTATCCAAATTTGGACTACTCCAAATGTGATGATCTTACAGGACATTCTTAATGGGAAAATAGTGGGCAGAAAGGCATGCCATGCGTGGTTTGAAGAGCAAAAAAGTGTAGTTTACAATGCCAAAATTGAAAAGTTGAGGAAAAACAAGGTGTGCAGAGTTGCTTATTGGTTACAATCTGAGGAGTAAGATGATGCTACTGATTATGATATGCCAATGTACCAGCTAGCAACTGATCTTCTCCATAAAGACTTGGTCTATCGCTATAAATTATAATTTATTTACCTATCTGTTACGGACTTACAGCATATAATACAATAATATGAAAGTTCTGATCTTGAGAATATCATATTTTTGAATTTTCAAGGCAGTCTGGGTGTTTATTACTATTTCTGTCACAAAGGTCAATTTTGTAATTAGCTTCCATTAGGTAATTAACTCATTATACGCTTTAATTTCAGGTCATCCAAGTAAGATGTTTTATATTTGCTTCAGAATGCTTCAATCTATAATAACTGAACATTTCATTCAGTTCTCTTAATTTTTAAGAACGTTATGGGCTTTTTAATGCCCTCGACTACAGCGTTTGTGGGAAGTCAATGGAAAAGCAATAGGGAACTAGATGCTAATTTCCAAGTATGAAAATTGCCATAACTTTTTTAATACTGAAGATATGAATTAGGTATCAAATTAAAGTTATTTTTATGCTTTATCAGATGAGATAAATTACAGGCATGATTTTTCAAATCTCAAAATGTTGTAACATTCCTACAGTTTGCCTGAAGGGAGAGGTGAGGAGTGGCCAGGGTACGACTCGCCCTTGATTATGTTGCTGACCTTGCTGACCTGCAAAATGCGCAGCTTTATACTACTGCAAAATGAACTGCCCAGTTTAATACTCAATTTCCAAAATAATAAAGGCAAGTTTACCGCATGTCTGCTACACCACCCCATCTACTTGCGTTGCCACTTTCAGGGACCTATGGATATGCACCTAAGAATCTCACTGTACATCAACACTGCCAGGGATTCTACCATTTACTGTAACTCTTCCTGTACATCTAATCTACAAAGTGCAACACTTCACACTTGTCAAGATTAATCGACATTTGCCATATCCCTGTCCATATTTCCATCTAAGATAGGCACAAAATGCTTTAGTAACCCAGCGGGACAGATGGCATCGCTGGATAGAAGGAATGGGTGACGTTTTGGGTGTAGACCCTTCTTCGGACTGGGAATCAGGGGGCAGGGGACACGGAGAGTTTTCATCTAGAGATTTCATATTTTCGTCTAGCCTGCAAACTGGTGTACCTTTTGACAGTATCCCACACTATCAGCATCTCTGCCATTTTCCTATCCTCTGCAAACCTACTCATCAGCCCGCCTGCAGTTTTGTCCAAATCATTTATATATATAAATAGAAAATATATATTACAAACTGCAGAGGCTCCAGAATTGATTCCCGTGGAACAGAGATAACACCTCTCCATCGTTAAACTCACACTGGCATGGCCAGGCCAATCTTGAATTCAATTTACCAAATCACTGTGGATCCCATGCGCCTCAATCATCGAGATCGGTATACCGTGAGAGATCTTGTTACATATTCCAGTAAAGTCCATGTAGAAAGCATCCACTGGTCTCCCCTCGTCAATCATTTTCACAACCCCCATAAATCCATTATCAAGCTTGTAAGACCCAATCTCTTCAGTACAAAGCCAGTCTGGTTCTCAGGTAAAGTAAAATCCAATGTATTACCATATGCACAAGTGCGGTGAGATGCAGGTACAATTAAAATATTGCTTGCAGTGGAATGATAGCCACATGGACTCACACAAGACACAGAGCATAAATTATACATATATTACATATACGTACCGACAGACAGAGAAAAGAAACAGACTGTGCAAAGAAGCAAGAGGTCAGTGCAATGCACAATTAGAAACCCGAAGCATGTTAGTGCAAGAGATGTCTTGTGTCTCCATTGCCGGGATGGGATTAGGTTTGCGTAGTAACTTTTCCTGAACCTGGTGGTGTGGGACTACTGGTTTACGTGCTTTCTGTCCAACGGTAGCAGCGAGAAGGGTGTATTCTATCGATGGTGGGAAAGGCTGCACCTGTGGTGCTGGGCCGCGCTTTTCACTCTCTGCAGCCTCTTGCGTTTACGTGCGTTGGAATTGCATACGGGCCATGATGCAGTCAAAATAGGTTCGATGGTCCATTAGTAGAAGATGGTGTGAGTATTCGGTGGCATGAACAAATGAGACGGCACTCTTGCAATAGTTCATATTGGCAGCGAGATTAAGCCTAATGTATACACTACAAATATACGAATTTTGAGATGGACAAGAGGTAATTTAATTGGATGATTGGTTTCTGTCTACTGGGTAAATATTGCATTATTCTGCCAATCAAAAAGTTTCAGTGTTGAGATTTGCTTTAGACTTTAGAGATACAGTGCGAATACTGCTAAAATTTATGAAATTTGTTTCATTGAGTGCTCAGTTTAGTTTAGAGATAGTCCCTCCGGCCCACCGAGTCCGCACCGACCAGCAATCCCCACACACTAGCACCATCCCACACTGTGTTACAGCCCTGAGTTACAGCATTATTGGGCTGGCAACTCATTGTTGCAAAAGCCTGTGCGAATTCTACTCTGTCCTTCTATCCCGATCATTGAAAGAGATGCATCCACTTAATTCATTATGGTGGAAGCAGAGACATGCTGGGCCATAAGTGACAGCTTCAGTTAAAATCGATTCCATTACTGCAAATGGTTTACTGTGCCTCTAGTAACCCACAATTTGAACTGATATGACATAGCTGGAGTTTGCACGTTCTCTCTATGACCATGTGGGCTTCCTCTACGTGTGTTCCAGCTTCCTCCCACGCTTAAGACATGTGGGTTGCTAGTTTAATTGGCCTCTGTAAAATTGTCCCTTGTGTGTAGGGAGTGGATGAGAAAGTGGATAACAATAGAGCTGGTGTGAATGGGTGAGCGATGGTCGGCAGGGACACAGTGGACCTGCTTCCATGCTGCATCTCCACACTAAACTATAAAATGACTTGCCACCGTTCCACTATCAATGTGACACAAGTACAAGGGTGGCGAAATTTTTACCTCCTGCCTGGATATGTGCAGATACGACCACTCTAACATTATCTAGAACAAAACAGCTCACTTGTTTTTTTCTATGTCCAGCACCCAAAATATTCCTCCTGCCACCATTGACACAGTGACTGCCATGTGTACTATCTAAAATATATATTGCAGTAAATTCAATTCAATTCAATTCAATCTTTAATTGTCATTGTGCAGTGTACAACACAGAGGCAACGAAATGCAGTTGGTATCTCCGAAGGGCGAACTTACGAATAAACAAGTAATACATATACATATGCAGTGGTATCCATGCAATTTGCTGGTGATTGGATAGTCCGCGGGGGAGGGGGGGGGGGGGTGAGGGGTGGAGATAGCAGTCATTGAGGTGCAGCATTGAGAGGTGTGACAGCCGCAGGGAAGAAGCTGTTCTTGAGCCTGCTGGTCTGGCAGTGGAGGGATCTGTAGCGTCTCCCGGATGGGAGGAGGGTAAACAGTCTATGGTTGGGGTGTGAACTATCCCTGACGATGCTGTGCGCCCTGCGCAGGCATCGTTTACTAAGGACAGACTCAATGGAGGGGAGTGAGGAGCCTGTGATGCGTTGGGCGATCTTCACCACCCTCTGCAGAGCTTTCCGGTCGGCAACAGAGCAGTTACCATACCATACTGTGATGCAGTTGGTAAGGATGCTCTCGATGGCGCAGCGGTGGAAGTTCACCAGAATCTGGGGAGGCAGGTGGACCTTCTTAAGTCTCCTCAGGAAGAGACGCTAGTGAGCCTTCTTGATCAGCGAGGATGTGTTGTGGGTCCAGGAGAGGTCATCGGAGATGCTGACCCCCAGGAACCTGAAGCTGGAGACACGTTCCACCTCCGTCCCATTGATATGGATGGGGTTGTGCGTGCAGCCTCTCGATCTCCTGAAGTCAACAATGAGCTCCTTGGTCTTCTTGGAGTTGAGTGCCAGGTTATTGTCGGCACACCATGCTGTTAGGAGCTGAACCTCCTCCCTGTAGGCCGACAACCGTTGTCGCTGCTCCACAAAGGTGCTCAAACTAAATAGTATAACTTGTACCACCATGCAGGAAAAGGACTTCAGCTGCAGGACAGCAATATCATATGTAGGTTTCCTTCCAAGGCACGTGAAATTCTGACCTCCTTCATTGTTCTTTGGTGCAAACCCTGCAACCTCCTCATCAATAACAATACCACAGAGGACTGATCCGGTTCAAGGAAGTAACCGTGTAGGAAGGAACAGCAGATGTTCGTTTATACCAAAGATAGACACAAAAAAACTGGAGAAACTCAGCGGGACAGGCAGCATCTCTGCAGAGAAGGAATGGATGACGTTTTGGTCAAAGACCCTTCTTCAGACTGCAGATGGGCTCGACCCGACCCATCACTCATTCTTTCCCTCCCGAGATGCTGCCTGTCCCGCTGAGTTACTCCGGCTTTTCTATCTTCCAGTAAGTAACTCATCGCAACTTTCTTGAGGGGAACTAGGGTTGGACAATAAACATTGGCCTTGCAAGGAATGGCTTGATATTGAAAAAAATAAAAAATAAAAAATTATAGCAACCAATTGCCAGTGCCTGTGAGAAGAATAATGTAACGGAGTGTGAAGATTGTGCCAGACCTGTCTGAGTTTCTCCAGCACGTTATGTTTTGCTCAAGATCGCAGCGTCTCCAAAGTAAATAATAAATAAGTTTCCTAAATTCTAGTTTGGAGAACCTCCGTTAATAGGAGTATCTTTAGTCCATTAACGAGGTCATCTGCTTCAGTGGATAAAGAGGGTAAGTAGTGAGTTTTTTCAAAGTGTTCTATCTTTGGCTTGTACTCCAACTCCAATTTGCATCTTGTAGATGAATTAGCTTTGTGTTTCATTACCACCTAAGCATATTCCACTGAGCAACAATATTGGATAACTGTAAGAATTAAGAAGGTTTTCTTTTCCATCTCACATCTTCTTAATTGATACCTTGGGACATACCTGATAAGTGGGCGGCACAATGACGCAGTGGTGGAGTTGTTGCCCTATAGCGCCAGAGATCCAGGTTCAATCCTGACTATGGGTGCTGTCTGTGCAGAGTTTGCAGGTTCTCCCTCTGACCGCATGGGTTTTCTCCGGGTGCTCCAGTTTTACTCCCATACTCCAAAAGATGTGCAGGTTTGTCGGTTCATTTGTTTCTGTAAATTGTCCCTAATGTGTAGTATAGAACTACAGCGTACGGGGTGATTGTCAATTGATGTAGACTCGTTTGGCCGAAGGGCCTGTTTCTCTGCCTTATCTCTGTGGTGCTGGCTCGAAGGGCCAAATGGCCTCCTCCTGCACCTATTTTCTATGTTTCTAAACTAAACTAACCTTGTCGCCATCTAAGTTAAGCCCCGACTACATTCCTTTGTAATCTCTGTATTTTACCAAATCTCTCCAATATCACATGGTATTGCTAATAGCCTTGGTTACATTACACCAACTCTCTCTCACTCAACCCTTCCTATCCACCAATGGTTCTCTCAATTTTGTTCCTTTATACACACCCACACAGTCCAGCTGACCGTCATCCATTTCCTTCCCATCCGACTACTTCATCTAATGCATCCCCCTTCACCATTTCGCTCCATCTGCCCCTTAAAATAGTTTTCTTTATCACTTTGCAACCTTATCAGATTCAAACAGTTGTAGGCTTTTGTGTCTCTGGTCATCACCCTCCAGCCTCTCTCCTCATTCACAGAGAGACAGAGAGAGAGACAGAGAGAGAGACAGAGAGAGAGACAGAGAGACAGAGAGAGACAGAGAGAGACAGAGAGAGACAGAGACAGAGAGAGACAGACACAGACACAGACAGAGAGAGAGAGAGAGAGAGAGAGAGATACAAAGACAGAGATAGAGAGAGACAGAGAGAGAGACAGACAGAGACAGAGAGACAGAGACAGACAGAGAGAGAGACAGAGACAGAGACAGAGACAGAGAGAGACAGAGACAGAGACAGAGAGAGACAGAGGCAGAGAGAGAGACAGAGAGAGAGACAGAGAGAGACAGAGAGAGAGACAGAGAGAGACAGAGAGAGAGAGACAGAGAGAGAGTGCATATATATGTGGACACTGTGGCAAGGGACTCAATTATCCGTCTCAGCTGGAAAATCATCGGTGCAGTCACATTGGGGAGACACTGGGGACACTGTTCACCTGCACAATGTGCAGGAAATGATTCATGCAATTGTTTTACCTCCAGTCACACCAGCGAGCTCACACCGATAAGAGGTCATTTAATTACTGTCACTGTGAGAAGAGGTTCAGGTGTTCATCCAACCTGATCCAGCACTTGCAAAATTCACACCGGGGAGAAGCCCTTCACCTGCTCTGTCAGTTTGAAGGACATCAGCCGGTCCACACTGGGGCGAGGCCTTTCACCTGTTCCATGTGTGGGAAGGGATTCCCCAACACATCCCACCTACTTAAACACCTGCATGTTCATACAACCAATACAGTGATGCTGTTTACCTGCTCTTTGTGTGGAAAGGGATTTGCTCAGTCATCAACCCTGCTGAGAAACCGGGGAAATCATAAATGACTCAATTGTTTTTGCTGCTACTACATTTAATCACATCCAGGACTAAATTATACTCATTCTGCCAATCAGTTTTTCCTCAGTGCAATGGGCGAACTTTTAATACTTTGTGTATATATTGCTGATTGACATGTTGAGACTGCAGTATAGGGCAACCCTGTGTAACAAATAGATTCTGTTTTTACAGAACCATAATACACTCCAAAATAAACTAAAATCCCTCAGTACGGTTTTCGTACATCCAGAGTATAGTGATGAGTGATCTCATAAGGATTTGCAACTAATAAGAATGAACAAACACTAAAAATGTAAAAGAGAGGGGAAACTAGTTTTGCAGTTGAATGGAACAATATATACACGTCAGGTTTTTGAATCTATAATATTGGAGATAGCTCCAATATTATTGGAGCTAGTTCATGTGTACAGGTATCCATAAGTTGGGTTTTCGTAAGCAGTGGCTTGTATCCTTCAGGATCACTCTCTTGTGACATTGTTGTCTTAACGCAATGACTCCAGAGACCGTGAAGCATCGTCTAGCAATTTTCCCTCCACAGATGATGTCTGACCCGCTGAGTTACTCCGGTACTTTGCTTTTTGCTCAGGATTTCAGCATCTGCGGTTTCTTGTATCTCAATTCTCCAGATATTTAATTGCAGTAAAATGGTGAATTTTCACTTGTCAGAAATTTGTCAGAAATTGATACTTAATTGGTGACAGTTCTTCCCAATACCATTACATGTATGATCATACTTAGAATACAATAGAATAAAGCATGAGAATTGTTGAATTAGAGGTATCCAAATACAGTATTGCCTCTCTCGTGTGTTAAAGCAATCTTCCTCGCATAAGTTAAGGTTAATTTTTCTGACCATGTAGAATAGATTTGTATATGAAAGGAAGAGATTGCTTGTGCAAGTAGCGTAATGCCTAAGGAAGCAGATAGCAAAACAATATTGCATGTTTGCTGCAGACAGGGATGTTAAGAACAAAATTAAAGCGAGAAGCAATGTTCTGCAGGGATTGGTTCCACAGAGACCACTTATCCTGACTATTTATCAATCACATACACAAATTCATAATTTGGCCTGTCCCCAAATTGGTATATAGTTAACAATGTGTAAGGCTCCAATTATTCAATTGTGTTTTCAGCACCATGAGTTATAATTCATTACATGATGAACTTTGTTGAATATTTTGTACAACATCCATGGTGCTACACTGATAGTCTTCATTACCTCCACAAATACTCAATCATGTGCGTAAGACATGAGCCTCCACATACAAAACAATGCTGACTATCCTTAATTTGCTTTTTCACACCCGAGTGGATCCTATCCCTAAAGTATTTTCTACAATAATTTCATATCATATTTAATACAATTTCCTGGTTTAGAAACAAACTTCACAAATTAAACCTAACCACTGGGTTTTTCCTTATAGAAACGTAGAAATTAGGTGCAGGAGCAGGCCATTCGGCCCTTCCAGCCTGCACCGCCATTCAATATGATCATGGCTGATCGTCCAACTCAGTATCCTGTACCTGCCTTCTCTCCATACCCTCTGATCCCTTTAGCCACAAGTGCCACATCTAACTCCCTCTTAAATATGGCTAACGAACTGGCCTCAACTACCTTCTGTGGCAGAGAATTACACAGATTCACCACTCTCTGTTTGTCTCTGTTGCCCCTCATAAACAGTGATAGTGCTAATGTACGTGTGATTGCTGGTCGGCGGGGACATGGTGGGCCGAAGGGCCTGTTTCCACGCTGCATCTCTAAATTAAAGTCTAAAGCAAAAGATAACTGGGGATTGGACATTACCAATGCTCCTCACCTGTGGCTAAAGAGGACGCAAAACTAAGTCAGGATCCAGCAATCTCCATTGCCATTCTTAGTAATCTGAGCTAGATCCTATCACTTATAAAGAGCTTATCCAAGAGTACTAATCAGTGGATACAGAGAATCCCAGGCCTTGCTGTTTATCAGCCTTGATGGGGGCTTTATTTTCCCTTTTGCTACATCTCTGGCCATCCAAGGTTTCTGAACCTTGCCATACTTGCTTTTCTTCCTCACATCAGCTTGCTGATCCTAAATTCTATAAACATAGAAATAGAATCATATAAAATAGGTGCAGGAGGCCATTCTGCCCTTCGAGCCAGCACTGCCATTCATTGTGATCATGGCTGATCGTTCCCTATCAATAACCCGTGCCTGCCTTCTCCCCATATCCCTTGACTCCACTAGCCCCTAGAGCTCTATCTAACTCTCTCTTAAATCCATCCAGTGGCTTGGTCTCCACTGCCCTCCGTGGCAGGGAATTCCATAAATTCACAACTCTCTTGGTGAAAATGTTTTTTCTCACCTGTCTTAAATGCCCTCCCCTTTATTCTAAGACTGTGGTCCCTGCTTCTGGACTCGCCCAACATTGCGAACATTTTTCCTGCAACTAGCTTGTCCAGTCCTTTTATAATTTATATATGTTTCTATAAGATATCCCCTCATCCTTCTAAACTCCAGTGAATGCAAGGATAGTCTTTTCAATCTTTCCTCATATGACAGTCCTGCCATCCCAGGGATGAATCTCGTGAACCTACGCTGCACTGCCTCAATCACAAGGATGTCCTTCCTCAAATTAGGAGAGCAAAACTGTACACAATACTCCAGATGTGGTCTCACCAGAGCCCTATACAACTGCAGAATAACTTATTTACTCCTATACTGAAATCCTCTTGTTGTCCTCTTGCTATAAACATTTCCCAAATGCCAAAATGTGTAATTGTCCATTAATAACTGCTCCCGATCTACTCTTTTCCCGACTCCTGAATACTTCCCCAGTTTAGCACTTTTTCCTTAAGTTCAGTCTTATCTTCATCCATAAGTGACTGATTTCTGGAGTTTTGATTACTTCTCCCAAAATGCTCTCCCACTGATCCCCTGGTCTGCATTAATTTCCCAATACAAGATCTAGTATTCTCTTACCTTGAAAATTTATGTCAGGAAATGTTTGTAAACTGTAGCTGTTAAAATATTGGTGTTTTCAGTTCCTTTCAGAGACGTGCCAAGTAGTTGATGAATGGAAGGAATATTATGTCTTTCTTTTCTATTTCTTAGAATAGGAAATAGAAAAAGAGGTGTAAAGATGAAGCAGAGGAAGGGGAGCTAGTATTAACATGGAATAGTACAGAACAGGCCCTACAGCACACAATACCTGTGCTAAATATAATGCCATTAAACTAATTTATGCCTGCACATTTCCTCCATTCCATGCATACCCATGTGCCTATTGTAAATCCTATTAAATGTCACTATCGTACCAGCATCCACCACCACCCCGGCAGTGCATTCTAGTCACCCACCACCAATAAAGACTCAATAGACACAAAAAGCTGGAGTAACTCAACAGGCCAAACTGGAGAAAAGGAATAGGTGACGTTTCTGGTCTGAAGACTGAAGAAGTCTCAAAAAGTGTCTCAAGCTGAAACAATATTAGTTTCACTATTGTTTTCCGCAAGGGGTGCTGTCTGACCCACTGAGTTACTCCAGCTTTTTGTGTTTATCTTAGGTTTAAACCGGCATCTGCATTCCCTTCCTACACAATAAAGACGCAGGATTGATTCAGAGAGATTTGAAAAGAGGTAAAAATTAAGGACAAAGGGAGAATATAACATAGATCAACATAAGATGCAGGCTGGTACAAAGCTTTTTAAAAAGGGGTGTGGCATGACAGGATTACCAAAAAAATGTGAAATAATGTGCGCACGGCGCACACAACGAGCACGAAGTCCCTCGTGGCCGGGGTCCATGGCCACTCCAGGAGTTTTAAATGCTCTCTGGTGCATTCTGAGCCTTATTATGGAGCATTTTTGCAAAATGTTATAAAGGAGCATGCAAAAACTGCAAATAAAATACTGTAAGTATTTGCAGTAAAGAAAACCTTTTCTTTGAAAATGTTTTGTGTTTGATTTGTTTGCCTGTTAGACTGCGATAGTGTGTGCAGTGTACCTTTAATGGTACTACTGACCTAAAAACTTCACATCAATTTAAACATGGAATAGTGAAGCGAATAAAACATTTAGGGAAACAGGCCCTTCAGCATAACTTACCCACACCAATCAATATGGCCCATCTACACTACTCCCACCTGCCTGCATTTGGTCCTTATCCCCCTAAAGCTATCTGCACATGTGCCTTGGTAAATGTTTCTTAAACATTGCGATAGGTCCTGCCTCAGCTACCTCCTCCGGCAGTTTGTTCCATGCACACACCACCCTTTGTGTGAAAAAGTTACCCCTCAGGTTCTTATTAAATATTTCCCCCGCACCCTGATCATTTTTGAGTACAGTTTCTCTCCAGGTTATGACAGGGATCCATTCCTGAGAACTGTTCGCAACCTGAACAGTTCACCACTGGGAAAATCAGCTATGATCCGTCCCCACAAGATAAAAGATGTATACTTTTCGGCTCCATAGCAGCCGAAAAATCCTTCCCTCCTTTCTCCTGACACCTATTCCAATGTATGGGCTGTACATACATTGAACCTTTAGTTCTGTTATGACCGCTCCACCCAGTCATATAAGCACACTGGTAATCATTATCTAGGCTTGTCTTTTGAAAATTAATTGAAGGGCGCTTGTAAGGTTAGGAAGAACAGTCCTCTTTAAATTGTACCCTGGAACCATTTTAAAAGCTAGATTGAGCCTCAGTTTAATGTCTCGGTCCTGGGGTGGAATCACCGGTGGAAGAGGACAACTGCAACAAACAGAACATTTGGAAAGTGAAGGCTAAAGTGGATTTAGTCGGAAATTTTATTTTGTAACCTGAACTTTCTCCTGAAAAACTGCAATGTGTTCCCCACCCCACTCCAACATTTTCTCCTTCAAGTCTCTGATTTCATTTCCTCTCAAAGTGGCCACTCTGTTCACATTACTTTGTGAGGTTGGCTTTATTTTAGCCCAGAGGATTAGGAAAACAAGCGTTTACAAACAGGATTAGCCCTGTTATTGATTTTACTTTCTAATGAGCGCTTTTACAGCTCATGAATAGGGAAACATGATATCGTAGATACGGCTCCTTTGACATCACGGAATTTGGGATCGCTCCATGCAAACAGCTTTAAGTGTGACTCATTTGTAGTGTGCAAACAGTGGCGTGAAGTTAGTGAAGTATTGTAATGGCATATGTACCAAAAATGGAAAATTAAAATTCTGTAAACACTGTACTCATAGATAACATAATAAACAAAAAGTCAATAAAAACGCAGATATGGCTCCCTTGACTAAGAGCCTGATGTTTGTTGGGGAAACATATGTTCTTGAACCTGGAGGTCACGGTGTCAGACTTCTATGACTTTTTCCCGATGGTCAGAGTGAAATGAGAGCATGGCAAATGTGGATTGCGTGCAGTTATCGTCGTGTATTTTGGGAAGATGTTTCTGCGTACACCAGAAATGTACATCAAAGGACAATGCTATGGAGGTGGAACGCCTATGGTCTCAGGCAAGGGATGATGTACATGGAGGCTCATCTTGGGGTCAAGGATGCACTTGAATACTTCATTAGTCTGCATTTAGGGAGCTGGATGGAGTCATTGCCTGGAAACGGCGCTTGTGAGGTGGACCACTTCCACATAGATACATCTATACCAGCGGTTCCCAACCTTTTTCATCCCGTTTACCCCTGGCAACTTTAATAGCACATAAAAATGTTATTTCCCTTATATACCAGAACCAAACACAGTCAGTCAATGAGAAAAAGTATGTACAAATCCTGAATCAACAAATTTACCCCCTGGGAAGGCAAAATTTACCCCCGGGGAACCTTGATCTAAACAGAGATGTGTCACATAGCTTCCTTCTCCCTTCATACGCACCTTTCATAACATTAGCTCTCTTCTTGGTTAGTTCATACAATTCTTCAAGCATTTGTCTCCTTTCATCTTCAAACATTAAGATGGCACCTCCTGAGCTAAATCCCCTTAATTCTGCTGAGGCCCAGAAGATAATTATGGATCTAAGGCAGGAAAATACCGCATGTCCATTTTCAAAAGGTTGAATTTCATGAGTGCATGAGAAACTCTAATCCCAATTCTGTTCTGGCCAATTCACATCAGGTGAAAATGGAAATTTAGGAAAGAATGACATAAAATGCAATTGCAAATTGAAATCACATTAAACCGAGCTTTTCATGTTTGCATCTTGAGCTGAAAAGCACCCCGTTGAAATTCATATAATAAAAGAAAGGCTGAATAGAGCCATCTGTCCTTAGCCAGGCCAACTGAAGTCATAAATTATATGTTTGTACCTTGACTAGCAAAATATTATAAACTTTTATGTTACAGTTTGTTTCCCAATCACCCAGGCTTGCATTTAAAAAAATTCTTACCAGCATCGAGTGACTATTAATTCACCTCTGTTAGAAAAAAGACTAGTGTTAGCACTGGTAAATGAATCAAATGGGAGGGGAATAAGATGGTAGTGCGGTGTTGGTAAGTTAAGATTAAGGGAATTGCACCCCATGGTATCGGTTTGTATAAATCATTTCCGTGCTAAATTTTGGCAGGCAAAACTAGAACAATTGGTTCCCTCGTGTTCTTCAAGAAAGAGAACCCCACCCCTCTGCCTTTCCAAGTTTGCATGTCTCCAATAATACTGACCATTTCCACAGACGCATTATAGAAAACATCCTACTGAGATGTATCACGACTCGGTTTCGCAACTGCTCTGTCAAAGACCGCTCAACGTCACAGAGCAGTGGATGCAGCCCAGTCTATCACACAAACCAGCCTCCCCACACCATCAACCCCGTCTACACTAACTGCTCGCTGCCTCGTGAAAGCCCCACTTCTTCTCCACTCTCCCATTGAACAGAAGATGCAAACGTCCGAGAACTCCTATCAGCAGCTTCAGGAACAACCTCTTCCACAGATTTCAGTGTCTGCTGTTCCTTATGTCCTTATTTTTCCCTCTATTATCAGACTATGGAAAGGACCTCTCACAAGCAAAGGATGTAGTCCCGATCTCCCAATCTATCTTGCTGTGGATCTTGTAGTTTTATCTATTTTTCTGCATTTCCTCTGCTTCTGCAACACTATATTATGTACTCCGTTTACTTTCTCTTTGTACTACCTGTGGTAATTATTTATGGAAGATAGACACAAAGTACTGGAGTAACTCAACGGGTCAGACAGCATCTCTGGAAAAATAGGATTGGTGACATTTCCGGCTGGGAACCCTTCTTCAGACTCAAGCAGAGGGCTGTATCTTTGGAGGGGTGTGAATTAAGTAGATAAGCAGAGCAGAAAAGTTAAGATTGTTGATATCCCACTGTAGCTAGAAATGAAAAGGTCCAAAAAGGGGAGAAGGCCATCCGTAGGAGTCCAAGCTGAGGAAGGCCACTGGAGACGGGAGAAGAAGACATCACTGGGTGGCGAGGACACCTTCCCATAGAAAGATGCACAAGGTCGGGGGGAGGGGGGGGGGGGGGGTGGTGAACACATCTCAAAGATTTGAGCAGTGGGCTGTACGTTTGGAGGGGGTGAGGAATTATGAATGGTTTAATGGTATGTATGGTGTGGCTTGCCATATTCCTGCTTGGATACATTGTCCCGGCCCCACGACTGCGCGTGGTGAGCGAATGAGAGCAGATTCTCTTCGAATCAATGGCAGATATAGATTTGAATTTAAGGAAACTTACGTCAAAGGGAGTTACGGCCACACACATTTATAACGTGCCAAGGCATACACGTGTCTGCCTTGCTGGTAACATGTAATGTGATTGAAGTGCGTGTGGGCTTGTCTCCCCAGACGACAGACAAAGCATTCAACGTAACAATGCACGATTTTCGTCGTGGAGCCGTCGCTTCGTGGCAAAATACAACGTGCGGGGCAGGCGAGCTTAATGCATGATATGGCTATTATGACAGTGTATATGAGCTTGTTGTGTTCATAGGAAATAAAACACCATTAGCCTAGGGGAGGTTCTAGTATTGGTAGTTACTTGTTGGGGGTACCAAATAAAAAAATATTGCGCACTAATTTTTTTAATTTGTTTTTGATTTTTTACTCTGGATTTTTTTCTACTCTGGACAAAAAAAAGGGGGCACCCAGCGCACCCCCCCCCCTTCGGACGGCCATGAGATGCCTACATAATGGCATGGTTAGAGTTGTTACCTCACGGCTGTGGAGACCTGGATCGATCCGAGCCTCCAACACTGCATGGTTCTTCCTATGATGGCAAGAGTTTCCCCTCAGTGCTTCATTTTCCTCCCACATTTGAAAGATATGCTTCTTGCTGAGTTAATTGAAAACTGGACATCGGCCCCAGTGAGTGGTAGAGTTTGAAGGAAAAATAAAATGGAATAGTGTAAATTGGTGCCTAAAGTTTGGCTCTGACTCAGAGGACTGAGGCGTCTGTTTATGATCTATGCAATATCAAGTGCATCGATTGATATACTGTATGTTTGATAAAGACATCACAAAGTGAAGTATGGGCCATAAATGAGAAAGTACTCATGGCCAACACCTCAAAGGCAATTAGGAATGGCAATAATGCTGGTCTTGCCAGCAATGCCCACATCCCTGAAACATAATAAATCTTTAGTGTTGTGATCTAGTCTAGACTGACCTTTCAAAGTCTATCCTATCTCACAGTCTCACTACAAAGCCAATGCATGCTGTGATTAAATTATTGAACCTATTTATTTACTTATCAGGTCGGGGGGAGTTCCCTCCACCACAGGTACCATGTAATTCTCGTGCTACTTGCTCCATGGTCGTATTATTCGGCGACTAAACCGTTTCCCCCACCTGGTTTGCCAGGTGAGGAGGGGGCTGTGGACCCCCAGCAGGACCAAAACCAAGAACGGCCATCCACACTTCAGTAAAAGTTGCGATCACTGTCGTACATAGCATTGTAAGGAATGATTTATTTGTAAGCCAAATCATTTCCTGCATTGTAAATACTTATCTAGTTTTTATTTTGGAGTGTATTTAAATTTACTACAACTTAAGGATTAATCTTACCCTCATTTGATTGATATTAAGTGGTTTAATAGTTAACAAAGAAGTACAATTTCTTAATTGTAAACCAAGTAGTATTTTGTTGGTTCACATGCTTAATCAATGGTGTTTTATCATTAATGTTTTATTATTATTAATGTTTAGTGTTTTCTGAGTCATTCGTAACTGTCACTGTATGTTATGTTATTACTTGTGGGCAGAGCACCAAGGCAAATTCCTTGTATGTGAATACTTGGTCAATAAACCTACTTGCTATGCAGAGGAGAAAAAAAAAAAATCAAACATGCAAATGGCTAAGAAATTCTAATTCATCTAAGCCCTTTATCATTTTATGTATCTCTCTGTGTCGTTCATCTTCATAGCTTTCTCACAAAAACGGAATCAAATTTGTAAGACATTACCTATCTCCCACAAAGCCGCACTTTTCCAAAAGTAAGTAAACGTTGAACCTCAGAATCTTAACCAATAATTTCCAATTGTTGTCCACGTGTCATGGACAACTGAAGGGCATTAATTTCTAATTATTGCATTATCAGTTGTCATCTCTCTACGCACATCTTATATGCCATGCTCTGCGGCTCGTTTAATTTATTGATACAGCATTGAAACAGGCCCTTTTGGGAAAGGATTCACTACATTATCCAACTTGTGAAACACCAGCGTATTCACACAGATAAGAGACCTTTTGAGTGTTGTAGCTGCAAAAAGAGCTTTAAAAGTAGAATTGAACTTAACTTCCGATTCACAAATGTACTCAAATGGGGAGAAGCCGTTCAAATGCACCATCTGTGGAAAGTTCAGGCAGTTATCACACCTTCTGCGCCACATCGGTGAGACCAAGTGCAGGCTTGGCGATCGCTTCGCACAACAACTCTGCTCAGTTCCCAATAATCAACCTGATCTCCTGGTGGCTCAGCACTTCAACTCCCCCTCCCATTCCGAATCCGACCTTTCTGTCCTGGGCCTCCGCCATTGCCACAGTGCTGCCTCACCCACTGAGTTTCTCAATCATTTTTGTCTACCTACGATTTTTCCAGAATCTGCATTTCTTTCTTATGCATTAAAACTCAGTTTCGATGCTGACTCGGTCACTGGCCAAATGCTTCATCATCTAAACAGCTACACTTACAAATGGCTGAACAAGATTCACATGATCCATACTTACTATCCAACAAAACCAAAGCCAACGGAACAGGTTTGACAGAATCATTCGAGGAAGGTAACCGCATTTTCAGTCTGAAGAAGGGTTCTGACCCAAAATGTGACATATCCATGTTTTCCAGAGATGCTGTCCAACCCCCTCAGTTACTCCAACTTTGTGTGTCTTTCGAAGACAACCCTGTTGAGCTTAACTCTGGCTGGACTCTGCAAAGAAACACGAGAGCTATTGAATAATTGTGGCTACCGGTGAAATATTACTATTCTGACATTTTTTTGTTTACTCAGTGAGGCACGCATCAAGGGGAAGGGTGGGTTAAAAGGGGAGAGAGGTTCTGTAAAGTTATAATTTCCACATGTGGATAAGCACTGCTTCCTGAACCACAGACTTTCAATTCCACAAATCAGCCAGAATCCTGTATTGACACATCACATCGTCATTCACCGTGCCCATCATGGACACACTGATTATAGACTGCATCTCATACAGCACCGAATCAATAACTAAACATGAGGAAGCTATGCTACGCTGAGAGGACTTGAAAGATCTTGTTGAAGGCAATTCCCTCCCACCATTCTGTGGCAATCAAGAGACATTCAGCACATAAACATGCCCTTCAGCCTAACTTGCCCGTGCTGACCATGATGCCCCATCTATACCAACTCCACCTGCCCGCATTTGGCCCATTTCCCTCTAAACCTTTCCCAGGAGGTTGGTCCCATCCATTGTCACAAGCATGCTATGTCATTGATCCCTGCTGTTATCCAATAATTATATGATATCACAGGTCAAGCATATCCATCACAGTGGAACATCTGAATAGTTAGAATTAGATTCAAATTAATTAGCTATTTTGTTTAATTAATTAGGTGATTTTGTTTTCACTTCAGTGGGAGGGTCACTGCCTGACAGGAGGGCAAAGACATAAAATATCATCACATTTTAAACTAAACTAGGCTCATACAACAAGGAGCAAAACACTAAGTGATGGAGTAAGTCAGGACCTGCGGAAGAAATGGATAGAACAGATATTGGGTCAGGACCCTTTTTTACAAATTGTAGTGGGGATGGGGGGGGGATGGGGAGGCTGGTGAAGAGAAGTGGAAGTGGGACAAAGACTGGCAAGAGATTGATGGATAGCGACAATGATGGTGGGGGGCAGATGAATGGAGTAAGTGACAAAGGCTAGAGATGAAAAGGAGGCAAAATGATATCAGATAAAGAGAGGAGTGAAATGTAAGGCCAGAGAGAAGGAAATAGATGGAAGGGTTAAGGGGAGAGGGGGAGATCAGAAATGAGTAACCTGGGGACAGGAAATTAGTGTATGAAGGAGGGAGGAGGAGATAGGTGACTAGGTGGGTTAGTGGGAAAAATGGATACGCACTGGTGGGAGCCACAGACAAAACAGGTGGGGTTGGAGCAGGTTTCATCACACAGTATAGAAACAAGCGCTTTGACAAAACTCATCCATGCCAACCTAGATGGACATAGACGCTAGTCCCATTTGCCCCCTGTGACCCATACTCTTCCAAACCATTACATGGGTATTGGAAGAGTGGTTACCTACAGGAACATGGACAAAATTGGATTATGGTGGCAGTGGTGGAATTACTGCCTTACAGTGCCAGAGAACCGGGTTTGATCCTGACAACGGGTGCTGTCCGTACGGAGTTTGTACGTTCTCCCTTTGACCACATGGTCTTAGTGGTCCGGTTGCCACCCACACTCCAAAGACATGCAGGTTTGTAGGTTAATTGGCTTCAGTAAGTTGTAAAATTGTCCTCAGTGTCTGTAGGTTAGTGTACCGGGTGATTTCTGGTCAGCTTGGACTCGGGGGGCTAAAGGGCCTGTTTTCTCTAAGTTCTAAACTCTAAAGGTTCGGTATCTCTAATAACAATTTTCTTTTAATGATTGAACTTGCATGAAATTAAACAAAACATTTTTCAGCCACAACAAAACATGAAAACCTTTCACTCTGTTACAAGAGGTCTAAGTTTTTAATGGTGTGCTAAACCATATTAATTGGCAAACTATCTGGCCCTTTAAAACGACGTATGTATACTTTAATATCCCCTCTCATAAGTATTCAAATGGAAGCCATTTTCAAATCATTAAATTTCATGATATTAGTTTGCAGCTCAGTTATGTGTACATGTTCGCAGATTTTGCATGTAATAAAAGTAAATGTACATTAGCGTCCTGGGAATTGTCTTTGAGAAATCTTGAATCCGAGTTTGCTCAACTGAATGGTGCCACAAATATGGGATGCCAGGTATCCCACTGAACGCACATCAGAGGAGTGGATGTTTCCAGAGATAACTTGAAATTTCAGGGGACTTGCCCTCGCTCTCACCCCCCTTCCCCCCTTCCCCCCCCCATGTTCACCTGTGAGCATCATTGGTTCATCACTGACCAATATGTAATATAATAATAAATACATTAAAAGTATGCTCTCCTTATTTCCAATATTCTTACCAAAAAGACCACCAGGGGCGCCGGACAGATGGCAACCCTGCCGGCAGCCTGTTTGACTTTTCACTCTTTTTGTTATTTTTTAGTTTGTTAAAAGTTTTTGTTTTAATGTTCTTCGGTTTGTTTTATGTGGAGGGATGGGAGAGGGGATCGGGGGAAACTTTTTTTCAAGTTCCTACCTTGCCGGAGATAAGATTATTTTTCGGGCTCTGCGGCCTACCATCGCTGGAGCTGGAAGCCTCCTCGGACTGTCGTGAGCCCCACCGCGGGGCGCGGACTTAACATCGGAACTGTTCCCTTGCCTGGGATCACTCCCACCACGACCACCGCGGAACCAACACCAAGGGCTCGCAGTCTTCGGGTGAGGCCGAGTCCGGAGCTCCAACGTTGCAGTTGGTTCGAAGAGCCCCGACGCGAGGTTCGATCGCCCGGCGCGGGAGAGCTGACACCCCCCCCCCCACCACCGAAGCGGGAGCTTGATCGCCTTGACACAGAGAGCCAAAACGCCGCCGGCTATGGGAGTCAAGATCGTTCCGTCAACGGGGGCTCAAGGCCCACGACCGAGGAAGGACTAAGGGAAGGACCTGATTTTATTTTCGCCTTCCATCACAGTGAGGAATGTATAGGAGTCACTGTGGTGGATGTTCATGTTAAAATGTGTTTATGAGTGTTCTGTTACTTTTAATTGTATGACTGACCTGGCCAATGAAATTCCTCGTATGTTGCAAAACATACTTGGCGAATAAAGTGTGATTCTAAAATTAGCGACAAAGTAAAAGGGGCAATCTATTCAGTCGGAATGTTTTATAGCAGGACCAAATAGAAAGACAGAATGTTACATAGAAAAGTCAAATTACTGCAATGCTGGAAGTCTGAAATAAAAACAAACGCTGACAAGACCTATCAAGTCGGACAACATCCACAGAAAGAGAAACAGTTTGGGTTTAAGTTGAACGAACCAAAATCAGAATACAAGGTTACACTGTACAAGATAAATTAAGACACAGAGAAACATTGACTGGTGAGTGGAGAGAGAACAAGAATGGAAATCAGGAGCGATTAACTTTTTTATCTGGAGTTCAAATGACAATTATATAATTGTATCAGCAGATAACAACCAAAGTCCTTTTAAATGTTATAATACCTGTTTTTAAATACGCCTATTTTAAATATTAAGATGGCTAAATAAAATCATACACTGTTGCATATATAACTTTTTCAGTTAATCTTGGACAGCAAATTTAAAGCTGTGATTTCACATTCAGTCACTTTTACATCAAAATCTGAAATGTTCATAATTTTCATAATTTTTCATTCCGATTCTCAACATTCTCAACTTTGTAAGCGCCCCTTATGGAAGAATATTTGCATACCTTGTATGTAAGCAAAGAATTGCACTGTGAATTGTCACATGTAACAATAAAGTATTCAATTCATTTCAATTCAACATATTTGCAAAGAAACCTGATGTTCGAGGTCTTTCTTTCATGATGTATGAACTCGTTGACCAACCCAACATTTATTGCCCAGCCTTAGATGTCCTTGGATTGATGGCTTGCTCATCCACTTCAGAGGAGCTGTTAAAAAATTAAGCACATTCTCACCGACCGAGTCAAGTGCAGACTGGATCACGTACAGCTGGCATTTGTTTCCATAAAACAATTTGCAAACTTAATTAATTTAATCATAATGCAAAGGTTTCATGATCAGATACATTTAATTTCCTGAATTCAAATTCCGATTGGCTAAAGTCTCCAGATCATTTGTGCAGGTGTCTGGATTACCAATCACCGCAAAGCTTCCATAATCTAGGAGCTCAGATCCACGGACGATTGTGATTGGGGGACATTTCTGACACCTCTCAACAATAAAACTTTGGGTGACCTTTGTGGCCATTGAATAGAGATGAGAAAGACAAAGGAGTTGACTTGCCCTGCTTTATATCCAGTGAAGCTTTCAATCCACCATACAGTTTTCCCAGATAGTCTATCGAGCTCCAGCCCAGTGAGACTCAAAATCCACAATAATGCTGAATTATTAAATACTTATCGAGATCAGTTGTGGGTATTATTGATATCAGCACAAAGCAGTACTCCCCAGACTGAACGGTTTGGTCCACATTATGATTACGGTAACAATGGCGACAACAGCAAAGTTTAACGCTGGCTGTCACTTGTGCAGTTGCTGGTGTCTGAGCAAGTTGTTCGACTGAGTAAATCCCTTCCCACACTCACAGCAGGTGAATGGTCTCTCTCCAGTGTGAACCCGCCGGTGTGTGAGAACATCTTTCTTGCTTTTAAACCTTTTCTCACAGGTGGTACATTTAAAAGGTCGCTCGTCGGTGTGAACAAGCTGGTGCTCGGTGAGATGTGACGACTGCGTGAACCCCTTCCCGCACACGCCGCAGGTGAACGGACGCTCTCCGGTGTGAACTCGCTGGTGCGTCAAAAGATCAGATGAGTCAGTGAATCCCTTCCCACACTCGGTGCAGATGAACGGCCTCTCCCCGGTGTGAACTCGATGGTGTCTCAGAAGGTGGGATGAACGAGTAAATCTCTTCCCACACATGGAGCAGGCGAATGGCCTCTCCCCAGTGTGAACCCGCTGATGTTTACGGAGATGTTTTTTGCTTTTGAAGCACTTTTCACAGTCGGAACATTTGAAAGGCCGGTCATCGGTGTGAACGTGCTGGTGTGTCAAAAGGTGAGACGAACAAGTGAATCTTTTTCCACACAAGGGGCAAATAAACGGCTTCTCTCCAGTGTGAGTGCGTACATGGGTCAGTAGATCTTTTTTGCTTTTGAAGCTCTTCTCGCAGTCCGTGCATTTAAATGGCCTCTCGTCAGTGTGAACAAGCTGATGCGTGAGAAGGTGGGATGACTGAGTGAATCCCTTCGCACAGATAGCGCAGGTGAACGGTCTCTCCCCGGTGTGAGTGCGTTGGTGTATCAGTAGATCTTTGGTGCTTTTAAAACTCTTCTCACAGATGGAACATTTGAAAGGTCTCTCGTCGGTGTGAACCCGCTGGTGTGTCATGAGGTTTGACAACGCGTTGAACCCCTTCCCACACTGGACACAGGTGAACGGCCTTTCTCCAGTGTGAACCCGCTGGTGCGTATGAAGGCTGGATGACTGGGTGAATCCCTTGCCACACACGCAGCAGGTGAACGGCCTCTCCCCGGTGTGGCTGCGCCGATGAGTTTCCAGTTCAGATGGGTAACTGAATCCTTTCCCACAGTCCCCACATTTCCACGGTCTCTCCGTGGCTCGGGGGATCTTGTGCCTCTCCAGTTTGGACAATCGGTTGAAGCCCAGCAAGCACACGGACCAAATATATGGCCTTTCTTAAGTGATAGCCGTGCCGTTTCCTGTACAGGCTGTGCACCGCGTACAGGCTAGTCACTGTTAGCTACTGGCAAATGTGGATATCATTGACGTTGCTGAACCACTGACATTTGAAATCTTTTTCCCGCAGGCAAACATTTCTTTTTTCAATTCAAATCTAGATGATTCATGCGACCCAATCAGATCTTGAGGTGAAGCTTATTTCAAGTTTCCTGTGTTCAAATCCTCCCCTTAAAAAAAATTACATAAGACAATTTATGTGCAGGTTAGAAATTCATAACACCGAGCAGAACATTATTTACTCCTTTAATTCCCCAAACTCCTAAGCTCCCATTCACCATACTTTTCCTTCATCTCATCCTCAACAGGTCTCTCTTCATTTCATTATCTCCCTGAAGGGTCGATTGTACCTGGCAGCTGCACATTCACTAGTTCCTTACCCTCTTCTCCTCTGATGGCGCTGACAGTCACCAGTTCCCCTCTTTCTCCCATCATGAAGCCTCTCCAGTTTCCACCAATGGTCTCTCCGTGACCAGTCCACATTTTCCGTTGATGCAGACGTTCCCTGACTCCCCCTTCTTCACCAAACCACTCAGCTTTAATTGAGGTCATTCAGTTTGGTGTGCCTGTGAAAAAGTTCAGTGAAAAAGATCCAATTACCATCAGATCCTGGGAATTCTGGCCCATGATCGCCTGGGCACTGAGAACCTCAGGTCCAAGTGTCAGGAACATGATGTAAATGATATAAAGTGTGTACTACTTGCAACAGTACAAACCGTCACCCACCAAGCACCAATCTATTTTTTATAACGAGCCCTGGCAGCATCATTATTAATGTTTTCTTTCCTATCAACTAGCTAATCAAATTCTTCCCACAGCATGGCGACCAGACCACACTTAATTTTACATGTGTGGTCTCACCAATGTCTTGTATTGCTAAAATATGACATCCCAACCCTTGTGCTCAATGCCCTCTCCAATAAAGGCAAGCATGTCATACACCTTCATCATCACCTGTGTCACCATTTACAGGAAACAATATACTTGTACCCCTAGAAGACACAGAGTGCTGGAGTAGCGCATTGGTCAAACAGCATCTCAGGATTACATGGACTGATGCCATTTCAGGTAGGGATCCTGCTCCAGTGTTCCATATTCTTCTGCCCTTCCATGTTCTCCCGAGATGCTCCTGACCTGCTACAGCAGTAATCCAGCATCAGCAATACCTTGTACCCCTATGTCTCTCCATTCCACAACTAACACCATGGCCCTGTCATTTACTGTCTACATCCTGTACTGGTATAACTTCCCAAAATGCATCATTCTCACTTGTCTGAATTAAATTTCATGTCGTACTGATAAACCCTGATCAATCATTCCCCCTTAATGAACATTATTCCTATTTCTCAGAACTCCCACCACTATAATTTATCTACCATTTCTGACAGGCTCTTTGGCCCATAATTACTTGGTTAATTCCTACTGCCATTTTTAAATAAAGGCACCGTGGTTTGATATCTTCTCGTAATCTGGCACTCAAGTGGGGGGAGGGAGAGGGGGGGGGGAGAGGGGGGGGGGGGGGGGGGGGGGGGGGGGAGGGGGGGAGGACTACCCTGCCCCGCCCCGCCCCGCCCTCCCCTCCCCGAGGCGGCGTCCACTCTTTGTCCGTCACCAGCCATGGCCGCGCACGCGCCCCGCTCCCTTTCTCCCGCAAATGGCGGCCGCTCTGTCGATCCGACCGGCAACCCCCACCCACAGCGAGAGCCGCGGGCTAGTATTCCGCGCCCGAATCCCACACCAGGCGGCGACAGCGCCGGACAGCTCACCCGTAAGGCCAAGGCCCTCCATTTCCCGGCCACTCGCCCGTCCGCTGCTCCACCTCAGCCCGTCTTCCCAGCCGCAGTGCGCATGCTTGCTGCGCCCGCGCACTGGGCTGCTGCAGTTCCGGGGGAGCGGTTTCAGGTGCGCCCGGAATTCTGGGTAAATCCATCGCCATTGAGATTGATGGAAACGCCAAGTGCTGAAGGGACCGAGTGGGCAGGTCGCATCCGTGGAGGGAATGGACAGCCCACGTTCCGGGTCCGGACCTTTTTTCAGGACCGAGCCGAAACGTCGTTAGTACATTCCCTCCATAGTAGCTGCCTGGCCCGCTGAGTTCCTTGTTTGTTGCTCAAAATGTCACCTATGGCTGACCCGCTGATTAACTTCAGCACTTTAGTATCTTTTTGTGTCAACCAGCATTTGCAATTCCTTGATTCTACTTCCAAACTGTCCCCACCATCCCTTTGTATTTTATCACTAGGTGCAGTTTATTGTGGCTAATTAACATCACAATGCGAGGAGAAATCTGCTCACAATGATCCAGCAAAGCCTATACAGAACAACAGATGAACCAGGCTACAGAAAGAAAAGTTAATGAACAGCAAAGAAGAAAATCAAAATATTTCCAACCAAAATCATTCATTTTCCAGAGCAAGCAAGTATTGTGATAGGAGATCATGGTAGATGTATTGCCATCTACTTGAAAAAGGAAAATTTCAAAAGAGCATTTATAAATTATTTATGGATTTAGACACTGCAAAGATCTTCTGAAGCTCTTGCATGCAACCAATTGCTTGGCAGCTTGCCATTGGCAGCATATTGTTTCTATCAGTGTGCTGCCGGCAATTGTTTCTGGTGGGAGGCTGATTGCAGTGATGTGGAAGAATCTTGCACACAGTGTCAAAGTTACTCCATCTGTTCACTGTGAATTTGTTAACAAAGTATGTCAGAAAGTTTTGGAAATTGTACAGATTGCAATGGCTGCAACCTTATTAAATAGCTAGAGGAAAATACGTTTAGGAATAGAGTGTTCAGGCCTGTTCAGCGTGTTCTAGATTAGCAAAGGCCAGTAAAATGGGTGGTGATCCAGGTGTGAGAAGATTAAATAGCGTGTTGAGTTGAAACCACCGGATAACACGTTCATGCACCTGCTAATAAGTTCAGAGTGGACACAAGCAGCTGCAGATGATGGTTTACAAAAAGGGCACAAAGTGCTGGATTAACTGTCAGGCAGCATCTCTGGAGATAAACACAAAATGCTGGACTAACTCAGCAGGATGGGCAGCATCTTTGGAGAGAAGGAACAGGTGAGTTTTTGGGTCAGTCTTCTTCAGACACCAGCTGAAACGTCTCTCCAGAGATGCTGCCCATCTCGCTGAGTTACTCCAAGATGTTGTGTCTATCTTCAGTGTAACCAGCATCTGCAGGTCCCTCCAAGGCATCTCTGGAGAACCTGGGTTGGGGATGTTTTGGTCAGGACCCTTCTTCGGACTAATTTATACTTTAGACTTTGGAAACAGCATAAAAACAGTCCCTTTGGCCCACTGAGTCTGCGGCAACCAACAATCCCCGTACACTAGCACTATCCTACACCACTAGGGAAAATGTACAATTTTTTCCAAAGCCAATTAACCCACAAACCTGTATGTCTTTGGAGTAGGGGAGGAAAACAGAACACACAGAGAAAACCCATGTGGTCACAGGGAAAACGTACAAACTCCACACAAGCAGCACCCATAGTCAGGAAGGTCACCCATGTCTACCATGGGTATTGGAACCAGTTCTGGGGGAGGTGGGACAAGTACAAACAGGATGGTCTGCACCTGGGCAGGAATGGAACCAATGTCCTTGGGGGAGTGTTTGCTAGTGCTGTCAGGGAGGATTTAAACTAATGTGGCAGGGGGATGGGAGCATGAGCAGGGAGACAGGGGTGTAAAATGAGGGTAGAAGCAATAGGTAGCAAGGTGAAAAGTTAAAGTGGCAGGCAGAAAAATCCAGGGCAAAAATCAAAAAGGGCCACTTTTCAACATAATTGTATAAGGGGTAAGAGTGTTGTAAAAACAAGCCTAAAGGCATTGTGTCTCAATGCAAGGAGCATTCATAATAAGGTAGATGAGTTGAATGTGTGGATAGTTATTAATGAATATGATATAGTTGGGATCACGGAGACATGGCTCCAGGATGACCAAGGCTGGGAGCTGAACATCCAGGGATAATCAATATTCAGGAGGGATAGACAGAAAGGAAAGGAGGTGGAGTAGCGTTGCTGGTTAGAGAGGAGATTAACGCAACAGAAGGGAAGGACATGAGCTTGGAGGATGTGGGATTGATATGGGTAGAGCTACAAAACACTAAGGGGCAGAAAACGCTAGTGGGAGTTATGTACAGGCCAGCTAACAGTAGTAGTGGAGTTGTGGATGGCATCAAACAGGAAATTAGAAATGCGTGCAACAAAGGTAAAACAGTTATAATGGGTGACTTCAATCTACATATAGACTGGGTGAATCAAATTGGCAGGGGTGCAGACGAAGAGGATTTCTTGGAATGTATGCGGGATAGTTTTCTAAACCAACATGTAGAGGAACCAACGAGAGAGCAGGCTATTCTAGACTGGGTATCGAGTAATGAGGAAGGGTTAGTTAGCAGCCTTGTTGTGTGTGGCCCCTTGGGCAAGAGTGACCATAATATGGTTGAGTTCTTCATTAGGATGGAGAGTGACATTGTTAATTCAGAAACAAGGGTACTGAACTTAAAGAAAGGTAACTTTGAGAGTATGAGACGTGAATTGGCCAAGATAGACTGGCAAGTGATTTTTGAATGGTTGACGGTGGATATGCAATGGAAGGTATTTAAAGACTGCATGGATGAACTACAACAATTGTTCATCCCAGTTTGGCAAAAGAATAAATCAAGGAAGGTAGTGCATCTGTGGATAACAAGGGAAATCAGGGATAGTATTAAAACAAAAGATGAAGCATGCAAATTAGCTAGAAATATCAGCCTACCAGAGGACTGGGAGAAATTCAGTCCAGCAGAGGAGGACAAAGGGCTTAATTAGGAAAGGGAAAATAGATTATGAAAGAAAACTGGCTGGGAACATAAAAACTGACTGCAAAAGTTTTTATAGATATGTGAAGAGAAAAAGGTTAGTTAAAACAAATGTAGGTCCCATGCAGTCAGAAACTGGTGAATTGATTATGTGGAACAAGGAAATGGCAGACCAATTAAATAACTACTTTGGTTCTGTCTTCACTAAGGAAGACATAAATAATCTGCCAGAAATAGCAGGCGACCGGGGGCAAATGAGATGGAGGAATTGAGTGAAATGCAGGTTAGCCGGGAAGTCGTGTTAGGTAAATTGAATGGATTAAAGGCCGATAAATCCCCAGGGCCAGATAGGCTGCATCCCAGAGTACTTAAGGAAGTAGCCACAGAAATAGTGGATGCATTAGTGATAATTTTTCAAAACTCCTTAGATTCTGGAGTAGTTCCTGAGGATTGGAGGGTAGCTAATGTAACCCACTTTTTAAAAAGGGAGGGAGAGAGAAAACGGGGAATTATAGTCCAGTTAGTCTAACATCGGTAGTGGGGTAAATGCTAGAGTTAGTAATTAAAGATGGGATTGCAGCACATTTGGAAAGTGGTGAAATCATTGGACAAAGTCAGCGTGTTTCACGATAATCCTCGAGTCAGTCATTAGGGAGGTCAGGGAGGTAGTGTCTCACAAATCAGATTGATTTTTTTGAAGAAGTGGCCAAAAAGGATTGATGAGGGCAGAGCTGTAGAAGTTGTGTACATGAACTTCAGTAAGGAGTTTGACAAAGTTCCGCATGGTAGGCTGCTCTGGAAGGTTAGATCGCATGGGATCCAAGGAGAGATAGCTGAATGGATAGCAAATTGGCTCCATGGAAGGAAGCAGAGGGTGATGGTGGAAGATTGCTTCTCAGACTGGATGTCTGTGACTAGTGATGTGCCCCGGGTTCAGTGATGGGCCTGTTACTGTTTGTCATCTACACCAATGAATTGGATGAGAGCATACAGGGCAAGATTAGCAGGTTTGCTGGTGATACAAAAGCTAGTGGTTTTGCACATAACGAAGATGGTTGTGAACGATTGCAGCAGGATCTGGAAAGTTTGGCCAGGTGGGCAGAGGAAGGGTTGATGGAATTTAATACAGAGAATTCTGAGGTGTTGCATTTTGGGACGTTGAACATGGGCAGGACCAACACAGTAAATGATAGGCCTCTGGGTAGTATTGTAGAGCAGAGGGATCTGGGAGTACATGTGCATGGTTCCTTGAAGGTCGAGTCGCAGGTAGATAAGGTGGTCAAAAAGGCAATTGGCACTTTGGTCTTCATCAGTAGGGGTAATGGGTATGGAAGTTGGGAGGTCATGTTGCAGTTGCACAAGACGTTGGTGAAACTGCATTTAGAATATTGTGTTCAGTTCTGGGCAACATGTTATAGGAAAGATATTGTCAACCTTGAAAGGGTGCAGAAAAGATATTCGAGGATGTTGCCGGGACTGGAGGGTGTGAGCTATAGGGAGAGGTTGAGTAGGTTGGGTCTCTCTTACATGGAGCGCAGGAGAATGAGGGGAAATCTTACTGAGGTATACGAAATCATGAGAGGAATTGATCAGGTAGATGCAAAGAGTCTTTTGCCCAGCATAGGGGAATCGAGGAGCAGAGGACATAGGTTCAAAATGATGGGGAACAGATTTAATATGAATCTGAGGGGTAACTTTTTCACACAAAGGGTGGTGGGTGTATGGAACAAGCTGCCAGAGGAGGAAATTGAGGTTGGGACTATCCCATCGTTTAAGAAACAGTTAGACTGTGCATGGGTAGGACAGGTTTGGAGGGATATGGACCAACGCAGGCAAGTGGGATGAGTATAGCTAGGACATTGTTGGCTGGTGAAGGCGAGTTGGGCCAAAGGGCCTGTATACACACTGTATCACTCTATGACTCTCTGCCACCAGAGTCAAGCATAAAGAGCTTGTGGGTGACTATTCTTGTCTCCTTGTTTATTATGAGACATACTGAAAAGACAGTCATTCAGAAAACAGGCCTTTATGCCCAACTTGCCCATGTTGACCAAGATGCCCCATCTACAGTAGTCCCACCTGCCTATGTTTGGTCCAAATCCCTCCAAACCTTTCCAATTCATGTACCCATGTGCGTGTCTTTTAAATGTTACTATAGTACCAGCCTCAACTACCTACTCTCAGCTTGTTCCTTATACCCACCTGTCTCTGTGTGAAAAGGTTGCCCCTCAAGTTCCTTGAAATGTTTCCCCTCTTATCTTAAAGAAACATCACTAAAAGCAGATGGATATCGGGCATCATTAGTTTAAGATAAGTTAACATATAAGCAATCTATGTTATTAGTTTCAGGTAAATCCCAGCTGCAACAGCTCAGTTTTCACCTCTCCAATAGTTTACTTGGAGAAGCAGCATGGAAACAGGCCCTCAGATTCACCGCCTCCACGACGGCCATCGATCATCCGCTCACACTAGCTCTATGTTATCCCTCTTTCACAGCCACTCCTAACACACTCAGGGAAATTTGGTTAAACTGGACAAGTATAACAAGCTGCTATTTGACTAAGTTATAGACATCTCCCATTTCCAACACAAATTGACAGACAATTATTAGGAGGTTTTTGCCAGGTTTAATTAGCTGATTACAAATTTACCATGTCCAAGTTTGGTGCCCAAGATCTGTACCAATTTTATTCTTTGAACATTGGAGAATTGAACAACTAAGTAGCTTGCACAGCTGATGTGAGGCTGTTTAAACCCAATGACATGGGAGAAATGTTGAGACACTTGTGGGCCAGGTGGGGCAAGGATAGCAGATTTCTTTCCTGAAATACCTTAGGAAAGCAGATAGGTTTTCAATAATTTTCAAGTGTTTTGTGCATCATGATAAATGTATATACATCCCCCCCCCCCCCCCCCCCCCCCCCCTCCATATTATTAACTGAATTGCCACGGTGAGATTTGAATTCACGTGTCTAGATTTAGTTTTGAGTTGAGAGATACAGTGTGGAAACAGGTCCTATCCCCACCAAGTCCACGCCAACCACTGATCAGCCTTTCACCAGTTCTATGCACACTTTGTGGCAATTTAGAGTCTCTAATTAGCCTACAAATCTGCGTGTCTATGGAATGTGGGAGGAAATCGTAGCACCCGGTAAAACCCCATTCAATCACAGGTAGAACGTACAAACTCCACACAGACAGCACGCACCCATAGTTAAGATTGACCCAGGTCTCTTGCACTGTGAAGCAGCAGCTCTGCTACTGCGCCGCCTTGTTTCTAGTATGGTAGTTAACCATTGTACCATCCTTATACCCCATTTTACTTTAATTAATGGATTATTCCCCCCCCCGATTACCAGAAGTTGAGAGACCTCATAGAAAGCATTGATGGGGCACAAAATCATAACTCTTTTTCCAAAAGAAAATATCAAATATTTGGGGTAATTGCTTTATGGTGAAAGCAATGGAGATGTGCAGAGCAAATTTATTTTACAGAATCATGATGAATATACGGAACACATTGCCAAGGGTGGTGATAGAGGCAGATACAACAGTGGCATTTAATAGACTTTTAGATAGGCACGTGAATATGCAGGGAGTGAAAGGCTGTGGATTATGTGCAGTCAGATAAGAGCTGGTATTGGTATCATGTTTGGCACAGACATTGTGGGCTGACTGGATTGTCAGGTGTTGTACTGTTTTTCCCTCTGTGACTGAGGTGGGATTTGACCTAATTTTGCTCAGTCCAGGCCACTGGTTACCAGTGAACTGAACCACAATGTAATTATTCTACTTTTCACACCAATCTTCCCAACTTGGCTAAAATCACATCTACATACTCAAGCATTCCATTTCATCCACTCAAGAGTAAATAAACTTGATAGTACGAGCATCCCAATGTGTTTAATAACTTAAGCAGGAAACATAACAGGCACTTAATCATTTATTTTCCTCTCCCTTGTCTCTCAGTCCGAATAAGGGTCTCGATCGATGCTCCCTGACGCGATGAGTTACTCCAGCATGTCTATCTTCGGTGTAAACCAGCATCTGCAAATCTTTCCTACATACCTAATCAGTCTCATCGACCAAAAGTGCTTTCTGAATATTTTTTCTAAGTCCAGGTTCAGATTCAATGTACCGTCCTTCCACGCTTAAACATTTTATACAAGTTTATTCTTTGTTGATTTTCCAAACTCCCCGAACCAGCTCACATTTCTCTATGTCCCGCCACCCTGTCCATTCTGCCAGTCACTGCCTCTGTGTGGGAATGGACTGCAGATCCTGGTTTAAACCGAAGATAGACACAAAAAGCTGGAGTAACCCAACGGGTCAGATAGCCTACCTGCAGAAAAGGAATAGTTGACGTTTCGGGGCGGAACTCTTCTTCGGACTGAAGAAGTTGGAGCAGTGTGAAGAAGGGTTTCGGCCCGAAACGTTGCCTATTTACTTCACTCCATTGATGCTGCTGCAGCCGCTGAGTTTCTCCAGCACTTTTGTCCACCTTCGATTTTCCAGCATCTGAAGTTTCTTCTTAAACAACATGCTGTCTGACCCTCTGGGTTACTCCAGCTATCTTCAGTGATAGCCTCTCCTGACCGAGCGGGGACCTGAGGTCCCGCCCACGCACTGTTGCGCCACCAATAACCGCGCGAACACCCCCCCCCCCCCCCCCCCCCCCCCCCCCCCCCCCCCCCCCCCCCCGATGCTCACTGACCCGACAGGAATTGCAGCTGAACGCGTCTTGTCGCTGCTGCATAAGTGCAACGTTTGCAATCACTTATTTGAGTCTCAGGCCCGAACCCGCGTCCTGCAATGCCTCCTTGGCAACCCACAGCATCGGCGCTTCCCTTGTGCCCCCAATGTCCGACCAGATCTTCACCCCTCCGCTTTGACGACCGCCATTCCACCCTCTGCGCAAACCTACCGAAGTCTCAATCCACGCCTGCGTACTGAATTCTTATGGTTAATGATGGTGCGCAATCAACGGCGCGGGGGATTCTGCGAATTGGGGCGGCCATTGAAAGCTACAATTCAAGAATTTCCGACTGGGATTACAGTATGACATGGATACCTCAATACTTTAATGATAGATCTTATGCATTTAAGATCACGACTTTACCGTCGTAGAGCGGCAGAATTATTGTCTTAGAGCGCCAGAGACCCAGGTCTGATCATGACTACTGGTCCTGTCTGTGCGGAGCTTGTACGTTCTCCCTGTGAATGGATGGGTTTTGACCGGGTGCTCAGGTTTCCTCCCACACTCGAAAGAGGCGCAGGTTTGCAGGTTAATTGGCGTCCGGAAATTGTCCCCAGCGTGTAGGGTAGGGGTCTGTAGGGTGATCCCTGGTCGGCGCGGGCTTGGTGAGCCGAAGGGACCTTTTCCACCTGCAGACAAAGTCCACTTTGGAATTTGGAATTTACCGATGCCGTGGATGGGGATAGGGCCGTATAATAGTGTTCTACGAGGTTGCTATGAGGATCACCGATACTTTAGTTTAGTTTAGTTTTAGTTGAGAGATACAGCGCGGAAACAGGCCCTTCGACCACCTGCGTCCGCACCAACCTGCGATCCCCGCACATTAACACTATCCCACACACACTAGGGACAATTTACACATACACCAAGCCAATTAACCTGCACACCTGTACGTCTTTGGAGTGGGATGAAACCGAAGATCTCGGAGAAAATCCACGCGGTCACTGGGAGAACGTTCAAACTCCATACAGACAGCACCCGTAGTCGGGATGGAACCTGGTTTCCGGCGCTGTAAGACTGCAACTATCCCGTTGTGCCACCTTGCTCGCAATTGAGAGTTAGCCCCGTGGGGGCTTTTATAGATACAATTACATTCTTTAAGACTCTCCTTTAAGGTGCTGAAACGCAGGCTTGTGTGGTGAATATGTTCCTATATCATGCACATTTTATTTTTTACCCAAAAGCAGACGATGGGTTTGAATCAGTTCCACAATTAGATACAATCATCCTCTTTTTATATTATTGCTATTTTAGTGTATTAGTCAAAACAACTAACTTGATTACGTCGAACATTCACGTACAATCACGTACCCGGGGAATTACAGACCGCTTAGTCTAACATCGGTAGTGGGGAAAATGCTAGAGTCAGTTATTAAAGATGGGGTAGCATGGGAAAATGGTGAAATCATTGGACAAAGTCAGCATGGATTAATGAAAGGTAAATCATGTCTGACGAATCTTATAGAATTTTTCGAGGATGTAACTACTAGAGTGGATAAGGGAGAACCAGTGGATGTGTTATATCTGGACTTCCAGAAGGCTTTCGACAAGGTCCCACATAAGAGATTAATATGCAAACTTAAAGCACATGGTATTGGGGGTTCAGTATTGATGTGGATAGCGAACTGGCTGGCAGACAGGAAGTAAAGAGTAGGAGTAAACGGGTCCTTTTCAGAATAGCAGGCAGTGACTAGTGGGGCACCGCAATGTTCAGTGCTGGGACCCCAGTTATTTACAATATATATTAATGATTTGGACGAGGGAATTGAATGCAAAATCTCCACGTTTGCGGATCACACGAAGCTGGGGGGCAGTGTTAGCTGTGAAGAGGATGCTAGGAGGCTGCAAGGTGACTTGGATAGGTTGGGTGAGTGGGCAAATGCATGGCAGATGCAGTATAATGTGGATAAATGTGAGGTTATCCACTTTGGTGGCAAAAACAGGAAAGTAGACTATTATCTGAATGGTGGCCGATTGGGAAAAGGAGAGATGTACCATGAGACCTGGGTGTCATGGTACATCAGTCATTGAAAGTAAGCATGCTGGTGCAGCAGGCAGTGAAGAAAGCGAATGGTATGTTAGCATTCATAGCAAAAGGATTTGACTATAGGAGCAGGGAGGTTCTACTGCAGTTGTACATGGCTTTGGTGAGACCACACCTGGAGTATTGTGTACAGGTTTGGTCTCCTAATCTGAGGAAAGACATTCTTGCCATAGAGGGAGTACAGAGAAAGTTCACCAGACTGATTCCTGGGATGGCAGGACTTTCATATGAAGAAAGACTGGATAGACACGGCTTCTACTCGCTAGAATTTAGAAGATTGGGGAGGGTCTTATAGAAACTTACAAATTTCTTAAGGGGTTGAACAGGCTAGAGGCAGGACGATTGTTCCCGATGTTGGGGAAGTCCAGAACAAGGGGGTCACAGTTTAAGGATAAGGGAAGTCTTTTATGACCGAGATGAGAAAAACATTTTTCACACGGAGAGTGGTGAATCTGTGGAATTCTCTGCCACAGAAGGTAGTTGAGGCCAGTTCATTGGCTATATTTAAGAGGGAGTTAGATGTGGCCCTTGTGGCTAAAGGGATCAGCGGGTATGGAGAGAAGGCAGGTAAAATATACTGAGTTGGATGATCAGCCATGATCATATTGAATGGCGGTGCAGGGTCGAAGGGCCGAATGGCCTACTCCTGCACTTATTTTCTATGTTTCTATGTTTACCGTTGGACATTCATTGGAGTGGCGATGCAACACAAAGGTAAGATCCCCGTCAGAGCAATGTGTTTAGTCCTGTTGTAGATGCGTTGGTCTAGATCTGGGGTTCCCAACCTTCTCGTCCCGTTTACCCCTGGCAACGTTTCGAAAGTAAATGTACCCCCACCCTGTTTTTTTCAGTAATTTGAGTTTACACTTCTACCATAATAAAGCAACTGACAAAGGGGAAAATTTAAAATACTGTTTTTAACATTATTATTTTGTTCAAATAACAATAATAATAGCACAAAACAATGTTATTTCACTTATGTATGAACAACTAATAATGAACAGATATAGCGGGGTTCCTCAGGGCTCCATTCTTGGACCCATTTTGTTCAATATTTACATGCTCCCCCTAGCTCAGATCATAGAGTATTTTAACATATCCTACCATACTTATGCCGATGACACACAACTTTATATCACAGTGTCACCACATGACCATAGTCCCCTACACTCACTGAATCAGTGTGTCAAACAAATCAACGAGTGGATGAACCAGAACTTCCTACAGCTCAATGCAAATAAGACAGAAATTATTGCCTTTGGTCCCAAAAATACAAGGCTAGAGATGAGTGCTCAACTTGACTCAATCGCACTGAAAACCACAGACAAAGCCAGAAACCTTGGTGTAGTTATGGACTCGGATTTGATTTTTAACAGCCATATTAAGACCATTACCAAATCTGCCTATTACCACCTAAAAAACATTGCAAGAGTCAAGGGATTTCTGTCCAAAGAAGACACTGAAAAACTTGTTCATGCATATATCTTCAGTATTTTAGATTATTGTAATGGTATCTTTACAGGTCTCAGTAAAAATCAATTAAACAACTGCAGCTTATCCAGAATGCCGCTGCCAGAGTCTTGACCAACACCAAGAAAATGGACCAAATGGTCCTTAAATCTTTGCACTGACTCCCTGTGTGTAAAAGGATAGCTTTTAAAATTCTGTTACTGGCCTTCTTGTTGTATATGAGGCATCTAGACTCCTCAGGTCTTCAGGGACAGGTTTACTCTGTGTTCCCCGGGTCAGAACTAAAAAGGCTGAAGCAGCGTTCAGTTTTTATGCTCCATACCTGTGGAACAAGCTCCCTGAACACATGAGGTGTGTACAGACTGTAAGCTCATTTAAATCAGCCCTAAAAACACTGTTGTTTACTGTAGCTTTTCCATGACCCAACATGCAGGTAATCTTAACCTTCTAATCTTATCCCTTTTATGTGCTTTTAAAATCGTTTTATTGTTTTAGTGACTTTGTTTTACTATTCATGCATTTGTCTTATTGCTTGTTTTGCAATTTTTGATTATTGGCTATTTTGTTGTCCTGTGTTGTATGGTTGTTCTGCTGTCTTTTTACCATGTTATTCTTTTGTTTCTTTTATAAAGCACTATGAATTGCTGCTTGTACGAATGGTGCTATATAAATAAACTTGCCTTGCCTTACCTTGCCTAGCAAACCCAAACACAGTCAGTCAATGAGAATACATAAATCCAGACTCAACAAATTTACCCCCTGGGTTGGCGAAATTTACCCCTGGGGGTAAATAAGCCCCAGGTTGGGAACCCTTGATCTAGATCATGCATTGCATGCCACTAGGAGACATACGCAATATGCAGATTTCTATGGGAATCCAAACATGAGGGGAGTGTTCCACACATCCTCTTGGTTGAATGAATCAACCCCTATTGAGGTTAAAAAAAACCCAGATATGATGTTGCTCCCCATATTCCTTTCGGAATTTTCACAAGTGAATGTGATGCCTACACTGCGATCTCAAGTCAGCTCTCAGGAGTTGGCGGTTGAGGGGAACCCTGCCGCAGGCAAAGGAATGGTTCACTGCAGTTATCAAAGTCAGCCTCTGAACACGATTAGGTTTGCAGCATCGGTCAAACCTGTCTTCTCGGAGGTGAACTGTGAGTTTGTGGATTCGTGACTGGAGCTTTTTGCCGTCACGATTTGCGCTGGCGCTTTTCTGTGCGAATTCTGCAAATAACAACAACCTTAATTCCCGCCAGTCTTGTGCTCACATTTCCACTTGTTCCTATTTCTTTCAGTCCAAAACTCACTTGAGTGATTTCTGATTCAGTGGCAAACATGAAAATAATGGAATGGAACAGTCAACTCTTGCTGAACTTGAACCAATTATACCTCGGCCTCTGCTGTACTACCCCCAAATCTCCCTTACAAACATTGATGCGAAATAAAGCCTCTTCCCCCTCTTGCCTTTTGGTGTTGATCCCATTGAAACATACGTTCTACCGTCGGAGATTGCTGCCATTTATCGGCATCGAGCCGCTCTTATCTGAGCTGATGCCTCTCACCTTCGGCACTCAAAGAACGTAGAGCATTTCAGCCCCTGTGGCTCCCAGTGTCAGTGCATGATGCCATGTTATATTAATCGCCTCTTCTTTTCAAAGAACGGAAGGCATGGCTTTAAGATCAAAGATGGAAAGTTTAAAGAAGATGTGCGGGGATCTTTTTTTTTACACAGACCATGGAGGTATCTAGAATGTGCTGCCAGCACTGGTAGCGAAAAAGCCTTCGGATAGGTACATGGATATGCAGGGAATTAAGGGTTATGAATCAACCATTCCTTTCCCTCCATTCCCTGCATATCCATGTGCTTATCTGAACACCTCGACGGGGAAGTGCGATTAATATGGTCAGAAACATGCAGCCTGGCAGTCGCAGTGCATGATGCGTCCGCTTACAGTGTTGCAGACGCCAAAATTATTGATATATGACTGAAACAAAATTAATAACATGAAACATTGATATATGACATATATGACAGGCCCACAGAGTCTCTTACCTAGAGTAGGTGAATCGAGGACCCGATGACATAGGTTCAAGGCGAGGGGGAAAAGATTTAATAGGAATCCGAGGGGTAACTCTTTCACACAAAGGGTGTTTGGAACAAGCTGCCAGAGGAGTTAGTTGAGGCTGGGACAATCCCATATTTTAAGAAACAGTTGGACAGGTACATGGACATGACAGGTTTGGAGGGATATGGACCAAGCGCAGGCAGATGGGGCATGTGTAGCTGTTACATGTTGGCTGGTGCGGGACAGTTGGGCCGAAGGGCCCGTTTCCACATTGTATCACTCTATAACTATGACTCTAAACAAAGTTTATTTGGCAGAAACATGGACCAGAGTAAAGTACGTGCCTCAGCAAAGAGGATTGTTCAACCTATCACAGCCCACATATAGAGGCATCGAGTACAGAAACAGCCCCTTCGTCCCATTTTGTCAATGACGACCAAAATACCCGATCTAAGCTAGACCCACCTGTCGGCGTTTGGCCCGCATCCCTTTAAACCATTTAATGTACCAGCCCAAATGTCTTTTAAATGTTGTCATAGTACCTGCCTCAATGACCTCCTTTGGCAGCTCGTTCCATATACGTACCACCATCTGTATACAATTTTGACCCTCCGATCTTTCCCCTCACATCTTTACCCTATACTCTTTGGTTCTTGATTCTCCTATTCTACGTACAGTGCATTGACGATATCTATTTCCCTCATTTTTAATAAGATCAGCCCTCAGCTTCCTGCGCAGCAAGGAATAAACTGCCAGCCTGCCCAACCTGCAAAGAGAATTCAACTAGAACGTTAATATCCGCATCAGAGGGGATCTAAGGCGTTGTCCATTACCTGCTTTTGTAATCAGCAGGTCACGGGAGGATTTTTTAGCAATGGTATCGGCTTTAAAATATTTATTTCAGTCCCTAGCTTTGCTAGAACGGTGCACAATGGTGGTGGTCGTGGGTGGGTTAGTGGCAGACGGAGAGGGGAAATGGCCCCCGATAGGCTGTAGGACATGATGACGTTTCGAGATGTTTTCGAACATACATTATTGGAAAAATGCAAGAATGAGAGAGGCTGGATATTTAATTAACCTCTTCAGCTCCTCTCTGAATTTACTCTGGGTCATAGCATAAGTGCACGTGTTGATGCAGCAGCTCAAAAGAAGTAACATGTTCCCGCTTTCTTCCAGGATAAACTTGGGGTCACTAAAATCAAAACCAGTGAAATAAGCACCGTCAGTGATCCGCACATACACAATATTCACTACGTAGGTTGTCCATAACAGGATGAAGTTTCCGGATATAAGAAACAATAATAGTATCGACTTCCTGCGACTTTCCATCTCCGGGTCGTTCTGTTTATCCCCGCTGTTACCACCCCTGAGTCTTTTGCGGGCTCTGCTGGACGCCAGAATGAACCGGACGGTCAGAGCATTGAACAGTACAATCAGGAGGAACGGGATACAAGGAGTTAAAACGCGATCGAACCAGTCGAAACCTGTCCACGCAACTGAAGCATAAAACGCCGACATTATTCTGCAAAACCAGGGTACGTTATTAATCACATATAGAGGTTCATATACAAAGTACCACGGAATGTTTTTTAAGCAACCCAATGCGCAAACTATACATATGACCATACGCGCCGTTCTCCCAGTGCAGTACTTGGTTTTCAGATCCTGGCAACAAATGGCTACGAATCGATCAAAGGTAAAAGCAACGGTTAACCAGACGGAACAGTCTCTGGACGAATAAATGAGAACGGTGCTGATACTGCAGGCGGGAGTGATGGACAGGAAACTCACCGGCATATAAATACCGTTGATCGGATTCAGTATCAGAGCGGTGATTACAACCAAGAGGTCGGTGACAGCCATGGACACCAAGTACCGAGAGATACACTTGGAGAGTCCGCACTTTCCTTGGGGCAAGATCACAATGGACAAAAGGTTCGCTGTTTTGAAAGAAGGAGAGAGTAAATAGTAAGGAAGCACATGATTCGACATTGAAACAGTTGTCAAAAACTTGTCATAGACAGTAATCCGATCACAGTTGGCCCTAACTCTCTAAATTTCTCAAATTTCTAGTTGCATTTCCAAAAGATTTCATCAACATAATCAATCATAATCATACTTTATTAGCCAAGTATGTTTTGCAACATACGAGGATTTTGATTTGCCAAACAGTCATACTAATAAAAAGCAAGAGAACACACAAAATACATTTTAACATAAACATCCACCACAGTGACTCCTCCACGTTCCTCAATGTAATGGAAGGCGAAAAAAGGTTCAATCTCTACCCTTCTTTGTTCCCCCTGCGGTCGGGGGCCTCGAGTCTTCCGTTGACGGGACGATCTTGACTACCGTAGCACAATTGCATGTGATATTGTCTTTAAGTGGAACTTGCAAACTAGCAAATTACATCAATATTCCAAAAGCCAGCAATTAGATAAATAGTCAGTTGAAATACATGCAGGAATATGTTGGCCCGTTACGGTAGAATTCCCTTCATTTCTCCCATTAATTTAACTCATTGCTTGAATCCTGCACACTGGTAATGTCGTATTGAGCGAACCCATAATGAATCCCTTTCCACAATCACGTACACACACCCTTTCCTCATTGATTGTTCTCCATTGCCGGATACAATATCTTGAGTTCCTCGTATGACTTTAGCAGCGAGTGCGAATCTTAAAACAGGCTATTTTTTCCGATCTAACCTGCTGGAAATGCAACTCCAGTGAAACACATTAACTTCTGATTATGCTCCCCGGTGAACTAGAAAACAAACCAGCGAGCACACGGAACATACCAAGGCGATCACATTGTTGAAACCAAGCGTTAGAATTGAACTCCGAACAAAGAAAACACACAGACCGGTGGAATTAAACAGCGCGGGGTCAAAAGTAGCTTCTGCTGCGGGGCCCGCGATGCGACAGTACCGTTGCAGAGAACCAATCGAATGGATAAAAATGAGAAACGTCTCTGAAGTGAAGATCCACACGTACAGAAATTCCACGAAGTTCTGTGGGATAAAAGTTGGCCAGTCTCAGTCATGAACCCTAAACTAGGTCGTACAAACAACATCGAGATTCGCTTAGCATTCAGTTCCTTGTTATCGTGGAGGGTGGACGGTTGTTAATAAATATACAGGAGCAATTGGATGTCGTCAATTCTAGGGGACTATAACCTGCGTCAATTCACAACGATGTAAGAAAGGACAGAGGATCGGAATAGTGTTGGATCCACGTAATGGTTATGCATTTAAATGGACGTGCCCGTGGATCGACGAAAATTGATATTCTATCGTTTAGCCTATGATTTATGATTACAATATTTTTTTCAGTTTTAAGAAAAAACACTCCCTATTGGCAATATCACAACTTGTGCAACTTAACAGCAGAAAGAAGAAACCGGAAAGTAAACGTATTTTCACAAAATTTGATACTTTCATACTCTGACCACGGCTTGTCTAAATTTCATTTGAAAAACACGTCTTCTGCAGCAGAACCTTATATTTGCCCAACATGTTGGTTGGATACAACTTCGACCCTGCGATTAATGACATTAGATTGAATACCATAATCACAAATCAAAGCTACAAGTGCTTTGAACTCGGATCAATAGGTACAGCATCGCAGTGAAAATCCTGGAAAGAAAACACAACGTTTCGAGCACAGTCGCAGTCACTTAATTCAGGAACTGGATATTCTGAATTTTCAGGCGGTAAATGTGAACGAAAATAAACGCTTCATATGGTTCTTACACATAACTTGCATAACCTCAGAACGGAAGGCGCCCCTGAAAGGAAACATTTTTATAAAACATGAGTATCATCCGCCATTTAATCCTGTCATAAATCGAAAATTGATCTTCATAAACTATTCGCAATAATCATATACGTTCGGATCTTCTAACCACTGTTGTTTAACATATGAATAAGTTGCCGTAATAACTCACCCGGAATACCGACGGCAGCGAAAACTGGATAGTAGATAGCGTAGAAAGGACTAGTTTTAGCTCCAGACATTCTTTGGAAGAGTTATTGGCCTTTGCTCAATCAGTGCACCGGTCGGTGTTCTGTGAGACGTTCACGCCGTCATTTATTAGCGCTTGGCGCTAACCTCCAAGGGGACAATTAGATGCCGAGAAGTTTCATGTGTCATATTTATTTGAACAAACATATTGTGTCATTTGATTCTCCATAATGTTTGCGCAATCGCGTCACACGGGCTAAACGCTAAATTGCATTACGTTAATAGACAAATCCAGTGATGACTAAAGAATATGATTTGGAAAGCGGATGCCACAAGGGAAATGAAAATCAAGGACATAGTTTGAACATCGTTTTTTTCAAAATGGAAGCTATATATGGCCATTCTTATTCCGTGACTTCTCAAGTCACCGAGGGGACCAATTCTGGACCCACAGAATGCAACGATTGCAGCAGGGTGGTGGGTTGGTAGCTTGGGGGATGACGCACGCTATCCCTTCAATTGGACTCGAGGCTCGCTATGGCAAACTAAATATCCATTCTCAATTCCGCTGGGTTATAGGCAAGAAAAAATTGCACTTCTTCAACAAGCCTTTGAAATCAGAATATAGCGTTCCCCATGTACATCTGGTAATCTTTTTTCAAAGGGTCAAATGTTCAAATGTGTGTTTATTGTCATGGCTGCAAGAGGACCAGGGCTGGGTACTGAATAGTCAAGGATATACGTCCAAGCGAAAAGACAGAGATGTGGACAGAGGGTGGGGTAGGTCTGTTGGTGAGGAATGAAATTCGGTCCCTTGCGAGGGGTGACATAGAATCAGGAGATATAGAGTCAGTATGGATAGAACTGAGGAAATGTAAGGATAAAAAGACCCTAATGGGAGTTATCCCCAGCCCCCCAAACAGTAGCCTGGATATAGGGTGCAAATTGAATCAAGAGTTAAATTTGGCATGTCGCAAAGGTAACGTTACGGTTGTTATGGGAGATTTCAACATGCGGGTAGACTGGGAAAATCAGGTTGGTATTGGACCCCAAGAAAGGGAGTGCCTCCGTGATGGATTCATTGATCAGCTGTACTAGAGCCTACAAGGGAGACAGCAAATCTGGATTTGGTGTTGCGTCATGAACCGGATTTGCAAAGGGAACTCGAGGTAAAGGAGCCATTAAGAGGTAGTGACCATAATATGATAGGTTTTAATCTACAATTTGAGAGGGACATGGGGAAATCGGAAGTATCAGTATTTCAATTGAACAAATTCGACTATGGAGCCATGAAGGAGGGGCTGGCCAAAGTTGACTGGAAAGATACCCTATCAGGGATGACAGTGGATCAACAATGGCAGGTATTTCTGGGAATAATACAGAAGGTGCAGAATCAGTTCATTCGAAAGAGAAGTACATATTCCAATGGGAGTAAGGGGCGACCGTGGCTGACAAGGGAAGTTAAGGACAGTGTACAAATAAAACAAGTATAACATAGCAAAGATGAGCGGGAAGCCAGAGGATTGGCAACGTTTTTATAAGAGCAACAGAAGATAATTAAGAAGGCAATAAGGGGAGAAAAGATGAGGTACGAAGGTAACCTTGTCAAGAATATAAAGTAGGATAGTAAAGGCATCATTAGATATGTGAAGAGGAAAAAAATAGTTAAGAACAAAGTTGGACCCTTGAAGACTGAAACAGGTTGATTTATTATGGGGAACAAGGAAATGGCAGACGAATTGAACAAGTACTTTGGATCCGTCATTACTAAGGATGACACAAACAATCTCCCTGATGTAAGAGTGACCAGAGGATCTAGGGTAACAGAGGAACTGAACGAAATTCACATTAGGCGGGAAATTGGGTTGGATAGAAGGCTGATAAATCCCAAGGCCCTGATGGTCTGCATCCCAGGTTACTTAAGGAAGTGACTCGAGATATCGTGTACGCATTGGTGATTATTTTGCAATGTTCTGTAGATTCAGGATCAGTTCCTGTGGATTGGTGGGTAGCTAATGTTATCCCACCTTTTTAAGAAAGGCGGGAGAGAGAAATCAGAGAATTATAGTCCTGTTAGCCTGACATCGGTGTTGGGGAAGATGCTGGAGTCAATTATAATACATGAAAGAGCAGCACATTTGGATAGCAGTAGCAGGATCGGTCCGAGTCAGCATGGATTTCCGATGGGAAAACCGTGCTTGAATTTTTTGAGGATATAACTGGGAAAATTGACAAAGGAGAGCCAGTGGGTGTAGTGCACCTGGAGTTTCAGAAATAATTTGATAAGGTCCCACATAGGAGATTAGTGGGCAAAATTGGAGTACTTGGTATTGGTGGTAGGGTACTGACATGGATAGAAAATTGGTTGGCAGACAGGAAACAAAGAGTAGCGATTAACGGGTCCCTTTCAGAATGGCAGGCAGTGACTAGTAGGGTACCGCAAGGCTCGGTGCTGCGACCGCAGCTATTTACAATGTACATTCAAGATTTAGCTAAATGGATTAAAAGTAACATTAGCAAATGTGCAGATGACACAAAGCTGGGTGGCAGTGTGAACTGTGAGGAGGATACTACGAGAATGCAGGTTGACTTGGACAGTTTGGGTGAGTGGGAAGATGCATGGCAGATGCAGTTTAATGTGGATAAATGTGAGGCTATCCACTTTCGTGTTAAAACAAGAAGGCAGAGTATTATTTGAATGGTGTCAAGTTGTGAAAAGGGGAAGTACAACGAGATCGGGGGGGGGGGTCCTTGTTCATCAGTCACTGAAAGTAAGAATGTGGCTACAGCAGGCAGTGAAGAAAGCGAATGGCATGTTGGTCTTCATAACAAGATGAGTTGAGTATAAGAGAAAATAGGTAATTCTACAGTTGTACGGGGCACTAGTGAGACCACACCTGGAGTATTATGTGGAGTTTTGGTCTCCAAATTTGAATACATTTATTGGCCATGTATTCACATACAAGGAATTTTCCTTGATGCTCAAGGAATTTGAGGAAGGACATTCTTGCCATTAAGGGAGTGCAGCGTAGGTTCACGGGGTTAATTCACGGGATGACAGGACTGTCATGTTGATATAATAGAAGCATAGAAGCATAGAAACGTAGAAAATAGGTGCAGGATTAGGCAGTTCGGCCCTTCGAGACTGCACCGCCATTCAATATGATCAATGCTCATCATCCAACTCAGTATCCTGTACCTGCCTTCTCTCCATACCCCCTGATCCCTTTAGCCACAAGGGCCACATCTAACTCCATCTTAAATATAGCCAATGAACTGGCCTGAACTACCTTCTGTGGCAGAGAATTCCACGGACTCACGACTCGCTGTGAAAAATCACTTTCTCATCTCGGTCATAAAAGACTTCCCCCTTATCCTTAAACTGTGACCCTTGTTCTGGACTTCCCCAACATCGGGAACAATCTTCCTGCATCTAGCCAGTCCAATCCCTTAAGAATTTTGTAAGTTTCTATAAGATCCCCCCTCAATCCTCTAAATTATAGCGAGTACAAGCCGAGTCTATCCAGTCTTTCTTCATATGAAAGTCCTTCCATCCCAGGAATCAGTCTGGTGAACCTTCTCTGTACTCCCTCTATGGCAAAAATGTCTTTCCTCAGATTAGGAGACCAAAGCTGCACGCAATACTCCAGGTGTGGCCTCACCAAGACACTGCACATCTGCAGTAGAACCTCCCTGCTCTTATACTTAAATCATTTTGCTGTGAATGCATACCATTTGCCTTCTTCACTGCCTGCTTCATCTGCATGCCTGTCAAACCCGCCGACAAGGGAGGTGCCGTGGTAGTCTGGCGCGTCGATCTCTACAAAGCGGAGGCCGCGCTCCAATTCTCGGACACCTCCTCCTACTTACCCCTGGACCATGGCCCCACTGACGAACACCAGGCCACCATTCGAGTACCATAACCGACTTCATCAGCTCCGGCTCCCTACGCTCCCGAGCCTCCAACCTCATCGTTTCCCAGCCCCGCACGGCCCGATTTTACCTTCTCTCCAAAATCCACAAACCCGACTGCCCTGGAAGACCCATTGTCTGTTCGTGCCCCACCGAAGACATTTCCACATACCTTGATTCCATCCTATCCCCTTTTGTTAAATCCCTCCCCACCTATGTTCAAGACACCTCAGACACTCTCCGTCGGCTCCGCACATTCCATTGTCCAGGCCCCCATCTTCTCATCTTTACCATGGACGTCCAGTCACTCTACACTTCCATCCCCCACCAGGACGGTCTCAAAGCCCTCCGATTCTTCCTCGACCAGAGGAGCAACTCATACCCGTCCACTGACACCCTCCCCTCGCCTTGCGGAGTTGGTCCTTACCCTCAATAACTTCTCTTTTGACTCCTCCCATTTCCTCCACAGACAAGGCGTAGCTATGGGCACACGCATGGGCCCCAGCTACGCTTGCCTCTTTGTCGGGTACGTGGAACAATCCTTGTTCTCGGCGTACCATCGCCCCATCCCCGACCTCTACCTCCGTTACATCGACGACTGCTTTGGTGTCACCTCCTGCACCCACACATAACTGACTGATTTCATCCATTTCACCACCAACTTCCATCCGGTACTCAAATACACTTGGACCATTGCCGGCATTTCCCTACCATTCCTTGACCTCACCATCTCTATCCTGACCGACATCCACTGCAAACCAACTGACTTCCACAGCTACCTGGACTACTTTTCCTCCCACCCTGCTTCCTGTAAGGACTCCATCCCCTATTCCCAATTCCTCCGTCTACGCCGCATCTGCTCCCAGGATGAAGTGTTCCACGCCAGGTCATCACAAATGTCCTCATTCTTCAGAGTACGGGAATTCCCCTCCCCCATTATAGATGAGGCTCGCACCAGGGTCTCCTCCATACCCCGCAACACTGTCCTCTCTCCCCATTCCCCCACTCGAAACAAGGGCAGAGTCCCCCTGGTCCTCACCTTTCACCCCACCAGCCGACAAATACAACACATAGTCCTCCGCCAATTTCGCCACCTCCAACCCCTCCACTCGCCACATCTTTCCATCTCCCCCCCCTGTCTGCCTTCCGCAAAGACCACTCCCTTCGCAATTCCCTTGTCAATTCTTCCCTTCCCTCCTGCTTTACCCCTTCCCAGGGCACTTTCCCTTGCAACCACAAGAAATGCTACACTTGTCCCTTCACCTCCCCCCTCCACTCCTTTCAGGGAGCAGTCTTTCCAGGTCCGACAGAGGTTCACCTGCACCTCCTCCAACCTCATCTATTGCATCCGCTGCTCCAGATGCCAGATTATCTATATCGGTGAGACCAAGCGGATGCTTGGCGATCGTTTCGCCGAACACCTCTGCTCGGTCCGCATTAAACAACCCGACCTCCCGGTGGCTCAGCACTTCAACTCCCCCTCCCATTCCGTATCTGACCTCTCGGTCCTAGGCCTCCTCCACGGCCAGAGTGAGCAACACCGCAAGTTGGAGGAACAGCACCTCATATTCCGCTTGGGGAGTCTGCATCCTCTGGGCTTGAACATTATTGAATTTTCTCAATTCTGTTAACCCGTGCTGTCTCCTCCCCTTCCCACCTCTCCCTCAGCCCTCGGGCCCTGGCATTCCCTCTCTCTCTATCTCTCCCCCACCCTAGTCGCACTGGCTTCTCATTTCCACACTACAAACAGCTTACAATGTCTTGTTCCCTTTATCATCCATACTTTTTTGCATATCTTTCATTCATTGTTCTTTATCTCTCCACATCACCGTCTGTATCTCTCGTTTCCCTGATCCCTGACCAGTCTGAAGAAGGGTCTCGACCCGAAACATCGCCTATCTAATTCGCTCCTTAGATGCTGCTGCACCCGCTGAGTTTCTCCAGCCTTTTGTGTACCCTGCCTACTTTCAATGACTGGTGGACCATGACACCCAGGTCTTGTTGCATCTCCCTTTTCCTAATCGGCCACCATTCAGATAATAGTCTACTTTCCTGCTTTTGCCACCAAAATGGATAATCTCACATTTATCCACATTATACTGCATCTGCCATGCATTTGCCCACTCACCCAACCTATCCAAGTCACCTTGCGGCCTCCTAGCATCCTCCTCACAGCTAACACTGCCCCCCAGCTTCGTGTCATCGGTAAACCTGGAGATGTTGCATTCAATTCCCTCATCCAGATCATTAATATATATTGTAAATAGCTGGGGTCCCAGCACTGAGCCTTGTGGTGCCCCACTAGTCACTGCCTGCCATTCTGAAAAGGACCCGTTTACTCCTACTCTTTGCTTCCTGTCTGCCAGTCAGGTCTCTGTTCACATCAAACCTGAACCCCGAATACCGTGTGCTTTAAGTTTGCATACTAATCTCTTATGTGGGACCTTGTCGAAGGCCTCCTGAAAATCCAGATATAACACATCCACTGGCTCCCCCTTATTCACTCTACTAGTTACATCCTCGAATGGAGCGGCTGGGTTAGTATACTCTGGAATTTAGGAAGATGAATGGGGATCTTATTGAAACATATAAGATTATTAAGGGTTGGACGTGCTAGATGCTGGAAACATGTTCCCGATGTTGGGGGAGTCCAGAACCAGGGGCCACCGTTTAAAAATAATTGGTAAGCCATTTAGAACGGAGATGAGGAAAAACATTTTCACAGAGGGTCGTGAATCTGTGGAATTCTTTGCCTCAGAAGGCAAGGGGGGGGCAATTCTTTGTATGTTTTCAAGAGAGAGTTGGATAGAGGTCTTAAAGATAGTGGAGTCATGGGGATATGGGGAAAGAGCAGGAACGGCTACTGAGTGTGGATGATCAGTCATGATCACAGTGAAATGCCGTGCGGGCTCATAGCGTCGAATGGCCTTCTCCTGCACCTATTGTCTATTGTCTGTTGTCTGTTGTGCAGCAATTAAGGTACAGTGAAACTCGAATTACCGTACAGCCATACTAAAAAAATCACCAAGACACACAACTAGATAAAAGTTGACATAATCTTCCACCAGAGCGGATTCCCAACATTCCTCACTGGGATGGGAGGTAATAAAATCTTATCTTCTTCCTCCTATTATTCTACCGCAGTCGGGGCAGTCGAACCATCCGCAGTCGCGGCGATCGAAGCTCCCGCAACCGACGATCGATGCTCCTGCGGCTTGGAGCTCCCGAAGTCGGTCTCTATCCACGATGTTAAAGTCCGCAGGCTCCCGCGGTTGGAGCTCCAAGGTCGATCCCCGACAGGGACCGCCAGCTCCGCGATGTTAGGTCCGCAGGCTCCCGCGGTTGGAGCTCCAGAAGTGGATCTCCAGCAAAAACCGCCAACCCACGATGTTAGGCCGCAGTGCGGACGGAGATTCGATACGGAGAAAATGTGCCTGTCAGTCGAGGTAGGAGATTTTAAAAAAGTTTGTGGCCACGAATTCCACAGATGCACTACCCTATGACAAAATAAAATTCTCCTCATCTCCTGCGTAAAGGAACGTCCCTCAAATTTGAGGCTATGACCTCTGGAACTAGATTCTCCCACTAGTGGAAACGCCTCTACATATCCACTCTATCCGAGAGAAGTAAGGTGAAAGAATGCTACGGCGATTGATGCTGCTGCAGCATTTTTGTTCCAGTTGATATAAAGATACATTTTCCAGATTGATGAAATCTATGCTTTCTATTCACCGAGGAGAGGCGGTGAGGAGTGGCGATTTTTCTGTGCCCTTTTTGCACTACATACATGCGTGAAGCACAACCACAGCCCCCACCCCCAGCTCTATTTCGTTTCATGCAGAATCATTTCTTCCAGACTCAATTTCGAATTTGTCATATACATGGGTTGCCATCAAGTATGATCTCGTGTGGCATCTCTGCTACGTTCCTGTGTACTATGTGAATATCATATAACCCTGCTGTTCTCACCTATGTGGTGCCAGCATTCTTCGGTTCTCGACACGAATATCGCATGCTGGGGATGATGGGAGGATGCGAATCGGGAGCAAAACTCAAAGTGCTAGAGTAATTCAGTGGATCAAGCAGCATTTATTCGGGTTATGGATAAGCAACATTTCTGGTCGGGATCTTTCTTCAGACTGAATATGGGTCTGGTGATGGAATCTATGTGGCAGAAACTTAGAAGGATGAGCAAATGATTGAGGATGCCAATATGGGAGACGGTGTAAATTAGGTGAACTGTTTCTGCTCTGTCCAGGGGAGCGGTAAATCGGTGAGATTAAGTCAAGGGCTCTTCTGACTATGATAGAGAGGAACCTCAATTTAGGAAGAATGAATACGTGTCATTGATACTTTGCGGAATCATATCAACATGTGCCGACTCTGTAGGAGATTTCGTCATCTCACCTCATATCAGTTTCAACTCTAACCCAAGCAATATACCAAATTAAGAACCATTATACATGATATGACGGCTCCATAGTGACGAAGTGGTTGGGTTGCGGCCTTACAGCGCCAGAGACCTGGGTTCGATCCTGGTGCTGTCTGTGCGGAGTTTGTGCAACATCCCTGTGTCCGAGTGGGTTTTCTCCCCGTAGAATAGTACGATCCTATAACATTAGCGACAATTTCGAATTTCCAATAGCCAATTAATCTACAAACCGGCAAGTTTTTAGGGTGTGGATGGAAACCGGAGCACACGGAGAAAGCCCACGCGGTCATTGGTCGACAACGTACAAACTCCGCATCGACAGCACTGGTGGTCCGGATCGTACCGTGGTCTCGGGTGCTGTAAGGCAGCAACTCTACCGCTGCGCCACTGTACCGCCCCAATATATTTAAATATTTATTCGTATTCCAACATCACACCCGTGGCTCAGGAAATGGCGCTCAGTTACTCGTGCCTGTGTGTCTGTCTGCGAATGCGTGCGTGTGTGTACGTGTATGTGTCTGCGAGTGTGTGTGTGTTTGGGTGTGTGTGTGTGAATGTGTGTGCGTGCGTGTTTGTGTGTGTGCGGATATTGAGGACTGTGCGATTCTTAATGCCGAGGCGCAAGGGGACCGCGCTGGAAAGAGTGCATATAGTGATTCAATGTCCGAAGGAAGAGGGAGCAAAGGGACAAGTTAATTAGAGAGCAAAGAAGGATGAGTGGTCCGAAGGAGGAGGACCGAGGGCGTTAAGGTGCAAGGGAAAGGTGGATGGACGGGAGCATCTGGATACTTGCCTACCCATGCGTGCGAGTGCATTCATGTGACGAATCACCTCCCACCCTGATATTTCTATCTGCCGCCTCCTGCATTGTCAATAGACAATAGACAATAGGTGCAGGAGTAGGCCATTCGAGCCAGCACCGCCATTCAATGTGATCATGGCTGATCATCCCCAATCAGTACCCCGTTCCTGCCTTCTCCCCTCATCCCCTGACTCCGCTATTTTGTAGAGCCCTATCTAGCTCTCTCTTGAAAGCATCCAGAGAATCTGCCTCCACCCCTCTCTGAGGCAGATAATTCGATAGACTCACCATTCTCTGTGATAAAAAAGTGTTTCCTCGTCTCCGTTCTAAATGGCTTACTCCTTATTCTTAAACTGTGGCCCCTGGATGTGTACTCCCACAACACCGGGAACATGTTTCCTGTCTCTAGCGTGTCCAGACCCTTAATAATCTTATATGTTTCAATGAGATCTCCTCTCATCCTTCTAAATTCTAGAGTGTACAAGCCCAGCTGCTCCATTCTCTCGGCATATGACAGTCCCGCCATCCCGGGATATAACGTTGTAAACCTACGCTGCACTCCGTCAATGCCTTTACTAAGCCGTAAGCTTGAGAAGCAACGCCCTAATTTGGGTCTGTGCATGCTGCAGCCTCCTAGACCTGATTTCGAATTCTCCCGCTCCCTCTCTCTTTCCGCCTGACTCAGAATTCGGTTTTACTGCCTCTCGCCAATTTGGATCAGGTTCTCTTATTCGATTCATCTAATTATGTCTGATGGTCTCCACACACAGCCTCATTATGAAGAACAGGTTACACAGGTCAGGAAAAATAATGAGCCCCACTGCCCACTTTAGCCCATTGGGACTCACCCCATACAAGCTATTACCTATGTTCCACCCACCCACCGCCTACATTCCCCACTATTGAAAACCAACATGCGATTCTCTCTCAGCTCCGACAAAGGGTATCCGACTGGAACCGGTTTCTCATTCCTAACCCGCTGAGCGTTACCAGGATTTCTGTTTTCATTTCGTCGAGCTTCGGGCGGGATTTGATTCGGGAAAATACATTCATTTAAAATTTTAGGTAAATACAGTATGGTAACAATTACTCTCAACTCAGAATGAGTCCACTAAAACGCCTCGCAAAACAAAACCTAGGTTTAGATATAGATTGCCATTATTTGTTTATTTTGCCTAGTACAATAAGCGGATATATCAGCGCATCCTTAAGTTCCTTTCTGAAGCTACTTTGAGTTACCGCGTAAATAAACGTATTAGTACAGGAATTCAATAACTGAAGCATGTTGGCACTTTCTTGGAGTATAAATTTGGGATCACTGTATCCGGCAGTTGGAAAGTTATTCGTAACCCGTTCGTAACAAAATTGTACAACAAATGTCATCCACAAGAGGATGAAGCTACCCGATATAGCAAAAAGTAAAACAATAGACTTCTTTCGGTTCTCCATCTCTGGATCATATTGTTTTTCTCCGTTGCTCTGCCCTCGAAGCTTCCTGCGCGCTTTACTCGCCGTTAGAATGAATCTGACAGTCAGAACATTGAGCAGAACTATCAGAACAAACGGGGCGCACGGGGTCAAAATACGATCGAACCAGTCAAATGCTCTCCACAATGGTGAAGTGTAGCGGATTTCCTTCAGTCTACAATACCAGGGAACATCATTGATTACAAGAATGGGCTCGTGTATAAAGTACCAGGGCACGCTCTTTAAACTTCCCAGTGCACACACCGTTGTTATAACCACAACCGCCGTCCTCTCGGTGCAATATTTAGTTTTCAATTTCTGGCAACAAATGGCCACAAATCGATCAAAAGTGAAGGAGACTGTCAACCAGACGGAGCTGTGCATGGATGCATAAATTAAAGCAATGGAGAGACTACACACAGGTGTAATGGACAGGAAGCTACCTGGGAAATAAATCGCAGGAATCCGGTTTAATAAAACAGCGGTGATAATGACAAACAGATCGGTCGCCGCCATCGACACCAGGTACTTAGTTATACATCTGGAGAGTCCGCACTTCCCTCTGGAAAGGATCGCGATGGCCATTAAGTTAACTATAAGAAGAAACAGAAAGAGAGATAAAGTATGATCAAGTAGATTTTGTTAGTCTGCTATGTGGAGCAATAAAAATTGTGCTAAGATCTAAGTGTCAATGGAATAGATTCGGGTGAATGAGAACCCGGGTTTACGTTGAATATGGAGATCAACATTGAATAACACTGGATGTTTCAAATTAACACAAGTAATCGAGTCGCTGTGTTGAATAACCAGTACTTGGAGGAGGGGTTAACAAAAAGTACCGTGGGAATTGGCAAATTCGAGAGCCACCATTTGCTCGGCTGGACGCAAGGTAGATGAACTGGCATTGGAATAATCATTGGCCGTCCAGATACGTGCTCAGTCTATGAATTCCTGAGGCCTCCAATGTGGTTTCGATAAATGCACCAGGGCGGCTAACGACAGTTGGAATCGTTAAATTGAATTAATGGCGATATTATGGAATAACGGCCTCTGCTGCGGATTTATATTGGACAATATTATGGAGGTGAAAATAGGTAGTAATAGTCTGGTGAAACCTCGTCTTCGTGACATTTGAACTTCACATTTTTCAAGGATTTGGCGGGAAATTAACGCAATATAGTGGCACCGTTGATAGATTAGCGACCTCCCAACGTCGAAAACCCGGGCGCGTTCAAAACTAAGCCTGTTATCGGTGTGGAGTTTGCATCTTCCCCCCGTCGGTACATTCCGTCGGTACTCCAATTTCCTCCCAAACTGGATAGAATAATATGTTGGCGGGTTAACCGAGCACTGTAAATTGTCCCTGGGTGTTCATAAGGACGAGGAGATAATATTAAATGGGATTCATAAAAATGGCTGGACAGTGGACTCGGTGACCGAGGGACCTCTTTGCATTTGGCATCTCTACAGAAAATCGGTGGCTAAATAATCCAATTTGCAATGGCATTACTTAGAAAACAAGAGCATGGTTTATTTAGGTTAATACAATTTATTTTTATATGAAATAATTTGATTTCATATATGTGCAGAAAGGAACTGCAGATGCTAGTATATACCTAAGGTAGACCCAATGTGTTGCATTGACTCAGCAGGTCAGGCAGCAGCTCCGGAGAAAAAGGATGAGTAACATTTCAGTTCGGGCCCTCTTGTCTTGCCTCATATTTCCTTGACATTTTGCACTTTACGGACGGTTTGAAAACATTCGCAAATTTTCTGCATGACAATGTTTGAAGTCGGGTTAATATTCACACCAGATATGCAAGGCTTGGAGTACAAACTAGTGTGAAGCTCACGTGGAACTCGTTGCTGGAAAATTGACAGGTTACATTTAGCTTTACTCATCTGATTATCCGACTCACATTAAGCGACAAAAATATTATTAAATACAGTGCTTAAACGCTTTATACGAGGAGCGAAAATGTCATTTACATAATTTTAGAACTATGAATAACATTAGAGGCATTTCAATACAGATTAAGGCATAAATTACTATCGTGTCACAATGTATTAATAATCGCCCACCTGCTCTAACAGGGACCAAGACTGGACCGAGTGAACAGTGAACCAGTTATACTCCAACCGACTGACCCGTGTAAAAGGAGGTACATTTTAAAGCTTTTCCCGACGTTTATCAACCAGTCGCCTTCTCCCATTCCGCGCCATTGTCAGGACTCCGCGTGAAACTAAACCAAGGCAATTTATACTGAGGTACTGAAGTACAAATAACTATTCTTGTCATCTACCAACTAGAGCGCCCAACAACAAATTCCCGAGGAAACACACTTCAGTGAATAACAACGTCTCGGGGTTCACCTGGAATTGCACATGCTGCGAGAGCCGTGTAGTAAACGGCGTACACCGGACCTCGAGGCGGAGCGTGCATTTTTGAGAGAACGAAGTCTGCCCTTTATCGCACATTCAGTCTACTCCCCGTTCGCATCTCCCGTCATTATATCTCGTCCAAATTTCTAAATCCCACCAACTATCAATTCCTGTGAGATGCAATTAGATTATAGCTTTATTTATCCATTGGATTCAGATAATCCTCTGAGTAGGTTACATCACAGCTTATTATAGTCATGAGACAAACATTATATTGCAATCAATTTGAATTTCATCTTTGATGGCGCGAAATCGCACGTAAAGGACATTTGCAACATACGTGGTCCACAGCACGAGCTAACGTCCTGAGATGGTGAAGAGTAAAACGATCGACTTCCTTCTACACTCCATCTCTGGATCCCCCTGCCTGTCTCCAGTGTTTTGGATCCCGAGACTCATGTGGGCACTGTTCGCCAACGAATGTGTCTGACTGTCAGCGCGTTCAGTGGGAACACCAGGAGAAATGGAGCACGTGGGTTCAATATGTGGTCAATTCAATCAAAAGCTTTCCATAACAGTTCAGAATAAAAGCTTAATTCAATGTTACAGTGTCACGAAACCAGGTCAATTAGATACAAAGGCTCATGAACAAAATGCCACGGCATGTTTTTAATACAACGCAGATTGTTCCCAAAGCCACATGTGAGCCATTCTGCAATATTTCGGTTTACCGCTTCAGAAAACAAATGAGTACAAATCGATCGGCGGTGAAAGCGAACGTTATCCTCAATGGGCTGTATCTGGCCACACTGAGCCGTGTCAGCCTTACTGACAGTCTTTTCAAAGGTTTAAGTTAAAGAACATTCAACACTTCGGTGGTTCTGGATCAGTAGCTTATATGTACTATGTTATGTTACTTTATTAATACTCCAGCTGATTATCCGTTTAGTGTTTGTAAAAATGGCACAGTAACATTCATGTAAATCCACCATTTAAAATATGCTACATGGTAATATGCGGGTGTTATTGAAACGAGCTGATCAATGGTAGTTGCAGTTTAATCGAGACAAATTCGCGATTTTGCATTTTGAATACCAACGGAGCTAGAACATAAAACACGGATGCCACGGCCTTATTGTCGAACTGTTGAACCTTGAAGGTAGAAGCGGAAGTGAATGAAGTTGTTAAGAAATGGTCCGTTCTTACCCCGTAAGAAGAGGTATTGGTCTTCATTAGTCGGGCCCTGCAAACAAAAATAGTAAAGTTATGCTCCAATTGTTATACAACATAGTTCAGACTTCCGCTGTAGTCCAGGCTGCGTGGAAAGCGTGGAAGACAGTTCAGAGGTGATTAACCAAGGTGTGGCCTGGACTGGAGCTTTTCAATTATGAGGAGACACCGCATGATCTAGGTATGTTAACCCGAGAGAGAAGGAGCTGAGGAGGGGACACAGTTGAAGGACACAACATTATGTTCGGGTTGTCCTCGGCAATGATAAGTGTAGCTAGGCGAGATAGATTTGGGGTAAAGGTAACAGATTCACGTGGAATCTGAGCGTGGCCTTTTCACCCAGAGATTGCTACTATTCGAGTTCAGTGCCTGAAAGAGTGGTGATAACAGAGTCGTTAACACTTCTTCAGAAGTGTCCAGGCAAGCACATGCACCGCGGTATGTGTGTGGACCAAGCACTGGATAATGAAAGCGACAAAGACGGGTTCCCTATTAGTCAGCGTGGATTTGATAGAAGTATGTACAGTTATGAGAGCCATAGATCAGGGTAGTGAATGGGAGCCTTTTATCCAGTGGGGAAATTTCAACTATCAGAGGAACAAAGTGTAAAGGACAATCCCAAAGCAAGTTCTTTTCACAGAAAGTGGTGGGTGCCTGGAAAAAACTGCCAGAGAGAAGCGATAGAAGCAGATACGATAGCAACATTTAAGAGGAAGACAGGCGGGCGCATTAATTGGCAGGAAAAGAGGAACGTTGATCATGTGTACGGAATTAGAAATAGTTAGATTGGCTTCATGGTCACTGCAGGCACGGTAGGCGAAAAGGCCTGTTCCTTTGCTATGCTGCTCTATGTTACAGTCATAGAGTGATACAGTGTGAAAACAGGCCCTTCGGCTCAACTTGCCCACATGTCCCAGCTACACGAGTCACACCAGCCCGCGTTTGGCCCATGCTCTACAAAGGGATTTAACAGTTCCATACTACGAATCACTGAGATCTGGAAGACACTTCCAACAAGTCGTTAAGTAGACAATCTGCTTTTTACTCGATGTTGCGAAGGGATGTAAAGATGGGGAGCTTTTTCTAATTGTACTGGTTTGGCGAGGCCTCTTCCAAACACTGCGGATAGTTTTGTTCTCCTGGCCTAAAAATGAATGCAGCAACATTGGAGGCAGTTAAAGTAAATACAGTAAGAGAAATACAGAAAAGGGGGATTGAAGAACTTCCTAGAGGGGCACTAAAGTCTCTGAGGCACAGGAGCTATGGGCTGCAACCGAGATTAACACCAATAACAACCTATTGGTGCGCTAAAATGAACTGGGCCGAATGGCTTGTACTCATGTTGTACGATTCTGTCATTCTACGATTCTCGAAATGTATGATAAAATGGAACCGTGGGATAGGAGCAGGTCCGTTTCGCCAGTAGCAATGGAGCAGAGAGCAGCGCTTCAGTACAGTGTCCTGGAGTGACTGCTCCTACTAGTATATTAAAGGAAGGTAGACACTAATTGAGCACCAATATTTGCTAGTGACTGTGCTTGAGGTCCAAGTACTGTAACGGAGAGGATGTGCTGAGGCTTTGGCTCGAACGGTTTCGCGGTTTCACTTTAGCCTTAATGCATTGAAAATGGATAAAGATGGGACGGGACTGAATGTTTAATGTCCCGGGGTAAAGGTGTTACAGACGACATTATGATGGGGGGGTAATAGATAGAGTGTCTTTACTGATTAACTGTGACCAAGACGGTGCCACTGGTGCGAGACGAAATTGCTGTGGTTTCGTTATATGTAACCAATGAAGCTACACAGTTGGAAATGAGAGAGCAGAAAGGAGCTATTACACGGTTGGGATTTTGTAAGAGGCATCCACGTGGTCAAAAGGAATTAGAGGAAAAAATATGACGGGAGATTGCAGGCAACTGCTAGAATAATAGAGTCGCCATAGTGGGAGGTTTTAATTTACCGAATATAGATTGGGACTACCATAGTGCCAGGGACGTAGATGCGGTGCCATTTGCCAATTGTGTTCATATTTCCTCAGTCAATATGTAAAGGGACCGACAATGGAAAAATGTGGGACTGGTCCATAAATTAAATTGATACATACGGGGCAAGGCCGAAATTGATGGTATGAGACAGGAACTTGCATAAATGGATTGGAGTAGGTTGTTTTTGTAGGCAAAGAAACATCCGTAAAGTGGAAGATTTCAAAGACAGATAAGGATAGTTTGTCTGCATATTTCCGTTGGCAGAGGTGAGGTTTGGGTAGCGGATCAATGTATCTTTGAAGGAGTGTACACCGATCGCTCCCTATTTTCCTCCCAGGCTGGACTTCGATCTTCTAGCTCATTCTTTCTTTCAGTATATATCGGAATTCTCAATTTCATCTGCCATCAACTTTACTCAGTTTTTCTTATTCACAGTACTTCAATCCTAGACCCCTCTGCTCTATAACACCCCACGGAGCAATACTGTTCAATGCAAGTAACCTTCATTTGTTTGATATTCTAGAATGCAGCAGCTCACACTTACCCGTTTCCAAAGATGTATGATGTTTCCCGGACCTGATCACTTCTATCGAAGAACACTATGGCAAACCAGAGGCGAAATTGCAGGAGTCCTCACTGAGATGTATGAATAACTGTTAAACAGGGGTGAGGTGCCAGAACACGTGAGGGCAGCTAACGATGTTCCTCTATTGAGGGAGGGCTACAAAGAAAAACTTGGAACCTTGGACCTGTAAACCTAATACTTGTGGTGGGAAGGGTACTGTTGAGGATTCTGCCTATAAAATTTGTACGCATTTGGAAATGCGTTAGGAATTAAACGTATTTTATATGAATGCGCGAAGTATAAGAAGTGAAGTAGATGCGCTTGAGGCTCAGTTAGAGGTTGGTCGATATGACATTGTGGGGATTACTGAGACATGGCTGCAGGAGGATCGGGCCTGGGAATTTAATATTCATGGTTATACATCTTATAGAAAGGACAGGCAGGTGGGCAGAGGAGTAGGGGGGTAGCTCTGCTGGTGGGGGATGGAATTTAGTCCATTGCGAGGGAAGACATAGGGACTGACGAGGTACATTTGAGGAATTGTAAAGGCAAGAAGACACTAATTGGTGTTATCTGCAGACCCCCAAATAGTAGCCCGGATGGAGGGTATAAGTTGCAGCAGGAGTTAAAACTGGCATGTAACAAAGGTAATGCCACTATGGTGATGGGGGATTTCAATATGCAGGTGGACTGGGAAAATCAGGTTGGTTCAGGACCACAAGAAAGAGAGTTTGTAGAATGCCTCCGAGATGGATTCTTAGAGCAGCTTGTAATGGAGCCGACCAGAGAAAAGGCAATTCTGTATTGAGTGTTGCCCAATGAACCAGATATGATAAAGAGAACTCGAGGTAAAGGAACCGCTTGGAGGTAGTGATCATAATATGATTAGTTTTAATCTGCAATTTGAGATGGAGATGGTTAAATCAGAAGTGCCAGTGATGCAGTTGAACAAAGGGAACTACGAAGGCATGAGAGGGGAGCTGGCCAAGGTAGACTGGAAAGGGATCCAAGCAGGAATGACGGTGGAACAGCAATGGCAGGAATTTCTGGGCATAATCCGGAAGACGCAGGATCATTTCATTCCAAAAAGGAAGAAAGATTTTAAGGGGAGTAGGGGCAACCGTGGTTGACAAGACAAGTTAGGGATAGAATAAAACTAAAAGAAAAGATGTATAACACAGCAAAGAGTAGCCAGAAGCCAGAGGATTGGGAAACTTCCATAGGAAAACAGAAGGAAACAAAACGGGCAATACGGGTTGAAAAGATGAAGTACGAAGGGAAGCTGGCCAGGAATATAAAGGACAGTGAAAGCTTATTTAGATATATTATGGGGAAAAGAGTAGCAAAGTCAAATGTGGGTCATTTGAATGCAGACACGGGTGAAATTATTATGGGCAACAAAGAAATGGCAAAAGAATTGAATAGGTACTTCGCATTTATCTTCATTAAGGAAGACATAAACAATCGCCCATGTGTACTGGAGGACAGATGATCTAAGGGGGTAGAGGATCTGAAATAAATTTTCATTAGCCGAGAAATAGTGTTGGGTAGGCTAATGGGACTGAAGGTTGATAAATCCCCTGGGCCTGATGGTCTGCACCCCAGGGTCCTTGGGGAGGTGGCTCTAGAAATAGTGGACGAAATGGTGATCATTTTCCAATGTTCAATAGATTCAGGATCAGTTCCTGTGGATTGGAGGATAGTTAAATGTTACCCCACTTTATAAGAAAGGGGCGAGAGAGAAAACGTGAAATTACAGACCAGTTAGCCTGACTTCAGTGGTGGGAAAGATGCTGGAGTCAATTATTAAAGAGGTAATAATTAGAGCATATGGTATTGGGGGAAAGGTGTTGACATGGATAAAAATTGGTTGGCAGACCGGAAGCAAAGGGTAGGAGTGAACGGGTCCTTTTCAGAATGGCAGGCAGTGGCAAGTGGAGTGCTGCTAGGCTCGGTGTTGGGACCGCAACTGTTCACCATATATATTAATGATTTGGAAAAGGGAATTAGGAGCAACACTAGCAAGTTTGCGGATGACACAAAGCTGGGTGGCAGTGTGAACTGTGAAGAGGAAGTTAGGAGGTTGCAGGGTGACCTGGACAGGTTGAGTGAGTGGGCAGATGCGTGGCAGATGCAGTATAATATAGATACATGTGAGGTTATCCACTTTGACGGCAAAAACAAGGGGACGATTATGATCTCAATGGGGTTAGGCTAGGTAAGGGGGAGGTGCAGCGAGACCTGGGTGTCCTTGTACACCGGTCACTGAAAGTTGGCTTACAGGTACAGCAGGCAGTGAAGAAAGCTAATGGAATGTTGGCCTTCATAACAAGAGGATTTCAGTATGGGAGTAAAGAGGTTCTTTTGCAGTTGTATATGGCTCTGGTGAGACCACATCAAGGGTATTGTGTACAGTTTTGGTCTCCTAATTTGAGGAAGGATATCCTTGTGATTGAGGCAGTGCAGCGCAGGTTCATGAGATTGATCCCTGGAATGGTGGGACTGTCATATGAGGAGAGATTGAAAATACTAGGCTTGTATTCATTGGCGTTTAGAAGGATGAGCGGGAATCATAGAAACATATACAATTATAAAAGGACTGGACAAGCTAGATGCAGGAAACATGTTTCTAATGTTGGGCGAGTCCAGAACCAGGGGCCACAGTCTTAGAATAAAGCGGGGGTCATTTAAGACTGAGATGAGAAAAAAAATTTCAACAAGAGAGTTGTGAATTTATGGAATTCCATGCCACAGAGGGCAGTGGAGGCCAAGTCACTGGATGGATTTAAGAGAGAGTTAGATAGAACTCAATGGGCTAGTGGAGTCAAGGGATATGGGGAGAAGGCAGGCACCTTTTATTGATAGGGGACGGTCAGCCATGATCACAATGAATGGCGTTGTTGGCGAGAAGGACCGAATGGCCTCATTCTGCGCCTACTTTCTATGTTTCTATGTTTCTATGTAACTTAGAATGAGTCCACGAAAACGTCTCGCAAAACAAAACCTAGGTTTAGATTTAGACGGCCATTATTTGTTTATTTTGTCTAGTACAATAAGCGGATATATCAGCGCATCCTTAAGCTCCTTTCTGAAGCTACTTTGAGTTACCGCGTAAATAAACGTATTAGTACAGGAATTCAATAACTGAAGCATGTTGGCACTTTCTTGGAGTATAAATTTGGGATCACTGTATCCGGCAGTTGGAAAGTTATTCGTAACCCGTTCGTAACAAAATTGTACAACATATGTCATCCACAAGAGGATGAAGCTACCCGATATAGCAAAAAGTAAAACAATAGACTTCTTTCGGTTCTCCATCTCGGGATCACTTTGTTTTTCTCCGCTGCTCTGCCCTCGAAGCCTCCTGCGCGCTTTACTCGCCGCTAGAATGAATCTGACCGTCAGAACGTTGAGCAGAAGTATCAGAACAAACGGGGCGCATGGGGTCAAAATGCGATCGAACCAGTCAAATGCTCTCCACAATGGTGAAGTGTAGCGGATTTCCTTCAGTCTGCAATACCAGGGAACGTCTTTGATTACAAGAATGGGCTCATGTATAAAGTACCAGGGCACGCTCTTTAAACTTCCCAGTGCACACACCGTTGTTATAACCACAACCGCCGTCCTCTCGGTGCAATATTTAGTTTTCAACTTCTGGCAACAAATGGCCACAAATCGATCAAAAGTGAAGGCGACTGTCAACCAGACGGAGCTGTCCCTGGATGCATAAATTAAAGCAATGGTAAGACTACACACAGGTGTAATGGACAGGAAGCTACCTGGGAAATAAATCGCAGGAATCCGGTTTAATAAAACAGCGGTGATAATGACAAACAGATCGGTCGCCGCCATCGACACCAGGTACTTAGTTATACATCTCGAGAGTCCGCACTTTCCTCTGGAAAGGATCGCGATGGCCATTAAGTTAACTATAAGAAGAAACAGAAAGAGATATAAAGTATGATCAAGGAGATTTTGCTAGTCTGGTATGTGGAGCGGTAAAAATTGTGCTAAGATCTATGTGTCAAAGGAATAGATTCGGGTGAATGAGAACCCGGGTTTACGTTGAATATGGAGATCAACATTCAATAACACCGGAAGTTTCAAATTAACACAAGGTAATTGAGTCGCTGTGTTGAATAACCAATACTTGGAGGAGGGATTAATAAAAAAGAACCGTGGGAATTGGCAAATTCGTGAGCCACCATTTGCTCGGCTGGACGCAAGGTAGATGAACTAGCATTGGAATAATCATTTGGAGTCCAGATACGTGCTCAGTCAATGAATTCCTGATGCCTCCAATGTGGTTTCGATAAATGTACCAGGGCGGCTAACGACAGTTGGAATCGTTAGATGTGGGAATATTATGGAAAGACGGACTCTGCTGCGGATTTTAATTGGAAATATTATGGAGGTGAAAATAGGTAGTGATAGTCTGGTGAAACCTCATCTTCGTGTCAAATGTGAGAGTTCAAGGATTTGGCGGGAAATTAAAGCAATATAGTGGCACCGTTAATAGATTAGCGACCTCCCAACGTCGAAAACCCGGGCGCGTTCAAAACTAAGCCTGTTATCTGTGTGGAGTTTGCACCTTCTCCCCGTCGGTACTTTCCGTCGGTACTCCAGTTTCCTCCCAAACTGGATAGAATAATAGGTTGGCGAGTTAACCGCGCACTGTAAATTGTCCCTGGGTGTTTATAAGGACGAGGAGATAATATTAAATGGGATTCATAAAAATGGCTGGACGGTGGACTCGGTGACCGAGGGACCTGTTTGCATTTGGCATCTCTGCAGAAAATCGGTGGCTAAATAATCCAATTTGGAATGGCATTACTAAGAAAACAAGAGCATGGTTTATTTAGGTTAATACAATTTATTTTTATATGAAACAATTTGATTTCATATAGGTGCAGAATGGAACTGCAGATGCTAGTATATACCTCAGGTAGACCACAATGTGGTGCATTAACTGAGCAGGTCAGGCAGTAACTCTGGAGGAAAAGGATGAGTAACGTTTCAGTTCGGGGCTGTCTTCAGACACATGGCTTGGTAAGGAAATAGGGAGAACTGGGATGATAAGAAGACTGTGTTCTTCATGCTTGTGTTGCCTCATATTTCCTTGGCATTTTGCACTTTGCGGACGGTTTGAAAATATTCGCAAATTGTCTGTATTAGAATGTTTGAAATCGGGTTAATATTCATACCAGATATGCAAGGCTTGGAATACAAACTAGTGTGAAGCTCACGTGGAATTCGTTGCTGGAAATTTGATAGGTTACATTTACTCATCCGATTATCCAACACGTTAAGCGACAAAAATATTAATAAAAACAGTGCTTAAACGCTTTATACGAGGAGCCAAATTTCATTAACATCCGTTTTAGAACTACGAATAACATTAGAGGCATTTCAATACAGATTAAGGCATAAATTACTTTCGTGTCACAATGTATTAATAATCTTCCCCTCGAATCGCCCACCTGCTCTAACAGGGACAAAGACTGGACACCAGTGAACAGTGAACCAGTTACTCCAACCGACTGACCCGTGAAAGAGGAGGTACATTTTAAAGCTTTTCACGATGTTTATCAACCAGTCGCCTTCTTCCATTCCGCGCCATTGTCAGGACTCCGCGTGAAACTAAACCAAGGCAATTTACACTGAGGTACTGAAGTACAAATAACTATTCTTGTCATCCACCAACAAGAGCGCCCAACAACAAATTCTCGAGGAAACACACTTCAGTGAATAACAACGTCTCGGGGTTCACCTGGAATTGCACATGCTGCAAGGGCCGTGTAGTAAACGGCGTACACCGGACCTCGAGGCGGAGCGTGCATTTTTGAGAGAGCGAAGTCTGCCCTTTATCGCACATTCAGTCTACTCCACATTCGCATCACCCGTCATTATATCTCGTCCAAATTTCTAAATCCCACCAACCATCAATTCCTGTGAGATGCAATTAGATTATAGCTTTATTTATCCATTGGATTCAGAGAATCCTCTGAGTAGGTTACATCACAGCTTATTATAGTCATGAGACAAACATTATATTGCAATCAATTTGAATTTCATCTTTGATGTCGCGAAATCGCACGTAAGGGACATTTGCAACATATGAGGTCCACAGCACGAGCTAACGTCCTGAGATGGTGAAGAGTAAAACGACCGAATTCCTTCTGCACTCCATCTCTGGATCGCCCTGTCTGTCTACGGTGTTTTGGACCCCGAGACTCGTGCGGGCATTGTTCGCCAACGAATTTGTCTGACTGTCAGCGCGTTCAGCGGTAACACCAGGAGAAAAGGAGCACGTGGGTTCAATATGTGGTCAATTCAATCAAAAGCTTTCCATAACAGTTCAGAATAAAAGCTTAATTGAATGTCACAGTGTCAAGAAACCAAGTCAATTATATACAGTGGCTTGCAAAAGTTTTCATACCCCTTGAACTTTTCCACATTTTGTCAGTGTCACGTTACAACCACAAAGGTAAATGTATTTTATTGGGATTTTATGTGATAGACCAACACAAAGTGGTGTGAATAATTGTGAATTAGAAGGAAAATGATACACGGTTTCCAAATTTTATTACAAATAAAAAACTGAAAAATGTGGCGTGCAAAAGTATTCAGCCCCCCTGAGTCAATACTTTGTAGAACCACCTTTCGCTGCAATTACAGCTGCAGGTCTTTTGAGGTATGTTTCTACCAGCTTTGCACATCTATAGACTGAAATGTTTGCCCATTCTTCTTTGCAAAATAGCTCAGGCTCAGTCAGATTGGATGGAGAGCGTCTGTGAACAGCAATTTTCAAGTCTTGCCAGAGATTATCAATTGGATTTAGTTCTGGACTTTGACTGGGCCATTCTAACACATGAATATGCTTTGATCTAAACCATTCCATTGTAGCTCTGGCTGTATGTTTAGGGTCGTGTCCTGCTGGAAGGTGAACCTCCGCCCCAGTCTCAAGTCTTTTGCAGAGTCTAACAGGTTTTCTTCCAAGATTGTCCTGTATTTGGCTCCATCCATCTTCCCGTCAACTCTGACCAGCTTCCCTGTCCCTGCTGAAGAAAAGCATCCCCACAGCATGATGCTGCCACCACCATGTTTCACAGTGGGGATGGTGTGTTCAGGGTGATGTGCAGTGTTCGTTTTCTGCCACACATAGCCAAAAACTTCAATTTTGGTCTCATCAGGCCAGAGCACCTCCTCCACATGTTTGCTGTGTCCCCCACATGGCTTGTGGCAAACTGCAAACGGGAGTTCTTATGGCTTTGTTTCAACAATGGCTTTCTTCGTGCCACTGTTCCATAAAGGCCCGATTTGTGGAGTGCACGACTAATAGTTGTCCCGTGGACAGATTCCACCATCTGAGCTGTGGATCGCTGCAGCTCCTCCAGAGTTACCTCTTGGCTGCTTCTTTGATCAATGCTCTCCTTGCCCGGCCTGTCAGTTTAGGTGGACGGCCATGTCTTGGTAGGTTTGTAGTTATGCCATACTCTTTCCATTTTCGGATGATGGATTAAACAGTGCTCCGTGAGATGTTCAAAGCTTGGGATATTTTTTTATAACTTAACCCTGCTTTAAACTTCTCCGCAACTTTATCCCTGACCTGTCTGGTGTGTTCCTTGGGCTTCGCGATGCTGTTTGTTCACTAATGTTCTCTACAAACCTCTGAGGCCTTCACAGAGCAGCCGTATTTATACTGAGATTAGATTACACACAAGTGGACTCTATTTACTAATTATGTGACTTCTGAAGGCAATTGGTTGCGCTGGATTATATTTAGGGGTACCAGAATAAAGGGGGCTGAATACTTTTGCACGCCACACTTTTCATGTTTTTATTTGTAAAACAATTTAAAAACCATGTATCATTTTCCTTCCACTTCACAATTATGCGCCACTTTGTGTTGGTCTATCACATAAAATCCCAATAAAATACATTTACGTTTGTGGTTGTAACGTGACAAAATGTGGAAAATTTCAAGGGGTATGAAAACCTTTGCAAGCCACTGTACAAAGGCCCATAAACAAAATGCCACGGCATGTTTTTAATACAACGCAGATTGTTCCCAAAGCCACATGTGAGGCTTTCTGCAATATTTTTGATTTACCGCTTCAGAAAACAAATGAGTACAAATCGATCGACGGGAAAGCGAACGTTGTCCACAATGAGCTGTACCTGGCCACACTGAGCTGTGTCAGCCTTACTGACAATCTTTTCAAAGGTTTAAGTTAAAAAACCTTCAACACTTCGGTGGTTCTTAATCAGTAGCTTATGTGTACTATGTTATGTTACTTTATTAATACTCCAGCAGATTATCCGTTTAGTGTTTGTAAAAATGGCACAGTAACATTCATGTAAATCCACTGAGTTTAAAATAAGCTACATGGCAATATCGGGGTGTTATTGAAACGAGATGATCAATGGCAGATGCAGTTTAATCGAGACAAATTTGTGGTTTTGCATTTTGAATACCAACGGAGCTAGAACATAAAACACGGATGTCACGGCCTTATTGTCGAAGTGTTGAAGCTTCAAGGGAGAAGCGGAAGTGAATGAGGTTGTTAAAAAATGGTCCATTCTTACCCTGTAAGAAGTATTGGCCTTCTTTAGTCGGGGCCCTGCATACAAGAATAGTAAAGTTATGCTCCAATTGTTATACAACATAGTTCAGACTTCCGCTGTAGTTCTGCATGCGGCACAGGCTGCGTGGAAAGCGTGGAAGACAGTTCGGTGGTGATTAACTAAGGTGCGGCCTGGGCTGGTGCGTTTCAATTATGAGAACACACCGCATAATCTAGGTATGTTAAAGCGAGAGAGAAGGAGCTGAGGAGGGGACACGGTTGAAGGACACAACATTATGTTTGGGTTGTCCTCGGCAATGGTAAATGCAGTTAGGCGAAATAGATTTGGGTTAAAGGTAACATATTAACATGGAATCTGAGGGAGGCCTTTTCACCCAGAGACTGGTGCTATTCGAGTGCAGTGCCTGAGAAAGTGGTGATAACAGAGTCGTTCAGAAGTGTCCAGCCGATCACATGCACCACGGTTTGTGTGTGGGCCAAGCACTGGATAATGAAAGCGACATGGACGGGTTCCCTATTAGTCAGCGTGGATATGGTTGGAACATCTAAGGATGTACGATGAATTGATAGAAGTATGTACAGTTATGAGAGCCATAGATCAGGGTAGGGATCGGGAGCCTTTTACCCAGTGAGGAAATTTCAACTATCAGTGGAGGAAAGTGTAAACGACAATTCCAAAGCAAGTTATTTTCACAGAAAGGGATATTGAAGAACTGTTTTGAGGAGCACGAAAGTCTCTCAGGTACTGGGGCTATGGGCTGATCGACGAGATTAACACCAATAACAACCTCTTGGTGCAAAGAATATGCGTAAGAGTAGGAGTAAACAGGTCCTTTTCAGAATGGCAGGCAGTGACTAGTGGGGTACCGCAAGGCTCAGTGCTGGGACACCAGCTATTTACAATATATATTAATGATTTGGACGAGGGAAGTGAATGCAAGTCTAAGTTTGCGGATGACAGGAAGCTGGGGGGCAGTGTTACCTGTGAGGAGGATGCTAGGAGGCTGCAAGGTGACTTGGATAGGCTGGGTGAGTGGGCAAATGCATGGCAGATGCAGTATAATGTGGATAAATGTGAGGTTATCCACGTTGGTGGCAAAAACAGGAAAGTAGACTATTATCTGAATGGTGGCCGATTAGCAAAAGGGGAGATGTAACGAGACCTGAGTGTCATGGTTCAATTCGATTCAATTCAACATTAATGTCATTGCACAGATACAAGTATGGGTACAACAAAATGCAGTTTAGTGTCAGTACGTAGTGATAGCAATATATAGATAAATACAGATAAATAAATACAGATGTGGAAATCTATCGGCTGGACTCCGAGTTCAGCAGCGTGATGGTGTTATTATAGAAGCTATTCCTCATCCTACTGGTGCGGGACCTGAGGCTCCTGTACCGCCTCCCCGTTGGTAGGAGGGCAAACAGTTCATGGTTAGGATGGGAAGGGCCCTTGATGGCACGTCTCAGACACCGTTTTCGGTGGAGGGCATCCATGGCAGGGAGCGGGGCACCGATGATGTACTGGGCGGGTTTCACCACCCGTTGTAGTGCCTTCCTGTCTGCTACGGTGCAACTGCTGTACCCTACGGTGCAACTGCTGTACCATACCGTAAAGCAGGTGGTCAGGATGCTTTCGATGGTACAGCGGTAAAAGGTGGTTAGGATCTGGGGGGACAGGTGGGCTTTTTTGAGCCTCCTCAGGAAGTAAAGGCGCTGCTGCGCCTTTTTGATCAGCTTGGAGGTGTTGAGGGACCAGGACAGATCCTCCGAGATGTGTAACCCGAGGAATTTGTAGTTGGAGACCCGCTCCACCTCAGTCCCGTTTATATGGATGGGGGTGTGTCTGCCCCCTCTGTTCTTTCTGAAGTCGACAATGATTTCCTTCGTCTTCTGGGAGTTGAAGGACGAGGTTATTATTGGCACACCAGGTTGTCAGGTGCTGGACCTCCTCCCTGTAGCCTGACTCGTCATTGTCGCTGATCAGTCCTACCACCGTGGTGTCGTCGGCAAATTTTATGATGGCGTTGGAGCCATACTTAGGGATGCAGTCATGGGTGAAGAGGGAGTAGAGGAGAGGGCTGAGCACACAGCCCTGTGCATGCCAATGTTCAGTGTTATAGTGGAGGAGGTGAGGTTGTTGACCCCAAAAGACTGTGGTCTGTTAGTGAGGAAATCCAGTGTCCAATTGCAGAGGGGAAGTGCAGATGCCAAGACCGCTGAGTTTGGTGATCAAGCTAGCGGGTATGACAGTGTTAAAGGCGGAGCTGAAGTCAATGAACAGCAACCTGATGTAGGTGTTATTGCTGTCCAGGTGGGTCAGGGCAGAGTGTAGGGCCGCCGATATGGCGTCCTCTGTAGACCTATTGGTCCGGTAGGCAAACTGATGGGGGTCCAGTGTGGGGGGGGGGGGGGGGAGGCTGGCTTTGAGGTGAGCCAAGATCAGCCGCTCGAAGCACTTGGCTATGACAGGGGGTGAGTGCCACTGGCCGGAAATCATTGAGACTCCCTGTCGTTGATTGTTTGGGCACTGGCACAATGGTAGATGTCTTGAGGCAAGTGGGGACGACACCCTGAGCCAGTGACAGATTGAAAAATGTCAGTGAGGACCAGGGATAGTTGTCCAGCACATGCCCTGAGCACCCGCCCGGGGATGCCATCGGGGCCGGCAGCTTTGTGTCATTCACCTTGCTCAGTGCATCGTGTACAGCAGAGGTGGAGAGACTGAGGGGTTGTTCATGCGGGGGTGGGGCAACTTTGATGGTTGGACTTTTTGTTGTCCCGGTCAAAGCTGGCGTAGAAATGGTTTAGCTCGTCAGGAAGGGAGGCATTGTCTGGGGGGGGGGGGGGGTTGACTTTATGGTAATCGGCAATGGATTTGATTCCTTGCCACATGCGCCTGGGGTCAGAATTGCTTCGGAAATACTCCTCGATCCGCCGTTTGTGATTGAGTTTAGCATTCCTAATTCCCTTTTTCAGATTGGCCCTGGATGAGCTGTATCCCTCAGCGTCGCCAGATTTAAAAGCAGCGTTGCGAGACATCTTCAGCGGGAGTCTTGACCTCCATGCTCATCCACGGCTTCTGGTTAGGGTAGGTCTTTATCGCTTTGTGGGTAGTGACGTTGTCCGTGCAGAATTGTATATAGTCCAGAACGGTTGAGGTATATGAGTTGATGTTCACTTGGGAGTTGAAGGTGGCCTGAGTGGCAAACAGACTCCAGTCTGTTTGCTGAAACTGTTCCAAGCCCCCCTCAGGTCAGACCTTCACTGTCCTCACGGTAGGTTTCACACGTCTGATCAGAGGTGTGTATCTGGGAGGCAGGAACAGAGAGAGGTGGTCAGACTGTCCCAGGTGGGGGAGGGGGAGGGCTTTGTATGCTTCAGTAATATTGGTGTATACTAGGTCCAGAGTCTTGTTTCCTCTGGTTGGGCAGGAGACATGTTGGTGGAATCTGGGGAGTACAGTTTTAAAGGTTGGAGTGATTAAAATCATCCGCAACAATAAAGGCCCCCTCTGGGTGTGCAGTTAGTTGTTTGCTTTATAGCAGATTGCAGCACTTCCATTGCTAGCCTGGCATTAGCGTCCGGGGGTACGTAGACTGCAGTGAAAACAATCGATGTAAATTCCCTGGGCAGAGAGAAGGGCCTGCACTTTATCATCAGGTATTCCAGGTCAGCAGAGCAGTGGCTACCATCCTGACAGCATCTGTACACCATGAGTTGTCCATATAAATGCACAGCCCGCCGCCCTTGGTCTTACCGGAGTCCTCCGCTGTTCTATCGGCCCTGAAGACAGTGCACCCCTCCATCTCGATTGCGTTGTCCGGGATGATGTCGGTGAGCCATGTTTCGGTGAAGACCATGGCGTTGCAGTCGGCGATCCGGTTGTGTGTGGTGATCCGCAGCCGCAGTTCCTCGATGTTACTCACCAGGGACCGGACATTGGCGAGGAAAATGCTGGGCAGAGCTGGCTGGTGCGGCTTTGATTTCAGCCTAGCTCGATCGCCTCCACGCTTCCCACGTCTTTGTTTGCGGTCCCTGCGCCGCCTCCGGGCACTTCCTGTCGGGGGAGCTGGCCCACTAGACCACGGTGTCCTGACGATCTCAGGCGGTACACCAGTCATTGAAAGTAGGCATGCAGGTGCAGCAGGCAGTGAAGACAGCGAATGGTATGTTATCATTCATAGCAAAATGATTTGAGTATAGGAGCAGGGAGGTTCTACTGCAGTTGTACAGGGTCTTGGTGAGACCACACCTAGGGTATTGCGTACGGTTTTGGACTCCAATTCTGAGGAAAGACATTCTTGCCATAGAGGAAGTACAGAGAAGGTTCACCAGACTGATTCCTGGGATGTCAGGACTTTCATATGAAGATTGAGGGGGATCTTATAGAAACTTACAAATGTTTTAAGGGTTGGACAGGCTAGATGCAGGAAGATTGTTCCCGATATTGGGGAACTCCAGAACAAGGGATCACAGTTGAAGGATAAGAATGAAATCTTTTAGGACCGAGATGAGAAAAACATTTTTCACACAGAGGGTGGTGAATCTCTGGAATTATCTGCCAGAGAAGGTAGTTGAGGCCACTTCATTGACTATATTTAAGAATGAGTTAGATGTGGCCCTTGTGGCTAAAGGGACGAGGGGGTATGGAGAGAAGGCAGGTACAGGATACTGAGCTGGATGATCAGCCATGATCATATTGAATGGCGGTGCAGGCTCGAACGGCCGAATGGCCTACTCCTGCACCTATTTTCTATGTTTCTATTTTTCTATCTGCGCAGAAATGAAATGTTCCGAATGGCCTGTACTCATGTTGTACGATGCTGTAATTCTCTGATTCTAGAAATGTTTGATAAAAAGGAGCCGTGAGATAAGAGCAGATCCGCTTCGCCTGTACCAAATGAGCAGAGAGCAGCGTTGGAGTACAGTGTCCTGGAGTGACTGCTCCTACTAGTTTATTAAAAGAAAGTAGACGCTAATTCAGCACCAATATTTGCTAGTGACTGTGCTTGAGGTCCAAGTACTGTAACGGAGAGGATGTGCTGAGGCTTTGGCTCGAGGGGCTTTCGCGGTTTCTCTTTAGTCTTAATGCATTGAAAATTGTAAGGATGGGACGGTACTGAATGTTTAATGTTCTGGGGTATAGGTGTTAAAGACGAGTTTATGATGGCTTTACTGATTAACTGTGACCAAGTCGGTGTCACTGGTGCGAGACGAATTTGCTGTGGTTTCGTTGTATGTAACCAATGAAGCTACACAGTTGGAAATGAGAGAGCAGAAAGGAGCTGATCACATGGTTGGGATTTTGTACGAGGCATCCAAATAGTCCAAGGGAGTTAGAGGGAAAAATATGGCGGGACATTGCCGACAACTGCTAGAATAATAGGGTCGCCATAATGTGGGGTTTTAATTTGCCGAATAAGATTGGGACTACCATAGTGCAGGGGCGTAGATGCGGTGCCATTTGCCAACTGTGCTCATATTTCCTCAGTCAATATGTAAAAGGCCCTACAATGGAGAGGGTAAAGCTTAACCTACTATTTCCAATTGGACAGGATAAATGACGGTGGTTTCAGTGGGCGCACACTTTAGGACCAGTTACCGTAGTTCTATCAGTTTTTAAATAGTCACGAAAAAGTTTCGACTGGTCCATAAATTAAATTGATACATAGGGGGCAAGGCCGACTTTGATGGTAAGAGACAGGAACTTGCATAAATAGATTGTAGGTTGTTTTTGTAGGCAAATAAACATCCGTAAAGTGGAAGATTTAAAAGTGAGATGGATAGTTAGTTAGTATATTCCCGTTGGCAGAGGTGATGTTTGGGTAGCGGATCAATGTATCTTTGGAGGAGTGTACACCGATCGCTCCCTATTTGCCTCCCAGGCTGGACTTCGATCTTCTAGCTCATTCTTTCTTTCAGTTTATATCGGAATTCGCAATTTCAACTGCCATCAACTTTACTCGGTTTTTTCTTTATCACGTACTTCAACCCGAGACCCCTCCGCTCTATAACACCACATGGAGCAACACTGTTCAATGCAAGTAACCTTCATTGGTTTGATTTGCCAGAATGGAGCAGCTCTCATTTACCAGTTTCCTAAGACGTATGAAGTCTCTCGGACCTGATCTCATCTATCCAAGGACACATTAGGAAACCGAGGCAATATTGCAGGAGTTTGAGATGTATGAGTAATTGTTAAACAGGGGTAAGGTGCCAAAACACGCGAGGGCAGCTAAGAATGTACCTCTGTTGAGGGAGAGCTACAAAGAAAAACTTGGAACATTAGACCAGTAAACCTAATACATGTGGTGGGAAGGTTACTGTTGAGGATCCTGACGATAAAATATGTACGCATTTGGAAAGCCAGGGGTTGGAGTGTTGTGTTCAAATGTGGTAACTCTGCTGTAGGAAAGATGCCATTAAGCTGGAAGGGGTGCAGAGATGATTGATCAGAATCTTACCAGGCCTCCAGGGCCTGAGCGATATGGAGAGAGTGGACAGGCTGGGATGTTATCCCTTGGAGAACAGGAGATTGAGGTGTGATCTTATGATGATGCATACATAACGAGGGTCATCGATTGAATGAACGTGCAGATAAGTTTGCTAGGGTAGGTGAATCAAAAACTAGATTGCAAACGTTTAAGGTGAGAATGAAAGGATTTAATAGGAATTTGAGTGATAAGCTTTTCACTCGGAGGGTGGGAGTAGATGGGACGTGCTGCAAGAAGTAGTTGACGCAAGCAAAATTAAAAAATATATATATTTCAGTAGATACACGCATATGGGAGGTTAAGAGCGATACGGGCCAGACGCTGGCAAATGAGCCGAGGTTAGATGCGTCTTCTTATTCGGCATGAACGAGTTGGGCCTAAAGGCCTGGTCCAGTGATCGATGTATGACTCAATTATTCCATTCGTCTAGTCAGGTCTGCTGGCTACGTCCCACAGCCTCACTCCCAAGAACACATTACAACGTTGAAGAAACATAATGTGCTACTAATTACGTCCCCTCCTCTCCAGCACCCCTTAACACATCTGAACAGACTCCATTCGAGGTATTCCCTCAGTTTCACCCACTCCCACACCCACTAAAAACTGACACGCTATCCCCTCTCAGATCTGGCAAAGAACCTCGAACGAAACGCTAACCGCGTTTTTCTTTACTTGGGTGCTTCCGGAGGTGCAGAATGTGTCCAGTATATTATGTTTGTATTTCCGATTGCCAATTATACTCCCAGTCTCACTCCCAAGAATACATTACAAAGGTGAAGAAACGTATTGTGCCAGTAATCACCTCCCACCTCCCCACCTCCCCACCGCATCTGAAAACACACGTCATCAGAGGTATTTCCTCAGTTTCGCCCACTCGCTCTAAAAACTGACACGCTATCCCCTCTCTGATCTGGCAAGGTATCTCGACCAAACCGTTAACCGAGTTTTTTTTTTTGCTTGGGTGCAGAATGTGTCCCCAGTATTTTATGTTTGTATTTCCGATTGCCAATAATATTTGCCACAGCCGTAAAGTAACAACAAACATTTTAAATTCGGCGACTTAAAATACAATAACAATATTCCTGAACCCCGAAATGTGCGCGGAGACATTTAGTAAACCAGAATATATTTTAGATCAAGGATACAATTATTTGATCATTTTACCCAGTACAATTAATGGATATTTCATCGCATCCTTTAGCTCATTTCTGAAGCTACGTTGCGTTATTGTATAAATAAACGTATTAGTACAGGAATTTAATAACTGAAGCATATTAGAACTTTCTTGCAGTATATATCTGGGGTCATTGAAACTGCTGAATTGATAATCAGTCGAAAACGTTTTGAAACCAAATTGCACAACGTTCGTTATCCACAAGAGGATGAAATTGCCCGTGATGGCAAAAAGTAAAATGATGGACTTCCTCCGGTTCTCCATCTCTGGATCAATTTGTTTTTCACCATTGCTTTGTGCCCGAATCCTCCTGCGCGCTTTACTCGCCGCGAGAATGGACCTGACAGTCAGAATATTGAGCAGTAGTATCAGTAGAAACGAGGTGCACGGGGTTAATATGCGATCCAACCAGTCAAATGTTTTCCAAAAGGGTGAGGTAAAACGGGCTTCCTTAACTCGGCAATACCAGGGAACTTTGTTAATGATAAACATGGGTTCATGCATGAAGTACCAGGGTATGCTTTTCAAACTTACCAGTGCACACACCGTTCCTATAACCACAACCGCCATCTTCTCGGTGCAATATTTTATTTTCAGCCTCTGGTAACAGATGGCCACAAATCTATCGAACGTGAAGGCGACTGTCAACCAGACGGAGCTGTCCCTGGATGCATAACTTAAAGCAATCGAGAGACTACATGCGGGTGTAATGTACAGGAAGCTACCAGGGAAATAAATCGCAGGAATCCGGTTAAATAAAACAGCGGTAATAATGACTAAGAGATCCGTCACCGCCATCGACAGCAGGTACTTTGTTATACATCCGGAGAGACCGCACCTTCCTCTGGAAAGGATCACAATGGCCATTAGATTAACTGTAAGGAGAAATAGAGTGACAGGCAGAGGATTATCAAATGTAATTCGCACCTCGGGTATTTCGACCGACATAAATCACACGAAGTGCCAAAGGTGTAGAGTGGGGCAAAGTAGTTATTTATTCACCCGAATCTATACCTGTGGCACTGGGGTCCGCAAGAAAAAATGCTGTATATTTCAAATGGATTGAGATAGTCGGTTTGCTGTGTTGGATAACACCGTAGTTGCAGGAGGGGTAAGGTACAGTATGATTCCAAGATTTGGGACCGGCGAGCAGACAACGTCAGTACCTGCTTAAAGGAACAAATTGGGCGGGAACACCAGGCGTGGTTGGAAGCTCATTTTGTTTCCTTGTCTGAGCAATGTGATCTTAGGCTGTGAGATATGACCGGCAGAAGAGGTCGTGCGGATAGAATGAGAACAACTGTGGCAAATTGTGAGCAAGCAGGAATGGCACCTTCGGTTTTCGGAGTCACAAACATTTAACTAAGATCCGCGTACCAACGAGTCGATTGGGGTGATTTGCAATGCAGATCCACAAATAATAATATTGTAGTTCCCGAATGGATTGAAATATTAATTTATTGGGTTGAACAACCCACACAGGCAAGGAGGTAACGTGGGTTGGCGATTTGTGAACGTAGATGAGTGAACGTCAGGGACCAGTTCATGGAACAATACAGATCGGAAAATGCACCCCGAATGGGCTTATCTGAGAGCAGGCGAGAGGAGCTAGCCGAATGATAATTATTGGATGAGACTGTGTTACGGTGTCCGTTTGTGTAGAATCGGTAGACGTGGAAGGGCGCCTAAGAAACTTTGGAACAGTCAATTCCGGCGGTTTCAACTACTGATGCGAATGTGTGACGAATATAAAATGGGATTAATAAAAATGGGTTATCAATGGTATGAACTTGGTAGACCGCGGTACCTTCATCCATTCTTCATCTACTTTGCATTGGAAATGCTAAATTATATGGCTTGCAACAAGTAGAATACATCTTGCTCTATTATTCATGGCAAGGCTACACAACAAACTAAACGTTTCCAATCGATTCTGGATCATGAATTACATAAAATTATGTGATCCATAATAAACAGTTTTAAAGTATTTTTGGCATATTAGAATGGAAAATTAGAGAAGCGTATCCACTCTCCATAGAAAAGGCTAAAGTGGATTATTGAAGTCATACTTCCTGATATAACGTGCATAAACCTTTCAAGGCAACCTTTTACAACTAACTAAAGGTGATCAGTTGATCCAGGACCAAGAAACACATAAAATAAACTGGTTTACAGCGTTATTTCAACGTAAATGTTTCTTAATGACAGATGAGTGAAATAACTGCTCTAGACTGTGAACGCTTAAAATCTGGATTACACTGTTTCCTGCAAGTAAAATACTTTTTTAAATATATCTCGCACTTATTCATCTTGGTAAAGTTTTAAAACCAAATAAATACTTCCCTTCGATTCAGGATCACACATTACTTATAATAAATGAGTTTTTAAAAGTTATCTGGACTTACAATAGACAATGGACAATAGACAAGGGGAAGGACAACGGGATCCAGTGGTCCTTGTACATCAGTCCATGAAAGTAAACATGCAGGTACAGCTGGCAGTGAAGAAAGCTAAAGGCATGTCGGCCTTCATAACATGAGGAGTTGAGTATAGGAGCAAATAGGTCCTTCTGCACATGTACAGGGCCCTAGTGAGACTCCATTGGGAATATTGTGTGCAGTTTTGGTGTCCAAATTTGAGGGAGGACATTCTTGCTATTGAGCGAGTGCAGCATAGGTTCACGAGGTTAATTGCCGGGATGGCGGGACTCTCGTAAGTTGATAAAATGGAGCGACTGGGCTTGTATGCACTGGAATTTAGAAGGATGAGAGGGGATCTTATTGAAACATATAAGATTATTAATGGATTGGACACGCTTCAGGCATGAAACATGTTCCCAATGTTGGGGAAGTCCAGAACCAGGGACCACAGTTTAAGTATAAGGGGTAGGCCATTTAGAACTATGATGAGGGAAAACATTTTTACCCAGAGAGTTGTGAATCTGTGGAATTCTGTGCCTCGGAAGGCAGTTGAGGCCAATTCTCTGGATGCTTTCAAGAGTTAGATTGAGCTCTTAAAGATACGGAATCAAGTGATATGAGGAGGAGGCAGGTACGGATTACTGATTGTGGAAGATCAGCCATGATCACAGTGAACGGCGGTGCTGGCTCGAGGGTCCGAATGGCATACTCCTGCACCTATTGTCCATTGTCTATTGTACACGCCAAATTAGACTGCCTGCGGCAAGTTGGTATAACCAGCACTAACTTAGCTGTTCGTAGCTGATTGGTGAAAACTGAAGTATATGTAAGAACGTTACTATGCCGCCACCAACTTTCAATCGGTGCCATTGTAGAGACTCCGCTTGAAAGTAAAGCACAGCAATCAATACTGGAATGCAAATAACAATTCCTGCCATCCATCAACCCGAGCGCCAAACAACGGATTCTCGCAGAAACATATTGCAATAAATGACGTTTAACCTGGAATGGCGCATACTGCAAGAGCAGTGTAGTAGACGGCGTAGATCGGACCTCGTGGTGGAACGTGCATTTTTTTGCGAGCGATGCCTGCCTCTGGTCGCGCTTACAACCCACTCGACGTTTACTGCATCCCTCATTATATGTTGTCTTCATGGACCATTCCTCCCCCGTCAATTCCTGAGAGGTGTAATTAGATAATAACTTTATTTATCAGCCTAATTCGTATGAGTACGTTGCATCATACCTTTTTAGATACATGAAACAAACAGCTTCTGATCATATTGAAATGCATCCATTTCATTTCCTTATTCTTGGATTGATATTTGTATTCATGTCTCGTCTTCTCTTTGCCGCGATAGCAGGCAAACAAAGGCTTTTCACAGTATCTCGGTACAGGTGACAATTATAAACCAAGCTAAACTAAAACTATCTAAAAACTAAACTAGACCTAACCAAACTAAAATTAACTAAACTAATCTAAGCTAAACTTAACTCAGTGAAACTAACTAAACTAAACTAAATTTTCACAGCTAAGCCAAGTGCGATTAAATTGGATTAGCCCAGAAAGCCACTTGGTCGCCATGGACTGTGTGGTCTCAAATACTGAATTCCATGCTCTATAGCACCTTGCATCGGTCTCCATGCCTCCATATGTAGGTGAGCTACTCTCCATTTGAGACACAGGCGTTTATTCTCCACTCCATGTTCATTTAATATCTGGACCAACGGGTTGATTTTTACGTGATGTCGTATCTTTATTTTTTTTTTAATTTGTTTTAATTTATTTTAGTAGAAGCAATTGTACAAGGATAAGACGATCGACATAACAGTTATTCAATTATTGTACAGCTTCATCTTTAACCTTATAACCTTATTATTTTTAAAGAAAAAAATGGGGGGGGGGGAAGAGAGAAGAAAAAAGAGAATGAAGAAAACAAAGTAAAATACAAGAGAGCAGGAAAAATACCGCTAAGCTACCAAAGAAGTGCAGGAGAAGAGAAAATAAATAAGAAAAGAAAAGATGGAGATATACCTATCCCCCACCCATCCCTGGCATCGGGTTTAAATTTGTGTTTAACCGTTCTGTTGTTGCTTTTATTGGCATAATTTCACTTTTATTCCAGTTTTTTTCTATACCCTGAGAAGGAACCAAATTGTTCTATAAGGTTTAATATATTTGGGATACTGACTTGAGAGTTGGTGATTTATAAAAGTACATGGTCTGCACATAACGAAATCTTGTTATTAGTATGTTAATATTATAGCCGTGAATGCCCGAATGTACTCTTATGCGTTCTGCTAAGGGTTCCATGGCTAAGGCAAATAACATTGGTGAAAGGGCACATCCTTGTCTATTACTCCAGGATAATTGAAATGTATGTGACAGAATTTGATTAGTCAATATTCTGGCAGTCAGATTGTTATATAACAGCTTTATCCATGAAATAAAATTTTCTCATAGTTGGAATTTTTCCAACACTGTAAAGAGATAGGCTCATTCTACTTCGTCAAATGCTATTTCTGCGTCTAAAGAAATAATTGTTAAGTCTTCGTTTATCGTTCTGTGTGAATACATTATATTAAATAGGCGTCTCAAATTAAGAAACGAATGTCGCTTAGGTATAAACCCGGTTTGGTCTGGATGTATTAATTTACTAATGTACGAACTTAGTCTTCTTGTCAACGTCTTAGCTAATATTTTCTGATCTGCATTTAGAAGAGCTATTGCTCTGTATGATCCAGGCTCTTCAAGTGTTTTTATCTTTTTTATGTATCAATGTAATGGTTGATTCGGCAAGGGTTTGTGGTAAGGTCAGGTCTTTAAAAGCATGTATATAAAGGGCTCGTAGGCGTGGGGAAATTTAATCATTATTTTTTTATAGAATTAATTACTGAACCCATCTGGACTTGGCATTTTCCCACTATTCAGTGATTTGATAATCCCTTCAATATCTTTTATTGTAATTTCAGCTCCTAATTCTTCTCGTTCCTCCTCATTAAGTGATGGAAGGATGCAATTGTCAAGAAAGTTTTTGATCTTTGCAGAGGCGACTGATGTTTTGGATGCATATAAATGTTGATAGAATTTTAGGAATATTTCGTTAATATCTTTGGGAAATGTAAGTAGGTCACCTTTTTCTGATCAGATTTTTTTGAATAGTGTGATCTTTTTCCATTTTTCTCAGCTGGCATGCCAGAAGTTTGTGTGGTTTATCACCAAATTCGAAAATGTTTTGCTTAGTGTATTGAAATATCTTAACAACTTTTGGCGAGTGGATCTGATTTAATTTGAATTTTAATGCTGCTATCTTATTATGTTTAACAGTAGATGGATCCATCGCATTTTTCAATCAATCTGTTTTTCTAATTCCAATTGTTCCGACTTTTTTTGTTGTTGTTTTGATCAGCTTGATATGAAATGTTGGAGCCTCTGATAAAGGCCTTGAAAAATTCCCACAATAAAGTAGCCGAAATACCAGGTGTGTCATTTGTCTCAAAAAGTGATTCCATCTGTTCCTTCAGGTAATCACAGCAACCTGGCTCAGTTAGTATTTGTGGATTAAATCCCCAAAACGTTTTTCTGTTATGCATTCCTTCTAGTTTTAAGGAGAAGGTTAATGGACAATGGTCATAAATTATGTAATTGTGATATTTAGGATTGAATGTAAAAGAGATCAGTTCTGAGTCCACCAGAAAATGATCAATTGATTTATACATTTTATGAACACCTGAAAAACAAGCCTATTCTCTTCAGGATGGGTTGGCAATCCTCCATACATCGGTTATATTTCTGTTTTTTATGCAAGTATTTAAAAGTTCACTGGATTTTGATTTAGAAGTGTTTCTCCTTTGCTGTGAAAATTTATCCAAATATGGATCTAATACACAATTAAGGTCTCCTCCAATTATCAGATTATGCTGACAGGAGTCTGGCATTATATTGATTATTTTATTTAAAAATTGTGGGTTATTAAAATTAGGAGAATAGATATTCACCATAGTAAATGGGGTTGAGTATAGTTCCCCAGATACTATAATGTCCCTACCTTCCTTATCGGCTATAGTGGATTTGTGTTTAAATGGTGTACCTTTGCGAATTAGAATTGCAATACCTCTTGCTTTAGAAGGAAAAGTAGAGTGATATAATTGACCAATCCAGCTAGCCCTCAGCCTGCTATGAGCTCCATCTTTGAGAATGGTCTTCTGTAAGAATATATTATCAGTATTAATAGATTTTAAATGGGCTAAAACCTTACCCCTTTTAATTGGCTCATTAACGCCCCTGACGTTTCAACTACTGATGTCGTATCTTTCGAAACATGCATTTATACTTAATGGAAAATGGCGACCAAGATACAGAATAGGTGTCGTCTATGTAGATGTGAAGACAAGTTTTCCGACCGTTTTGCCCAAATTAAGTATACAGATAGAAAAAAAATTGGGAAGGGGGTGAAAGAAGATAGTCATTGTCATTATTACTGCCACCATGCAAGTAATCACACCACAAGCCATGTATCCTGGAGCTGAAGCTCCAGGATACATCAATCTGTGAACATTCGGGGCTCCCTTTCCTTCACCACCTCTGGAGCCGAGGTCGTCCGGCAGGTTGTGTGAGACGGCATTAAGACGGGAGAAACTGTCAAAGTGACAAAATGATAAATTTGTCACCGATAAACAAGCGTGAATGAAACCCATCAATACGTCATTCATAAGACTCAAGATACTGCAGATGCTGGAACCTTGAGGTGGAAAAACTAAATTGCTGGAGGAATTTGACGCTTCGTTAAATGTATCAGTCTGAAGACGGTCCGAACTCGAAACGTCCTCATTTTCCCTCACACATGCTACCTGGCCCTCTAATTCTGGCCGCACATTGTTTGTTCCTCAACAATTCATCATGTTGTTGTTTGCTCTGTAAATATTTACACTTTGTTTGTTCGAGATGGAAAACCTCTGGCCTGGTCAAATCTATGCAAGGACACTCCGCAAAGATCTGGAAGAAAATTGCTGGAGTCCTGGCTGAGATATATTAATAATCGTTAACCAGGGGGAGGTCGGAAAATGGCGAATGTTGTGCCTCTATTTAGGAGGCGCTGCAAATAAAAACCCTGGAAGTATAGACCGGTGAGTCTAACACATGTGGTAGGAACGTTTATGGATAGTATTCCGAGAAAAATATATACATGCATTTGTAATGGAGTTGATTGGGGGTAGTCAGCGTGATTTCGTCCTTGGGAGAACACGTGTGACGAACGTGCTTGCGTTTTTTGAAGACAGCTGAGGAGGGCAGTGCCATAGACGAGCCTATATGATATTTTGCAAGATGTGGAACATAATCTTCGGCATCTGTTTGGTTTAGTTTATTTTGGTTTATTGTCACGTGTAGCGTGTAGCGTGAAGCAATGAAAAGCCTTAGTTGCGTGCTAACCAGTCAGCGGAAAATCAATGCATGATTACAATCGAGGCATCCACATTGTCCGAAAATACGATAAAGGAAATCATGTGAATAACGTTTAGTGCAGGATAAAGCCAGTCCGATCCCTAATAGTCCAAGGGTCTCCAACGAAGTCGATAGCAGTTCAGTACTGCTTGCTAGTTGATGGTTGGATGGTTCAGTTGCCTGTTAACAGCTGGGAAGAAACTGTCCCTGAATCTGGAGGTGTGCATTTCGGCGTTGAGACTGCACTAAACGTGTAGTTCGCATGGCACCCAGTGGAGCTAGCTAACTGGAAACAGAATTGGCTTGATCATAGGACCCCGAGAGTGTGGTGCTGGAAGGTTGTTTTTCGGACCGAAGAGCTGTTGCTAGTGATGTGCTTGGGCTCAAAGGTAGCGGATCAATGTATCTTTGGAGGACTGTAGGGTAACGTTTTCTGATAGAGAGTGGTGAGTATATGGAATTACCTTGGCCGATTTGGACCGAAGGGCTTGATTCCGTACTGTCTGGCTCTACCTCTCCATAACTCAACAACTACTGGGCGTTATTAACTTCTTGGTCCGTGCCACTTTATGTACACCGATCGCTCCCTATTTGCCTCCCAGGCTGGATTTCGACATCGTCTAGCTCATTTTTTTCTGTTTACATGGGAATTAGCTATTTCAACTGCCATCAACTTTACTCAGTTTTTCTAATTCACAGTCCCTCAATCCTAGATCCCTCTGCTTTATAACATCCCACAGACTAACACCGTTCAATGTGAGTTATCTTCATTGGTTTGATTTTCCAAAATGCAGCAGCTCACACTTAGCCATGTTCTAAGACATATGAAGTCTCCCGGACTTGATCACATCTATCCAAGGGAACTTTGGGAAAACAAAGGCGAAATTGCAGGAGTCTTGACTGAGATGCATGAATAATTGCTAAACAGGGATGAGGCGCCAGAAGACGGGAGGGCAGCTAAGGATTACCCCTATGGAAGGTGGGCTACAAAAAAACTGGAACTTTAGACCAGTAAACCTAATACATTCTGTCGGAAGGTTACTCTTGTGGATTCTGACGATGATATATGTACGCATTTGGAAAGCCAGGAGTAGGAGTATCGTTTTGAAATGTGGTCACACTGCTGTAGAAAAGATGCTATTAAGATGGAAGGGGTGCAGAGAGGTTTGAGCTACAAAGTGAGATTGGACAGGGTGGGACTTTATTCCTTGGAGTGCAGGAGATCGAGGTGTGTTATTATGAAGGTGCATACATCTCGAGGATCATCGATGCAATGAATGCGGTGAGAAGTTTAAAAGAGTGGGTGAATTAAAAACAAGATTACAAACGTTTAAGGCGAGAATGAAAGGATTTAAAAATAATTTGAGGGATAATCTTTTCACTTAGAGTGTCCGAGTAGATGACTGCTAGAAGTAGTTGACGTTGGCACAATTAAAACATCTAAAATATATTTGAGTACACACATGCATAGGAGAGGTTGAGGGCGATGGGGTCCAGACGCTGACAAATGAGCCGAGGTTATTTGGGGCTTCTTGTTCGGCATGAACGAGTTGGGCATAAAGGTCTGGTCTAGTGATTGTGATTAAATGATTCGATTCGTCTAGTCCGGTCTGCTGTCGATGTGCCGCAGTCTCATTCCCAAGAATATATTACAAAGATGAAGAAACGTATTGTGCCAGTAATCACCTCCCACTTCCCCACCTCCCCACCTCCCCACCTCCCCACCTCATCTGAAAACACACATCTTAAGATGTATTTCCTCAGTTTCGCCCACTCGCTCTAAAAACTGACACGCTATCCCCTCTCTGATCTGGCAAGGTATCTCGACCAAACCGTTAACCGCGTTTTTTTTACTTGGGTGCAGAATGTGTCCCCAGTATTTTATGTTTCTATTTTCGATTGCCAATAATATTTGCCACAGCCGTAAAGTAACAACAAACATTTTAAATTCGGCGACTTAAAATACAATAACAGTATTCCTGAACCCCGAAATGAGCGCGGGGACGTTTAGTAAACCAGAATATATTTTAGATCAAGGATACAATTATTTGATCATTTTACCCAGTAAAATAAATGGATATTTCATCGCATCCTTTAGCTCATTTCTGAAGCTACGTTGCGTTATTGCATAAATAAACGTATTAGTACAGGAATTTAATAACTGAAGCATATTAGAACTTTCTTGCAGTATATATCTGGGGTCATTGAAACTGCTGAATTGATAATCAGTCGAAAACGTTTTGAAACCAAATTGCACAATTTTCGCTATCCACAAGAGGATGAAATTACCCGTGATGGCAAAAAGTAAAATGATGGACTTCTTCCGGTTCTCCATCTCTGGATCAATTTGTTTTTCTCCATTGCTTTGTGCCCGAATCCTCCTGCGCGCTTTACTCGCCGCGAGAATGGACCTGACAGTCAGAATATTGAGCAGTAGTATCAGTAGAAACGAGGTGCACGGGGTTAATATGCGATCCAACCAGTCAAATGTTTTCCAAAAGGGTGAGGTAAAACGGGCTTCCTTTACTCGGCAATACCAGGGAACTTTGTTAATGATAAACATGGGTTCATGCATGAAGTACCAGGGTATGCTTTTCAAACTTGCCAGTACACACACCGTTCCTATAACCACAACCGCCGTCTTCTCGGTGCAGTATTTTGTTTTCAGCCTCTGGTAACAAATTGCCACAAATCGATCGAACGTGAAGGCGACTGTCAACCAGACGGAGCTGTCCCTGGATGCATAACTTAAAGCAATCGAGAGACTACATGCGGGTGTAATGTACAGGAAGTTACCTGGGTAGTAAATCGCAGGAATCCGGTTAAATAAAACAGCGGTAATAATAACTAAGAGATCCGTCACCGCCATCGACAGCAGGTACTTCGTTATACATCCGGAGAGACCGCACCTTCCTCTGGAAAGGATCGCAATGGCCATTAGATTAACTGTAGGAGAAATAGAAAGATAGGTAGAGGATCATCAACTGTTGTTTTGACCGACATAAATCGCACGACATGTCAAAGGTGTAGAGTGGGGCAAATTAATTATTTATTCACCCGAATCAATACCTGTGGCACTGGGCCCGCAAGAAAAAGTATTGTATATTTCAAATGGATTGAGATAGTGGGTTTGCTGCGTTGGATAACACCGTAGTTGCAGGAGGGGTAAAGGTACAGTATGATTCCAATATTTGGGACCGGCGAGCAGACAACGTCAATACCCGCTTAAAGGAACAAATTGGGTGGGAACACCAGGGGTGGTTGGAAGCTCATTTGTTTCCTTGTCTGAGCAATGTGATCATAGTACTTAGGCTGTGAGACATGCATAGCAGAAGAGATCGTGCGGATAGAATGAGAACAACTGAGGCAAATTGTGAGCATGCAGGAACGGCACCTTGGGTTTTCGGAGTCACAAACATTGAACTAAGATCCACGTCTATTGGGGTGATTTACAATGCAGATCCATAAGAATAATATTGTAGTTCACGAATGGATTGAAATATTAATTTATTGGGTTGAACAACCCAAACATGCGGGGGGGGGGGGGGGCGGGATAACGTGGGTTGGCGATTTCTGCAGGCAGGTTCTCTGGATGCTTTCAAGGCCTCTGAAAATAGCGGAGTTAGGGGATATGGGGAGAAGGCTGGAACGGGGTACTGATTGGGGATGATCAGCCATGATCACATTAAATGGCGGTGCTGGCTCGAAGGGCCGAATGGCCTGCTCCTGCACCTATTGTCTATTGTCTATTGTCTATTGTCTATTGTCTATTAACTATATCAGTGAACGTCAGGGGCCGATCGGAAAATGAACCCAAATGTGCTCACCTGAGAGCAAGCGAGAGGAACGAGCATAACGATAATTCTTGGATGTGTGGGTTACGGTGTCCGTTTATGTAGATTTGATAGACGTGTAAGGGCGGCTAAGAAACTGTGGAACAATCAATTCATTGGTTTCAACTACTGATGACGGATTATTGCTGGGGTAAAATTAGCAAGTCATAGTTACAGTGACTGAAGAAAGCTCACCTGCGTGTGAAACATGGTAATTCAAGGGTTTGTCACGGAATTCTGGCGGTACAATTGCGCATTTATAGAGCAGCTACTTTGCAGCGCCTGAAACCCTGGGTCATTGGAAACCACGCCTGTTGCCAATGAGCAGTTCGCATATTGGGTTCCTCTCTGTGCTCTTGTTTCCTCCCACAACATAGAAACAATTAGGTTGGTAGGATAACCGGAAATTGTATATTGACCCTAAAATATAGATGTGTGTGTTGGGGGGGGGGGGGGGGGGGGGATTTCATGTGAATGTGTGCCGAATATAAAATGGGATTAATAAAAATGGGTTATCAACGCTATGAACTTGGTAGACCGCGGTACCTTTATCCATTCCTTATCCACTTGCATTGGAAGTGCTAAAGTATATGGCTTGCAGCAAGTAGAATACACTTTGAAGTATCTTGCTCCATTATTCAGTAAGGTTATACAACAAACTAGTTTCCAATCTATGCAGCATCATAAATTGCATAACATTATGTGGCCCATAATAAACAGTTTCAATGTATTTTTGCTCAATGTCAAATTAGAGAAACGTACCTACTCTGCATTGGAAAGGCTAAAATGGATTATTTAAGCAAGTAGCATACTTTCTAATACACCTTGCTTGCATAAACCTTTCAAGGCAAGCTTTTACAACTCAAATGGTAATCAGTTCATACAGGACCATGAAACACATAAAATAAAGTGGATACGGCGTTATTTCAAAGTACATTTTTCTTAATGACAGATGAGTGAAAAGCTGGGAAGGCTTAAAATCTAGATTAGACTGTTTCCTGTAAGTTGAATACTTTTTGGATATATCTCGCACTAATTGTTCATGGTAAAGTTTTACAACAAAATCAATACTTCGATTCAGGATCACACATTATTTCTAATAAAGGAGTTTTAAAAAGTTACTTAGACTTACATTTTAATTCAGTGTCAAACATACTATACTCTGCACAGGAAACGTTACATTCGAATGCATACTGCAAGTAGAATACTTCTTGATATATTTTGCTTAAAATTTCATGATAGGGTTCTACAATTAAATACACGTTTCAAATCGATTAAGGATCTGAATTACATAGCATTGCGGTTTAAAATAGGCCACTTCGGAGTATTTTTTGGGCTACTGCCAGCGAATAGATCACAACAGCACCACATTGAACAGGGGAACTACAGCGAGATCTGGGGGTCCTTGTTCATCAGTCACTGAAAGTAAGCATGCAGGTTCAGCATGCAGTGAAGAAAACTAATGGTATTTTGGCCATAACAAGAGGAGTTGAGTATACGAGCAAAGAGGTCCTTCTGCAGTTGTGCAGGGCCACAGTGAGACCCCAGCTGGAATATTATGTGCAGTTTTGGTCTCCAAATTTGAGGGACATTCTTGCTAGGTTCATGAGGTTAATTTCCAGGATGGCAGGACTGCCATATGTTGATAGAATGGAGCGACTGGGCTTGGATTCTTGGAATAGAGAATGATGAGAGTGGGATCTTATTGAAACATATACGGTTATTAAGGGATTGGACACGCTAGAGGCTGGAAACCATGTTCGCAATGCTGGGGAACCAGAGGCCATCAGATTCCGCTTGAAAGTAAAGCACAGCAATCAATACTGGTTTACAAATAACAATTCCTGTCATCCATCAACCCGAGCGCCAAACAACGGACTCTCGTAGAAACAGACTGCAATAAATAATGTTTAACCTGGAATGGCGCATACTGCAAGAGCAGTGTAGTAAACGACGTAGACCGGACCTCGAGGTGGAACGTGCATTTTTTTGCGAGCGATGTCTGCCTCGGGTCGCACTTACAATCCACTCGACATTTACTGTATCCCTATTTATATCTTGCGTTAATGAACCATTCCTCCCCCGTCAATTCCTGAGAGATTAGATCATAACTTTATTTATCTGTCCAATTCATAGAATCGTAGGAGTACGTTGCAGCACACCTTTTCAGATTCATGAAACAAACAGCTTACTGCAGTTGATTTAGGCTTAATATTTGATGCAGTAAAAGGGATAAATCCGAATACCGCGGAGTTTTGAAAGTATGTTACATTTTTCAAATGATACACTGTGCCTAGTAAATTATATCGTCTGCCTTTGTTATTCGTGTCCGATATTCCACTTCGCATTTATAAGGATGAAATATCACTCATCAGACTGTGACTCCACCCCCACCCCCCCCCCCCCCCCCCCCCCCCCCTCCCCCTCTCAATTGGTGGAACTTTTTCTCGCTGTTTAACACACATCCAAGTGCTTGCAAATCTACAATATTTAAAATGGTTTCCCCGAAATTCAAGTTGGAAAAGCGTCTCATGAAAAGCAATGGTTCTGCCACTGATCCCTGGGAAATAGCACTATATTCTTTTCTCAGGTCCTTTTCTCGGATTGCTCTGACATGTTGTCTGACATTGATTGTGTTGACGAGCTTCCGATGTTTCGTGCTTTGCCAGAGTGTCAATCTGACAATAAGTGGATCTTCCGATCATAATCTAATGCATCCATTTAATTTTATTATTTTTGGATTGATATGTATATTCATGTCTCGTCTTTCCTTTGCCGCAATAGCAGGCAAACAAAAGCTTTTCACAGTATATCGGTACAGGTGACAATTATAAACCAAGCTAAACTAAAACTACCCAAAAACTAAACTAGACTGAATTAAACTAAACTTAACTAAACTAATCTAAGCTAAGCTAAACTAAACTAACTAAACTAAACTAAACTAAATATTCAGAGGGATCTAAGCCAAATGCGATTAAATTGGATTAGCCCAGAAAGCCAATTGGTCGCCAAGGGCTTTGTGGTCATAAATACTGAATTCCATTCTGTATAGTTCCATGCATCGGTCTCCATTTTTAGACACGGGCGTTATTCTCCACTCCGTGTTCATTTAATATCTGGAGCAACGGTTTGATTTTTACGTGACGTCGTATCATTCTAACCATGCTTTAATACTTAATATATCGCTTAGGAATATAATTTGCTTTGCCTGTCAGATCAAGTCCTGTATGGCTTGGTGCCTGGTTCAATGTTTTTGTCATATACATTTGGATGACAATGTAGATAGCATGACTTCAAAGTTGAGGGTCTGGTGGGCAGTGCAAAAGGTTTTGTAAGGTTCCACCAGGACCTAGGTAAATTGGGAAAATGGACAAATAATTTTACTTAGGCAAGTGAGAGCTGCTGCATTTTGGAAAATTACACCAAGACAGCACAAAATCAATGAATGGCAAGGCCTTGCGTAGTGCTGAGGAACAGCAATACTCATCGACACCAGGACCAAAGAGGGAAACATATATCAGCCAAGATTGAACGGCAGAGTGGACTCGATGGGGGAAATGGCCAAATTCGACCCCTGTGTCTAATCTTATGGTCTAAATGGTAATGGATAATCTTGGCTGATTTCTCGCGCTAGCGTGATTTAGAAGGAGACTTCAGATGTAAAGCTGATTTTTAGTGATGGACTGCTCTTCACGCACAATTGTCCGCAATTGCTGACGGTTTCGGTCAGAGGTGTTGTCAATCCAAGCTGCGACGTGTCAATAAAGGATAAACTTTGGGGGACCATCACTGGAAATCGGTAGGAGCCATTGGAGATTCCTAATTTCATTAGTCTTCTTTGAGATTGCGTGGCCTCCTTTTGCCTCTAATGTTCTTACGACAAGAGTCACAGTTGTTCACTTAATTAGAATGTAAACTTTGTAGTTCAAACAATATTTGTATGAATTGCATATGATAATACAATAGGCCAATTATCTCATACATATGTTGTCGTGCATGAACGATTTAGTTCCATTAGGGTTAGGGGTCATAGAATCATAGAGTGACACAGTGTGGAAACAGGCCCTTCGGCCCAAGTCGCCCACTAAGGCCAACAATGTCCCAGCTACACTGGACCCACTTGTCTGCGCTTGTTCCATATCCCTCCACCTGTACCACCCATGTACCTTTCTAGCTGTTTCTTAAGCGATTGGGCAGTCCCAGCCTCAACTACCTCCTCCGGCAGCTTGTTCCATACACCTGCCACCCTTAGTCAGTACAATTAATACATGGTTGAATATTTGCAGCTGGATTTTATTTAGAATTCTTATTTATTTAGAATTATTTAGAACAAGTAGTAATTCTAATCGTTTCAGGGATGAGCCGAATACGCAACATGGCCTGAAAGGTACAGTTTCTGTCCTACACATTGATTCGAGGATTTTCGATGGGAAACTCTTTGCTGGATGTTGAACGATGACAGTTTGATGAATGATAATTGGAGTCCGCGGAGAGTCCGAAAACGGCGACCTTCATATAGAATAGATGTAGTTTATGTAGATGTGAAGACCGGGTTCACGTTTTCCGACAGTTTTGCCCTAATAAAGTTTACAGATAGAAAACAAATGGGAAGGGGGTGAAATAAGATAGTCATAGTTATCGGTACTGCCACCATGCAAGTAATCACGCCACAAGCCATGTCCACAACTCGCTGCAGCTCCAGGATACATCAATCAGTAAACATTCGGGGCTCCCTTTCCTTCACCATCTCTGGAGCCGAGGTCTTCCGACCGGTTGTGCGAGACGGCATTAAGACGGGAGAAACTGTCAAAGAGACAAAATGATAAATTTGTTACCGATAATTAAGCGTCCATGAAACCCAACAATACGTCATTCATAAGACTCAAGATACTGCAGATGCTGAAATCTTGATGGGGAAAAAACAAATTGCTGGAGGAATTCATCGTGCCCGGCAGCATCTATGATGGGAATGGGCAGGCGACGGTTCGTTAAACGGATCAGTCTGAAAACGGTGCCAATTCCAAACGTCGTCTGTCCATTTTCTGTCACATATGCTGCCCAGCCCTCTAATTCTGGCCAGCACATTGTTTGTTCCTCAACAATTCATCATTTTGTTGTTTGCTCTGTAAATATTTATACTTTGTTTGTTCGAGATGGAAAGCTTCTGATTAACCTCTGGCCTTGTCAGATATATGCAAGGACACTCCGTACAGCTCTGGAAGAGAATTGCTGGAGTCCTGGCTGAGATATATAAATAATCGTTAACCAGGGGTGCCAGAAGGTTGGAGCATGGCTAATGTTGTCCCTCTATTTGAGAAGCGCCTGAAAGAAAAACCCGGGCACTATAGACCGGTGAGTCTAACACATGTGGTAGGAACGTTTCTGGAGAGGTTTCCGAGAATAAGATATACGTGCATTTGTAAAGAGGCAGTTGTTTGGAGATAGTCAGCATGGTTTTGTCCGTGGGAGACCTCGTGTGACCAATGGGCTTGCGTTTGTCGCTGAGGAGGGCAGTGCCATAGAGCTTATATGAATTTTTGCAAAATGTGGAACATAATCTTCCGCGTGGTTAGTTTGGTTTGGTTTAGTTTGGTTTATTGTCAAGTGTACCATGGTACAATGACAAGCCTTTTTTGCGTGCTAACCAGTCAGGGGGAAAACAATGCGTGATTACAATCGAGACATCCACATTGTACAAGGATAAAGGAAGGATAAAGGAAATCATGTGAATTACGTTTAGTGCAGGAAAAAGTCAATCCGATGAATAATGGTCTCAGGGTCTCCAACGAAGTCGATAACAGCTGGGAAGAAACTGTCCCTGAATCTGGAGGTGTGCTTTTCTGGAGGCGAGGTTGCACTGAAAGTATAGATCGCATGGCACCCATTGAAACTAGCTAATTGGAAACATAATTGGCTTCATGATGGGAACCCGAGAATGTGGTGGTGGAAGGTTGTTTTTCGAACTGAAGAGCTGTTGCTAGTGATGTGCTTCAGGGTTTGGTGCTGGACCCATAGTTGTTTGTCATCTATAGCAGGTGATCTGGATGAGACTATACAAAGCTCTATTAGCAAAATTGCAGATGACGCTAAAGTAGGTGAGAAAGTAGGTGAAATAGGTGACATGATAGACGGTGACGATGATTGACAAGAATTGCAGTGCTATCGTGAGCAGCTAGAAAATTGGGCCGTTGTGTGTTTAATGCAGTGTCATTCGGTTAAGTGTAATATGTTGCAGTTTGGAACGTCAAACCAGGACAGGACCTGCACAATGATCACTAGGTTCATGAGACATGTTGTAGAGTAGCAGAATCCTGAATGTTGCGTCGCAGGCACATCAGATAGTGAAGAAGATTTTTAGTACGCTGGCCATGAAGGGAAGGAAATGACCATGGAAGGAGGTGCATTACTTTACAGTTGTTCAAGACTTTAGTGAGTCCAGACTTGCAGTATTGTGTTCAGTAATGGGTCATCCTGCTGTAGAAAAGTTGCGGTGAACTGGAATGGCTGCTGAGAAGATTGTTCAGGATGTTGCGAGGATTTGATGGTCTGAGCTATATACAAAAAAGATTGGACATTATTCATTGAAGCTGAGGAATAATCTAATCGAGTGATATAAAATCATGCGGGTTATAAAAATAATGAATGTACAGAGAGATTTTTTCAGGATCGGAAAATCAAGAACTAGGGGGTATAATTTTACGGAAAGAGGGTATATGGAATGGACGTCAGACTAAGTAGTTGAGGCACTTATAACATTTCAAATACATTTGAACAGGTACATGGATAGGGACGGTTTTTCGGAATAGAGGAAAGTCGCTGTCAAACGGGACCAGCTTACAAGGGGCTTCTTGGTCGAATGGACAAACCGCGGTATTCGCTCCATTGTATCCACCTACTGCCCCGCCTGCAATCTCTACAATTGAAAACTAACATGCTACTTCCCCTCAGGTCTGGCAAAGAGTCTCCGACCGTAACTTTATCCACGTCTCTTTCTTCAAGTGCTTCTGCACCTGCCGGGTGTTCCCAATATTTTCTGTAGAAACAAGGAACTTAGATGCTGGATTACTAAAAGGGCAAGGTGCTGGAGTAAATCACTGGGTCAGGCAGCATCTCTGGAGAGCATAGATGATCGAATTAACTTTATTATCATATGTGACATGTCACAGCGAAATTATTTATTGTGCATACCATACACAAAGACGCAAAATATTAGCACGCATAGGGCGTCATCAAAGTGAAAAAAAAGTATTATATGTATTCTATATATTCTCCAATAGTACCTCTATGTTCTCGTCCCTCACGAAAACCATCCCTTTTCTCTCGCTGTTCTCTCGGCGCCCTCCAGCCACTACCCTGGGTCCGTCTTCATTCATGACAGCCCCCACATCGGGTCCCTCTTTGTTCTGGGCACGCTTCCCCACCAACCCCGGGTCCTCCTTTGTTCCAGCGGCGCATACTCTGTCGAAAATTAATTTGAAATGATTTGTGACATTGTGGTAGTGGTGGATGGACAAAACTGGCAGAGAGGAGGGGGCTGACAAAGTCTAGTAATTGATAGGTCGATGAGGGCTAGGGGGAGGGGTTGGATAGGCAGATGATTGAACAAAGAACAAAGAAGTAAAGCGTAAAGTTGTGAGATACGGATAGAAGTTTAGCGAATTTTGAATCCACAGGAAGGAATGCAGGTGGAAAGGAAAGTGGAGGGGAGGGGTTGTACGTTAGGTAACATGGGTCAACTCAATATCCATGCCGTGAAGTTCTAAGTCACTCACGTGGAATATGGAGAGCTATTCCCCCCGTCTGTTTGCGGCCTTACTCTGGCATTGGAGGTGGGCCAGATCAGTATGGAAATTGGAAGGGGGGTTAAAATGATTAGCAAATGGAAGGTCTTGACGTTCGAAGCTCATATTTTCGGCGAGACGGTCACCAGGTCTACGCTTAGTCTTCGCGAAGTAAAGGAGGCCACAGCGAGAGCACGGAATGCAGTGGACGAGGTCAGAGGAGGTGCACGTAAACTTATGTCATACATAAAACACTGTTGGGCGGGCTCCGGGTTGGAAGCGTTGGGGGAGTTATAGGGACAGATGTTAAATATCTTGCGGTTGCAGGGGAAAGCAGCTGGGAAGGGAGTAGCTAGGGTGGGAAGCGACGAGTGAGCCAAGGACTTCAGGAGTGAGCGATCTAAGCGGACGGCGGAAAGGGGTACGGATTGGAAGATGTGACGGGTGGTAAGGATCGCGTTGCAGGAAGCGGAAATGTCGGAGAAAAGTGTGCTCAATGCGTCGGCTGGCGGAATAACATGTGAGGACCAAGAGAACTATCATTGTTCCAGCTGGGGAAGTGGTTGCAAGAGCAGAACTGAAGGACACAGAGGTGCAACATCGATTTGCCGTTCGCATTTTGTCATGCCAATTTTATTTGCCACAGCTCACATATTCCAATATACATTTTAAATTCAGTAAATGGAAACGCAGTAACAATGTTTCTGAACCCCGAAACGTACACTGGAATATCTTGTAAAACAGAATTTAAATTTAGGTTTAGACTTCCATTATTTGATTATTTTACCGAGTACAATAAACGGATATTTAAGCGCATCCTTAAGCTCCTTTCTGAAGCTACTTTGGGTTACTGCGTAAATAAACGTATTAGTACAAGAATTTAATAACTGAAGCATATTCGCACTTTCTTGCAGAATATACCTTGGATCACTGATACTGGTGATTTGATAATTAATCGTAAGATATGTGAAACAAAATTGTACGACATTCGGTATCCACAAGATAATGAAGTTGCCCGAAATAGCGAAAAGTAAAATGATGGACTTCCTCCGGTTCTCGATCTCTGGATCGCTTTGTTTCTCTCGGTTGTTCTGCGCCCGAAGCCTCCTGCGCGCTTTACTCGCCGCTAGAATGAACCTGACAGTCAGAACATTGAGCAGAAGTATCAGAAGGAACGGGGCCAATGGGGTCAAAACACGATCCAACCAGTCAAATGCTCTCCATGTGGGTGAGGTATAACGAAATTCCTTCACTCTGCAATACCAAGGCACTTCGTTGATAAAAAGCATGGGCTCATGTATAAAGTACCAGGGCACGCTTTTCAAAGTTCCCAGACCACAGATCGTTGTTATAACCACAATCGCGGTCCTCGCGGTGCAATATTTTGTTTTCAGCTCCTGGCAACAAATGGCCAAAAATCGATCAAACGTGAAGGCGACTGTCAACCAGACGGAGCTGTCCCTGGATGCATAAATTGAAGCAATGGTGAGACTACATACAGGTGTAATGGACAGGAAACTCCCTGGGAAATAAATCGCCGGAATCCGATTTAGTAAAACAGCGGTGATAATGACTAAGAGATCCGTTACCGCCATCGACACAAGATATTTAGTTATACATGCGGAGAGACCGCATCTTCCTCTTGAAAGGATCACAATGGCCATTAAGTTAACTGCAAGAAGAGACAGAAAGAGAGATCAATAATTATCGTGGAAGTAGCCGCTTGGAGCGATAAAAAAAATAACAGATAGACGTGTCAACAGGAAAAAATGAATGCGTAAATGTGTTAACATTTATAATGGAGACCCACAAGGAATAACACTAGATTTCACATGAATTATAAGTTTTAATTACCGTGCGGAATAATCCCTGCTTGCAAGAGGTACAAACGTACCGTATAATTTGAAGATTTCAGGACATGCACCAGGGAACGTTAGTGATCAATTAATGGAATAACATGGGTTAAAAAAAGGGTGGTCGGTTGTGGCCTAATCATAAACTAAAGTAGTTCCAATGGGTTAAAGAATTTAGTTGGAAGCCTCTTTTTTTCTTAGTTTGAGTATTCTTAACAGTGAGGGTGTGCGACGTGCCAGTAAGCCAGACAATACGAATATAATTCGAACAATGGAGCCAAACATACTACAAACTGAAAAAGCACGTTACAGAAATATTGAAATTATCTGTCACACACATATTATCATTTTTCTATGTTGACCGACAATGTTGCTTATTTTTAAATATCTATAATTAAACATTAAATAATTCATTTGCCGAGCAATATTGGGTAGAAAAATGCTATTACCGATGAAGTTTAACATATTAATTAATAAGCTCCGGCAACTCATATTAGTTATACCCATTCCTTTCATAATTGTTAGATACAGTTCTTATTGTCCTAAGTGAGTGGCCCAACAAACAACACGTTGCGTTCCATCAGTGACCTCCGGTAAAATCGCATTCACACGCTTTATCGGAGCCTTTGCAAAAACATGCTAAGGTAACCTACGATATATGACAGTCGCCCAAGTGTTTCTTCAAAGACATGTGTTTTACTTCCAAGAGGTAGGCAGACATGACAGGTTATGCGGGGCATTTCGAAGTTTCGGATGCTGGTAGCTGAAGACACGATGGACACGGTGAACAATTAGCCAGAATTGGAGGTGCACCGATATTTTGAGTGTTATCTCAGGGCTCACGGAGGTGGAAATTAACACGGGTTTGTAAAGAAGAATGTTTATATCGTGGATTCGCTTGGCTGGGAGCTCTGTTGACGAACGTACACGAGGATAAATGATGGACATGACTGGGTACAATCCCAGGCCGCGGAGTTCCGGTGGCCTCCAATCTGGAGCGTTGCTAAGTAAATTCAGAACGGTCAGTTCTGCGGGGTAAAAACCGATTGACGCTTTCAGCTGTGGATTAGACTGAATAAAATTGGGTATATTATGAAAATAGTTAGTGATATTCTGGATTATTGGTGGAAGCTCATCGTGTTAAACGCGCGAGTACAATGTTTGGCATGAAATTAGGTTCAATTGCGCAGCTAATTGATCAGCCCTTTCACTGCTCCGGAGCCACGGGTCTATTTCTGATCTCGGGTGTTGTAGGTATGGAATTTGTATTTTCTGCCTGTGACATAGTGACTCTCGATGCTTGGATTCTCCCCATATCGGAGAGGAAAGGGAGGTTAACTGATCACTGCAAAATCGTACGGTTGCGGAATCTAGGAGGAGTTTATCAGAAGGCGCAGAGAATACAAACTGGGATTAATGAAAATGGGTGATCGATGAGGTGTGTCCGATAGAGCGATGGGCGTGTTTCTGTTCCTCTATTCTGCATTGGAAAAATTAAACTAGTTTGTTTGCAGCATGTAGAGCACATTTCGTGATATGATGCATTACCTTTTCATTGTATAGTGGTACAATAAAAATAAACGTTTCCGATCGATTCAGGATCATGAATTACATAATAACCAATAACCAATTTAAACATGTTTTAGTTAATGATGGAAACATATCTTACTCTATATTGGAAACAGCACATTAGACTGCAACAAGTAAAATATATTTGTTTAATATATCTTGTACCAACAAAGCACTATATGTATTTAGAACAACACACATTTTATCAATCGATTCAGGCTCACGAATTAGATCAAATATAATTGCAATAATTCATTTCAGGTGCTTTTCAGATAATGGCCGAAATACCTCTGCACTATAAACGCCAATACTGTGGCAAGTTGAATACTTCTTCAATATTCTGCCACTCTTTTGACAGTGCTTAAACGGTCCCTCATCAGTGCTACATTTTAAAACGCGTTTATGCTGCCAATGTATCGGTCACCTTCCTTCACTCAGTGCCATGTAAAGACATCGCGTCAAAAGCAAACCAACACAATCAATACTGGAGTACAAATGACAGTTCCCGCCATCCGTCAACTCGAATGCCAAACAACCGATTCTCGAGGTAACAAACTACAGTAAATAACAACCTCCCTCCGTTTACCTGGAATAGCGCATACTGCAAGAGCAGTGTAGTAAACGGCGTACACCGGACCTCGAGGCGGAGCGTGCATTTTTCTTTAGAGCGCAGTCTGCCGCGGATCGCGCCTGCAAGGTACTCGGCATTCACATCATCGCTCATTATATCTTGTCTTAATGGATCTCTCTTGCATCAATTCCTGAGAGGTGCAATTAGAATGTAGATTTTTTTTCCATCCACTTAATTCGTAGAATCGTCTGACTAAGTTACATCACAGCATTTATTTATATTCATGAAGCACTCAGCGTATTGTGGTCATGAGACGAATACATCGGGTAGATGCACAGAGTCTCTTGCCCAGAGTTGGTGAATCGAGGATCAGAGGTCGTGGGTTTAAGATGAAGGGGGAAAGATTTAATAAGAATCTGAGGGGTAACTTTTTCACACAAAGGATGGTGGGCTTTAGGAACAAGCTATCAGAGGAGCTATTGAGGCTGGGACTATCCCTGCGTTTCAGAAACAGTTAGACAGGTACATGGATCGGACCGTTTTGGAGGGATATGGACCAAAGGAATTTCTCATCTGGCTGATTTAAAAGCCAATATTTTATTAAATGACGCCCATGCAGATTCAACGTTTTTATATTTGGCAGAACATCTGTTGATTAGGTAAACCCTTTTGCTTTGCTGTTCTCTGAGGTGCGAACTCCCCTTTGTCTGACTTGATCAAGTCTCTGGCAGCAGTTCAAACGGTTCCCCGAAGTCATCACGCCAAGAATAGCCTAGCAGAAAACCAGCAAGGAAAAGGCACAATTGTAAATAATTGCCTTAACGTTTTATAGACAATATAGTGTCAAATAAATTCAGTTAAACTTTTTTTTTTTTTAAATGTATACATGATTGTTTCCAACTGTGTAAAGGCAATAATTTCCCCTGATCATTTGCGCTATCTATCAGAGGGAATTAGATAAGAGAGCTAGATTGCGAGAGAATTTGGGGGAGAGAGTTTTAGAGAATTAGATTGAGTTAATTCATTTCAACGACATTAAAGGTGCAACTGCAACACGAAATTGTCTTCTCACGGTCCACGATTGGCAGTACTTCGGAAATTATAGCTTGGATTTAGGATGTCTGTGCGTCTTGCAGTTGTTCAGAATTGAGAATGACTTCAATGGTTCAATGGCTCAATGGTCCTTTATTGTCACGTGTACCGAGGTATAGTGAAACTTGATTTACCATACAGTCAAACCAAAAAAGCAACAAGGTACAGAAGTGTAAAAACGCTCCTAAAGCTTACCCCCCCTCCCCCCCCCCCCCCCCCCCCCCTTAGTCTAGTTCAGTAAAAACACTGACTCAAGCACTGGACCAACTAATCTTTATTTTTAGAACGAACAGCAAATTCCCCTATACACTACCTAAACCACCGGGGGTTCGATCCATGTCTCTGCCTGGCCAGGCTCTTCAGTCTCATGCAAGCAGACACTGCCCAACACGTTAAGCAGTCCCAAGTGCCCTTCCAGAAGATCGACACCGATCTAAAATGGGGCTACCTTTTATAGGTCCACGAACCTTGAGGGGCCGAACTACATAGCGGTGGTTCCCCGAACAATCCAATCGTACATATCAATTACATCAATGCATTATTGGCAGTTCCCCAACTCAATTACAGAGAGTCTTAAACAATGTTTCTTACAGAAGCGTCTAGAAGGAAGGTAGTCAACTGAATAATGCAACATTTACCCTGGAACACAAAACAATTCTGCCAGGGCTTAACACTCTGACCAATCAACAAAAAGCAACGTAACTGCATTACAACATTATTTACATTATTTACAATTCCTTTGCAGCAATCCAATCAAACTCATGCAATTTCAATACCTTGGAGTTCCTCTGCAGATTCTCATACATACTAACAATTACAAAGATACTTAGACCCTCCTTATCTGAGATACTGATCTGGGACCTAGACTTCCCGGCACCCCTAGCAGCCTGTGGCTTCTTATACGGAAATGGCTAAAATGCCTTGTGAATGTATGAATCCTCTGCTTTATTTTGGCTCTATTTTGGCTCTATTTTGGCCAGCATTTACATTCCCCCCTCTTATTATATGATAACCGATCATCAATTATGTCTAGTGCACAATGGTGACTGTTCCATTCTAACATATTAACAACAAGATGCTGATGTATTTTCCCAGAATCTCATCGAGCATCCCACAAGTTTTCGTGGGCGTAGCTTCATGATTCCCGTCTGATGAGTCTTCACCTCCCGAGTTTTCGTGGGCGCAAATCCCCTCCATCCATATTGCTAATTCATCTCTGCTTGATCCATAGCAGAGTATGAAGTTTCTAAAAGAACCTGGGATAAATTAAGTTAGCAGTCCATACTTCCACTGATACTCCTAAAGTGGTGGAGATGAATCCACATATTCTTCCCTTCTACTCGTATCAGAAGGCCTCTCTCTGTACACAGCTCCTACTCTATAATACAATTCTTCCAACACTAGGATCAAAGCTAGAATGTGGTAATTAATCTCTGCAGTCACACGATGAAAAGTCATTATTTCCAATGTACTTTTAGTGAAGGTTTCTCAAATGAGTTTCTGCTGGGTTCTGTCCAGATTTCCCTGCAGGCGTGACTCTTATTTAAAATAACCATGGGGAATACTTTAATCCAGCCAAATTCAGTCTCAGCCTTCAATTTAACTAATTTAGGTTTCAGGGTCTGTCTTACTCCTTTTACAAACCCAGCAGCTTGTGGTCGATATTCACAATTCAATTGCTGCGGAATTCCCAGCTGTTTACATAATTTTATCAATTTGTTTTCATCTGTTGTGGATTATTCTTTAGACTACATCAGACAGGGATGCCAAATCTTGAGACAATTTTCTTTAATTCCCTGATAAGAGTAGCCGCTTTATTATCAAGGGTCGGATAAATTCTGATCCACCGGTCAAATGCATCGACTCTGACACAAGTACCCATTCCTCGGTACTTCCCCTAATTCAAAGTAATTTTTCTTTCTAGGTGGTTAGCATCGACCTCTTGAACGGAGCCCTGTCACTCGAGATTTCTCATTATTTTTATTACTTATGTACTATACTTCACATTCCCTGGGTATTCTTCCATATAAGCCAATACCGCAATACCGGATATCTGTCAGATTCTGTCCTTTCCTTGATGATCGCTAAATAATCCCATTCCATCTCTGGGGGTGAGACAAGAAAATATACCAGATCAATAAACAAATTGCCAATTACTTTCGAACCAGATTCCATAAGTCATCTTTAAATGCCAATTTTTAATTATTCTTATACACTACTATGGTCCTGAATCATGTTCCACACTTTAAGGGATTACATTTACAACTGGTCACAAATTATTCCTAGTAGCTAGAATTTAGGCGCAAAGTGGGTGTCCCCGTGCCACAGAGTAGTATTCACTTTAGGCTTGCTACATCTAATTGGAAATTACCCATCCAGAACGTATCCCAGTGTTGTTTTTTTAAGCTGGAGCTTGCCTCATTGGTCTTTAGAGGCTTTCTGTATTTTTCCAGTTTTTTGAGACTGAATTATTTTTCTTTACTGGTGTCAAATATTGGGTTCTTATGTTTAAGGTTTGCCACTAGGATGTGTGTAGAGCCGCTCTCTCACCGAGTCCGTCGTTGATTTGTTTTATAGTTCTTCTTCTTCTTCTTGATGTTCAATTTGCAATAGTAGGAATACAACTATGAGGAGCAACCTTTTCTGTCTTTTGGCATTTCCCAGATTGTGAATGTTGTTGGTGGCCTCTGATCTTGGATATTAAAGGGACAGGACAGTTTACTTTTCTCTGAGGAGCTACTTGGATGGAATTGTTGGTGACACATCCTATCTGAGCTGTGTCTTCTGTCCGTTCTTGAGGGTTCACATGTTCGTTTACCTCACTCCCCAGATGATGGTGTATATAGGCAACACTGTCCTGAAGGCACAAAAAACTGAACAACAGTTTATTAAATGAATTTACATTTATTTGGGTCTGCCATAATGATTGCTCCTGTTTCTCTTTCCTATACCTCCTGCACCCGCCGACATTTCAGTGCAATTCAGATTCCTTCTCTTCATTCCATAGTACCAATCTGATTCCCTTTGAGTTCTTTTTCTTTTAAAACCAACTGCTTTTTCTCCTTTTTTAATGTCTTCATTATTTTTTGTACTCCATTCTGCCTGTGGGCTTTACTTGATTTGGTGGTCCTAATTCGATACAATTGGAGCAGTTTCTTGGGATTGCTACCTTTCCTTTATAATTTCCTTCCAGGTATTTGTGGGGCTTAGTGTAGCGTACTTGATTCTGGATATTTGTTCTTATTATTCTCCCAGTATCATCTCAGTGCTATGAGGAGGGTATGCTCCATTCCCTCGGATTTTTTTTATTTATAGGTTCTGAGGCTTATTCCGGTTATTAGGTTATTCCGGCCACATATTCTGGACTGGCTGGCGGATCGGGACTATGAGAATGGATTGGATTGCGAGAAAGATGCGTGTTTCCTCGCTTCTTGATCCACGGGCCAGCTTCCTCTCGGTTCCTTTTGATCTTTAGGATCCCGAGTGTCCCTATAACCCTTAGGGATCCAAAGGCTCCTTGGACCTCGTGACCCTCTTCTTCGACCCCTACCTCCTCTTCATTCTCTCATAGGGCAAGTTCTACTACAACGCGCTGTTTCCCTGCAGACATATCATTGGTCTGATCTCACTGTCTTACAACTCCTCCAATGAAACTGAGGGGAAATGGGGAACTCACAAATTATGGAGGTAGGGAGGGAGAACAGAGGGTCAACTAACGTTTAAAGTGCCATTAGATGGGCACACGGACGAGCAGGGAATAGAGGGCTAAGGATCATGTTCAGGCATACGAGATCGGTTTAACTGCATCACGTTCAGCACAAACATAGTGGGACAAAGGCTGTGCCTACGCTGCCCTCTTCTACGTTCTACTTTGAAAGATAAACAAGGAAAGTTGTGGCGTTAATGAGAAGGACCGATGGAATTAGGGATTAAAAGAAAGATAGGTAGACGAGGCATCCATAAACGAGCCCACCCGTGTGTGCGGGTGCAATAGTGATGACGAATCACCTCCTACTCTGACATTTCTATCTACATCCACCTGCACGGTTGGTACCAAGCTTAGGCCAAGCTGAGGCAGCATCTCAGCTTCAGTCTAGGTGAATTGCAGCGTCCAGACTGGATTTTGAATTCTCTAGCTCTCTTTTTCTTGCATCTGATTCAGCGTTCGCCATTGTTGTTATTCTATTCCGCCCTTCTGGTCTGCTGGCCACGACCAACGGTCTTACCATCAACGACCCGCCACACAGACCAGGATAATAAGGCTAACTTCCCGCATGCGCACATTTGCGCTCATTCCAATTGACGTATTCCATCTATTTCTACTAACCCAGCGCCTGCGTTTCTCTACTGTTGACAACTACCATGCTATTGTCTCTCAGTTCGGCAAAGTGTCTCGGACCGGAACCTAAACCAGGTTTTCCCGTGTTGAGTGTTTGCAGTATATGCTTGTTCGCATTTAGTGGCGCTAATTTTATTGTTTCCCCCAGCCGAAAACAGCCAACATTTGAAATTATGAATTCTGTACTTACAATATCAATTGTGCTAAACGCCCAAATAAACCGTGGAAACGTCTCGTAAAGCAGAATCTTAGATTTAGATCTCTATTGTTTCTTTATTGCACCGATTACTGTAAGTGGGTATTTCATCGCATCCTTCAGCTCCTTTCTGAAGCTACTTTGAGTTACTGCGTAAATAAACGTATTAGTACAGGAATTTAGTAACTGGAGCATATTAGCACTTTCTTGCAATATATATTTGGGATCATTGACGCCAGTTGGAAAATTATTCGTAATTCGTTCATAACAATATTGCATTACATTCGTCAGCCACAAGAGGATGAACGTGCCCGAGATAGCAAAAAGTAAAACGATGGACTTCCTCCTGTTCCCGATCTCGGGATCGTATGTTTTTTCCCCATTGCTCCGCATCTGAAGCCTCCTGCGAGCTTTGCTGGCCGCTAGAATGTACCTGACAGTCAGGACATTGAGCAGAATTATTAGAAGAAACGGGACGCATGGGGTCAATATGCGATCCACCAGTCAAATGCTCTCCACAAAGGTGACGTATAAAAACGGATTTCCTTCAGCTTGCAATACCAGGGAACTTCGTTTATTGTATACATGGGCTCATGTATAAAATACCAGGGCACGCTCTTTAAACTTCCCAGTGCACACATCGTTGTTATAACCATAACCGCCGTCCTCTCGGTGCAATATTTTGTTTTCAGCTTCTGGCAACAAATGGCCACAAATCGATCGAAAGTAAAAGCGACTGTCAACCAGACGGAGCTGTCCCTGGATGCATAAATTAAAGCAATAGAGAGACTACACGCAGGTGTAATGGACAGGAAGCTACCTGGGAAATAAATCGCAGGAAGCCGATTTACTAATACAGCGGTGATAATGACTAAAAGATCCGTCACTGCCATCGACACCAGGTACTTCGTTATACATCTGGAGAGACCGCACCTTCCCCTAGAAAGGATCGCGATGGCTATTACGTTAACTATAAGAAAGATGGAAAGAGAAATTGAGTATTATCGAGTTTATTCCTCATTGGTTATTTGGAGCTATTTTGAAGCACCCAAAATCCATATTTTACATGTATAGATTATGGCGAATGCAAACTGCATTTAGATTTAATCTTTTGTCTTTGGCGCTACAAAACAGACCTTTCGGCAAATCATGTCTGACGATTCTTATAGAATTTTTCGAGTATGTAACTAGTGGAGTGGATAAGGGAGAACCAGTGGATGTGGTTAAGAGGGAGTTATGTGTACATAACAGCTTACATAACCGTGGACATGGTTAAGACCTCCCTGGTGAAATAATACTGGGTGAATAAAAGGTCATACCTTCCACTACCTGCAACCTCCGGCAACCACCTTCAACTAGCATCGTAACCGGCTTCGACTAAAAAATTACCGATTTTTAAAACGGCAACCTATTTTTAGTCGGGGCTAGTTTTGAAATTTTTGAAATAATCGCCGGAACATAGAAGAAGGAGAAACCACTTCCGACCATGAGGGAGACTGACAAAAACCTCCGGGAACCTCCGGGAACCGCATGGAATCCTTGGGTGGGGCGCAACGTCTCCCGAGATTTCCGTTCAGGTTTCCTAAGTGGGACAGCGGCATTTTTTATACTGCAGACCCACAGGAAATAATACTGTACGTTTCAAATGTATCAAAACATTAATGTGTTGTTTGGATTAATCCGTACTTGGAATACGGATTATAAAAAAGTATGATATGAATATTCGAACCAGCTAACGCAACAAATGCATCGAAAATCCTGGGTAGTTCGAAACTCGTTTTGTTTCTGTGTCTGACTAATCTGTTCTACATACTGATGTAGTCAAACGTTTCCTTGATCTATGTCCCCTTTGATGTCTACTTTTCACACCTTACAATATTTATCTCTGTGCCCCCCCCCCCCCCCGACTCTCAGTCTGAAGAAGGTCTTGACCCGAAACGTCACCCATTCCTACTCTCCCAGCGAAGCTGCCTGTCCCGCCGAGTTACTCCACCATTTGTGTCTATCCAATCTGCCTTTAACACTGATGCAGTGTGACAAGATAATATACATTGTTTTCATCTTGATCGATGTCCTGCTGGAAAAAATATGGTTTATATAAAAGTAAAATTTAGCATATTCCATTTTTATAAAAATATGGCGACACACCCTGCTTCTCAGAGTAGGGGAATACAAAGCTATTAATTGGTTTCGTATAAGATGCGGAGTTATCTGATGATAAGAACGCCTTGTTCGCCCTTCCCTCCTTGCCTCATCATTCCTAGGTATTCTAGACTATTTTTTCGGTTAGAATATGTTCCCAATGTTTCTGCACTGTGATGTTCAAATTCGCTTTATACAAAACATCTGATACTCACGCCATCGTAATTTATCGCGGACAAGGACTCCATTGCGAGAACATTGACGTTACATTTCCCTTTGGCTATCCGATTCTCCGGCTCGCTTCAGCCGAGGAAAATATTATTAAAACAGAACTTAATATTCCAGAACTTGAAATGTTATTCAAATTATCATCAGAACAATTAATAAAATTGCAACCAGTTCAATATAGGTTACCACTACTTTGGTTGGCCCAATGTCTTTTAGTTTTGTCCAACGTCTACCAACTCTAACAGGGACCAAGACAGGAACAGGTGGACATGGGATCCAGCTACTTCCATCGAATCATCGGTGAAAACGGGGGCACATTTAACAACCTTAGCACGATGTCCATGAAGCGATCGCATTTCTTCACTCAGCGCAATTGTCAGGGCACCGCATGAAAATGAATCAAAGCAATCTTTACAAAAAAGCAGACCAATGGTTCTACTTTCAGAGGAGACTGAGGAAATACAGCCTGACGCAGACTCTTACAAATGTGTACAGGTGCGCCACAGTATGCATACTGTGAGGTTGAATCACATCTTGGTTTGGGAACGGCTCTGCCCAAGACAGCAAGAATTGCAGAGAGTTGTGGATTGAAACAAGGAAACATAGGTGCAGGCGTAGGCCAATCAGCCGTTTGCTTCAATATGCTCAAGGCCGATCCTTTAGCCTAAGAGCTAAATCTGAGTCTCTTGCAGCCCAGTCCACCCGAACAGAAAATACAGTGCCCTCCATAATGTTTGGGACAAATACCCATCATTTATTTATTTGCCTCTGTACCCCACTGCTGTAATTTCTACATGGTGAAACCAAAATGTATAAAAATGGCCTTTAATAAAATCTGACAATGTGCTTTAACCACGTGATTTTTTTCTATTGCAAATCGTAAATTGTGGAGTACAGAGAAAATAATTAAATGATGGGTCTTTGTCCCAAACAATATGGAAGGCACGGTACATCCCACCCTTGAGATCATCCACACCTCACGCTGCCTCAGAAAACTAATCAACATAATCAAAGACTTGTTCCACCAAGGTAATTTCTTCACTTCCCTGCTCCCGTCCCACATACGGTACAGAGGATTGAAAACGCGCAACGCAAGACTTCAGAACAGCAACTTCTCCTCAGTTATCAGACTTCTGAACGGTTCTGAACTCTATAAACTACGGTACTATTGGACTCAATTCTACCCCTTGGAGGCCACTTGACGTTATTGAAGGAACTGGCGTTACATTGCTGAGCACTATATTCTACACTCTGCACCTTCCCCTTTACTTCATCTATTGTACTTGAGTTTGAATTGATTGTATCCATGTATTGGTATATTTGATCTGTTTGGATAGCAATAGGAAAGTGTGTGCAGCTGTTAGAGCTGCTGCCGCACTGCGCCAGTTACCAGTATTCGATCCCAACCTGGGATGCTATCTGTGTGGAGCTTGCAAACCGTCTCCCCGTGAAACGCGTTGGTTTCCTCCAGTTTCCCTCCCACATCCCAAAGACTGGTCGCGCTTGTAGGCTAATTTATAAATTGTGTAGGCAGTGGGTGAGAACGTTGTATAACACCGAACGGGTAAACACGTGATCGATGGTCACCGTGATTTCGATGGATTTAATTTCATGCAGTGCCTCTAAAATTTAAATCTAAATCTAAAACAAACTTTTTTCGTTGTACTTTTTGGGTGCAACGAAAAACTAAACGTAAATCATGCTGGAACACAATAAATATTCCTGTCATCCATAACCTCAAGCGCCAAGCAACCAATTCTCCATAAAACAAGCTGCAGTAAATAACGTATCTCTTGTAATCACCTGGAACAGCGCACACAGCAAGAGCCGTGTAATAAACGGCGTCAGACCGGACCTCGAGGCGGAGAGTGCATGTCTTCTGAGAGGGAGTCTGTTCTGGATCGCACTCACAATCTGCAGGACATTTGCATCTTCTTACATTATAATCTAATCTTAATGCCCCCCCCCCCCCCCCCCCACCCCACACACACACACACACTCCCCCTCAATCCCTGAGAGGTACAATTAGATAATTGCTTCATTTATCTACTAATTTCAAACAACAGTCGGAGCGTGTTACGTCACTGATTTGTTATTTATATCAATGAAATAAACATCTTACTGCATTTCGATAGAATAATCATTCTAATGCTATACTGACACTAAGTGGTTCCATCGAGTTTTGAAGGAATTTCCAACCTGTACTGTATAATCTATATGATATTACATGCCCTCCATATTTATGACAATATGAAAGTCTTCGCATTTAAGTGCATGCAATTTCAACCTTCATACCACGCCTCCATCCCACCCCATGTCTAACTGAACTCCATGTCGTTCTGATTAAAAAAGAAGTGCAGATGCTGGTAAAATCGAAGGTAGACACGCAAAGCTGGAGTAAACTCAGCGGGTGAGGCAGGCATCTAATGGAGAGAAATAATTGGTGACGTTTTCGGGTGAGACTCGAATAAAGGTCTTAAGAAACGTCGATATTATTTCTCTCCAAAGATGCTGCCTCACCCGCTGAGTTACTCCAGTTATTTTTGGGTCTGGTTTCCATGTCGTTTCTCACGGTTTATCGCACTTCCATGTGTTATAACACCTGCAAAGTTTAAAATTCTCCCTCCTAAATTCAAATATAAAGGCATCTCTAGAAAACAAAATAATACTCCTATTGATGCCATGGAACCAGCACTGTACATTACACATTTCTCAGATCGAAACAATACTCTAACCATATTGCTGTAAAAGTCTCTGACAAGGCTTGCGTTAAACGAGCTTTGCGATGTTTCGTACTTTACTCGAATCTCTGATGACACTAAGTGAATTGTGTTAGTCATAGCCTAAATGCATCCCATTTAATTTGAATGTGTCGCATAGATAGGCGGAGGACAAGCATCAAATGTCGTAGGCCAAAATGCGGGCAAAATGAGACGAACCCAGTTTCCACTGGCAATGAACAAGGTGGCCGAATGGCCCGTTTCCATGCAAGGTACCTCCTTCGTCAGTCAGCATATTCCATATGCCCATAGTGTATAGACACATACATCTGCCCATGTTCAAACAAACACCTCAAAACTCATTGGCTGACGGTTCATTCTACAGCAAGACAATGATCCCAAACATACTGCTAATGCAACAAATGAGTTTTTCAAAGCTACAAAAATGTCCAGTTCTTGTGTGGCCAAGTCAAGCACCTGATCTGAACCCAATTGAGCAAGCCTTTTTATATGCTGAAGAGAAATATGTAGAGGACAAGAAGCCCCTAAAACTAACATAAGCTCAGGATGGCTGCAATGCAGGCCTGGCAGAGGCATCACCAAGAAGACATACAGCAACCGGGTGTTCCGTGAATCGCAGACTTCAAGAAGTCATTGCATGCAAAGGATATGCGACAAAATACTAAACATGACTGTAGTAGCCATTTAGCTTAACTCAGTATGTTATAACTGTGATCTATTGAGCTCAGACACAGAATAACAAGTTAACTCACTGGTGACCGGAACATGACTGCACAGCTGTCTGTGATGTATTCAATCATTTACAATCCTCCACCAAAGGTGGCGCTATTACAACTCCTCCCACCTGAATGAAAAAGTTATCGCCTTGTTGACATTTTTTAATATATAATTGTTGACATTTTTTAATATAATACAAACGGTAATGAATTTATGTACAATCTTGTCTGATAGATTTACTTTTATATAACCTGGATAAAATGAGGGCATCGTGCATAATTTGTTTGCATATACAATGATATGTGCATTTCAAGAAATAAACTTCACAAATTAAACCAACCCACTGGGATTTTTCCTTATAGGAAAAATAGAAATTAAGTGCAGGCGCAGCCATTGTCTGCCCTTCGAGCCTCACTGCCATTCAAATGAACATAGGCTGATCATCCAACTCAATATCCACTGTACCTGCCAACTCTCCATACCCCCTGACTCCTTCAGACACAAGGCCACATCCAACACCCTCTTAAATATGGCCAACGAACTGGCCTCAACTAACCTATCTTGGGCAGAGAATCCACAGATTCACCACTGTCAGTGTGAAAAAACGGATTTTATTCTCTCTCGGTCCTAAAAAGACTTCCCCCCCTTACCCTTAAACTGTGACCCCTTTGTCCCTGGACTTCCCCAACATCGTGGAACAATCTTTCTGCCTCCAACCCCTTAACAATTTGTAAGTCTCTAGAGATATACACCCCTCAATCTTCTAAATTCCCAGCGAACAAGCCAATCCTAATCCCGTCTTTCTCATATGGAAGTTCGGCCATCCCAGGAATCAGTCTGGGTGAACCTTCTCTGTACTCCCTCTATACAAAGAATTTCTTTCCTCAGATTAGGAACAAAACTTATTCAATACTCCCAGGTGTGGCCTCACCAAGACCCTGTACAGACTGCAGTAGAACCTCCCAGCTTCTTGTACTCAAATCCTTTGCTATGAATGCCAGACATACCATTCCTTTCTTCCCAGCCTTTTGCACCTGCATCCTACTTCCTATGACTGGGTGTACCATGACACCCAGGTCTCGCTGCCTCCCTTTTCCTAATTCGGTCACCTTCAAAATAATAGTCTAACCCTTCCTGTTTTTTGCCACCAAAGTGATAACCTCACATTTATTATCCGCATTATACTGCATCTGCCATGCATATTGCCCACTCACCCAGTCTATCCAAGTCACCTGCAGCCTCCTAGCATCCTGCGCTCATAGCTAACAACTGCCCCCCAGCTTCGTGTCATCCGCCAAACTTCGAGATGTTTCATTTAAAAATCCCCTCGTCCAAAATCATTATGTAAATTGTAAATAGCTGGGAGGTCCCCAGCACTGAGCCTTGCGGCCCACCGCTAGTCACTGTCTGCCATTCTGAAAAGGACCCGTTCACTTCGACTGTTTCGTTCCGGACTGCCAGCCAGTTTTCTCTAACCACATCAATACTGAACCACCAATACCGTGTGCTTTAAGTTTGTATACCAATCTCTGTGTGGGACCTGTCCGAAAGCCTCTAAAAGTCCAGGATACAACACATCACTGCTTCTTCTCTTCACCCATATCCACTCTACTAGTTACATCCTCAAAAAGTTCAATAAGATTCGTCAGACATGATTTTACCCTTCGTACAACCCATTCTGACTTTGTCCAATGATTTCACCACTTACCAACTGCGCTAGATATCCCATCTTTACTAATTGAACTCTAGCAGTTCCCCACTACCGATGTTTTGACTAACTGGTCTGTAAATTCCCCTTTGTCCGTCTCTCCCTCCCTTTTTAAAAAAGTGGGGTTACATTACTAGCCCTTCCAATCGACAGGAACTACTCCAGAATCTAAAGAGTTTTGAAAAATTATCACTAAGGCATCTGGATTTAGTTCTGGATACTTCACCTGACCAAAGGTTTTCTGACAGTTTTAGAACCACATGCCCTCATTTGGATTGTCCAACGCTTTTCCTGTTGACCTACATTCAAAAGATTTGCCGTCCATCATTCAATTTTGTTGACTGAGTCAACCACACTAACCTCGCATTTCAGGCTGGTTCAAACTCACACTACTTTGTGTACCTTTTTGTGTACCATTTCTGTTTCTTCCGTGGGTACCTGTACTTGAGTGGTAACCATAATTATCTGACTTCGTCTACTTGGTCTGGTTGCAAGCCCCTCTGTCTTGCACAGGCATGACATGGTCAATGTATATGTTTCTACTCAACTTCCACTTCCAAACATCTTGACCCAAGTATGTCCGTGTCCGCACTTTCAACTTCTCTTCCAGGTAACCACTTTCACCCACTTGATATGATGGTTTTTCAACTGGTACCTCTGACGCAACCTCAACACTCCCTTTCCTATTACTCAACTTCTGGCCATAATATCTTTTTGTTTCCACTGTTTCTCCTTTCTACTTTTTGAGCAAAGTTTGGTTTTCAACAGGAGAAACTTGTTTTCTGGGGTTTTCTCTCAAAGAACAGTTCAGCTGGTGTTTGGACCTGTAGTGGTGTGAGGTTTGTTTCGATATGTATTCAGAAACTTACCCAGATTTTGGAAACATAGACAAAACTGTTATTTTGTTTTGGCTTTGGATCCAGCAGATGATTAAGTCATGCACGCTTCACAATTGCACTGTTGCGTTTCTATGCTTCCATTTTTAGCGGATGGTTTGGAATCGACCATAGTGTTGTTTTACGTGAATTTTCTGAATTGTGCAAGCTCTTGTGAACAGAATTGTGGTCCATATCAACAAAAGTTCGCTCTGGAAATCCATAGGATGCAAAAATTCCTCGCAACATGGTCTATCGTTTTATTGTTGATGTCGTATTTTTGTTCATCGAACACCTCAAACCACCTTGGAGTGACATCAAACACAATGAACAATTTGTTTTTATCTAACTCTTGCAAAATCGACGCGTAAATCTTTGCCACACTCCTTGCCATGATTTCCGATGGCCTGAAGCGGTACTGTTGTGGGATTCTTTCCAACTGCTTGCCATGTGCTACACTCATTCACCGTTTGTTTCTATCCCTTATCTAGACCAGGCCACCATCGATAGCTTCTCCTAGACTCTTTGTTAGAACACATTCCCAAAGACTGACCATGAGGATCTCCTAGCAATTTTATCCATATTTTTCGGGGATTACAATTCACGCTCCACACTGACACAACCTGGTCTACTGAAGTTCATTCTACGTACAAAGTATGGTTTCATTCTGCCTCTGAATCCGGAAATTGGATTGGCCCTCCTTTGTAACATACTCCTGCACTTTTGACAAAGTCTGCCAGTGCGGTAGCCTTCCGAATGTCCCCTGAATCATAGTAACTCATCTACGTTGTGAGAAGTAAAACAATTCCCTCTATGTTTGGTGGTAACCTCCGATTCCAACGGTAATCTAGAACATTGCATCACATGCTGTGCTCTGCTGCACCTTAGATATTGAATACCTTACTGTATCAGACAATATCAATGCCCATCTTTGCATTCTGGCTGCTGACAGAGTTGGTAATGTGTGCTTTTGATTTAGGGATCACTGTCACGCTGGTGATCTGTTCTCGATTACAAACCATCTACATTACAGTATTTGTGAAACCTTCCAAACGTCCAAAAATCAATGCAAGAGCCTTTTGTTCTATTTGCGCATACTTTCTTTCACTGGCATTGAGTGTTCTAGACGCAAATAGCTATTGTCCCTCTCCTCTCCATGTTCTATCACATGAGAGATCACAGCACCAACCACCGCATGGTGAAGCAACACCTGCCACTTTCATTGGCTTATTTACATCGTAACGAATACCATTGTACTCCTGCCAATTGAGTTTTTACATGGACTTGAAAGCTTGGTCCTACTTCACGTGTCCACTTCCATGGTACAATCATTTCACAAAGCTCCGTTCAAGTGATGTAGACAGGTGGACATATTTGGCACGTATAATGTAACTAATCCCCTAAAATGGATTCGGATCTCAGATATTTTTCTGGAGTGGGTGCGTTCTTGATCACATCACTTACCCATGGTGGGGTTAGACATCCTGTCTATCTTATGACCAAAGTACTTGACCGAGCTCTGAATAGTCCGTCCATCTACACCCAACTGCAAATAGCAATTGTCAATCAATGTTGTGAAAACTTGGCCGCCTGTTAGGTGCTAAACAAATCCTCTGCTGTGATAGGGTATCAGTTAGCTACCTTCAAGTACGTGGTTTACGGTTACCTTGTAATCCCCACAAAGTCTAACACTACCATCAGGTTTAGGTACAACACAATGGGTGTTGTACCTGAACTGAAGATGTTCTCAGCTTCATGTCTTTTCAGTTCTTTTCTCGAACTTGTCTTAAGTGCATACGGCCAGCCCGTGTTTGCAATGCGCTGGTGTCCGCACCCTGCTTCACGCATACTTTCGCCTTGTCCCTTGAATGGATATCTCTGGTCGCTGAACCACCTGCGATGTTGCCTTCCTAATGTCCCTCCAGCAGATTAATTTTTCGCGCAAACGAAGAACTAACTCGTTTCCAGTTTAGCTTCAAGGACCTGCAACCAATTCGACCTAGCAACGCAAATACTACGTCTCTATG